>CM054132.1:68180772-68669664 GCA_028751855.1 Ambrosia trifida | reverse complement strand
TTAGGTTTCAACTACAAACCTTGTTTGACCCCATCTGGAAAATATTCACAAAAATACTACATCAACCATGACTCAAATTAATGAAACACACAAGTTAGACAGACAAAAACTAAGACGCATTAAACAAACGCATAAATGACTTTTAAAAAAACAAAGTCATACATATCTTAAGTTTGATGTTGCCATTGTTGAACCATTGGTAAGGGTCAACTATTATTTTTCTTTAACTGTAAGAATCTTCTAAAATCAACACCTTTTTCACGCTAGATACTCTGATTGCTAATGGAAAAGACAAAAGATTGACGGCTACCGGAAAACAAACGGATAAGTATTATTGTTATTGTTATGATGGATTAGAATCTCGTTACCTGATACTTGAATCCTTCGATTTGAACGTGAATGTGAGAGAAGAATCTGTTATTATGATTTGAGAATTTAAGAGAAAGCAGTAAAATATTTGAGAGAGGGAGAGAGAAAGAGAGAGAGAGAGATAGAGATATGATACCTTTATATAGTTGTGTAATTGGGTTTTGAGTTTGAAATTTGAATTTGAATTTGGAGCTCAAATTTAGAAGCAACGGTCGTATGAATCTCTGTTAAAGCAAGTGGCAAATATTTAATTAGTTTATTATGAACCGCTGTTGAGCCAAGTGCTGTTCAGGCAAGTGGCATTATTAAATTGTATTTTAAGCTGAAGAATGACATCACTTTTATCATCAGCAAGGCATTGTTGGCCTATCTGATGTTTTGCCACATCAGCTTTTCTAAGCATTCCTTATGTCACTCACGAATCTCCTATTATAGTAAGTATAGATATAGATATAGATTTATTAATTATTCTTGTACTGCCAAGTTATGGCTCCTACCACTGCAGTCGTAGCTCATGTCATCTTCCCTAGCAATTGTCTGACCACGGTCACGTTGCCGATCTTCTTAGCTCCCACATCCGATCGAGTTCCTACTCCACGTGACAGTCGATCGTGTTTCTTTCCTGCTTTTTCACTCCTGCTTTAGCGTCCGGATAACTCTCGCTCTGACTGCGAGAAAATATTAGAGAATATATTATTATAGATTATTATAGTTTAGTATTATCTTGTTCCCATAATTAAGAGATTGTATTTGATTATGTTTCATTTGTATAGTTGATTAATAATACATTATGTCTCACGAGGTTTTCATTATCTTACAACATCAACTTAGTTAATAAAAGTATTCGAGGTCAAAAACTGTATACATGACATGGTTAAATAACAAAAAAGCATATAAAGTTAGGGTTATGATCAAATACATAGTGGAAAACTAGATAGTTATAGGAAATGTATCAAATGGACTCCGATTGAACTCATTCAAACGGCACTGGAACCGTCTCGTTGAACCCTATGCTCTTAGTTTTTAAGTTTTTTGCTTTTTGTGATTTTTAGCTTGTAGTTTTTAAAATTTGTGTTAAATCATTGTGACTTTTATGTTAAGTTGTGTCTTTTTATTTTATTTTAATCAATGTGTCATATTTGACACTCAATGTATCTTTTTCCTTGGCATTGTGTTATATTTTTGATCCATTGTGTTATCTGTGATCCATTATGATTTTTGTATCATTCTTACTCTTCTCATTTATTTTACACTGGGTAGAATAACTTGATAGCTATGAAAATGACTAATTTTTCTTTCAATATTTTGTTGGAAAATTTCCGAATTTTGCTAAAATAATAATGTTCAATAATGGTTGTTAATCGAAGTTAGTTATTTTTTTACCTTTATAGCTAAAATAATAATAATAGTTAGTCACAGAAGTGATTTGTGCAGGTTACCAGTACACCAAAGTTGTAGCAGGTGTTTGGATTTTATTAAAAGTGCACTTTTTATATGGAGGGAATGACCAGCAATAATATATGCATAGATCTGGGAACAATTTTCACGTTGTGGCCCAGGATCTACTGAGCGATATCATCACCATACATGGATAATTGGATTTTATTATGTCACAAATATCTAGAATGCACTCACTCTATGACAAGTAGCAAACCAGTCATGTAACTTGCACAAAGGAACCGTACTAAACTTACGTACGTCGATTTAGTAAGTAAAATAATCTTTTAGAGTAGGCTGTAAACGAAAGAATATCATTCATCAATATAAGTGCGGTTTTATTCGTTGTTGGAGCATCTCCATCCTAAGCATTCGAAACAATCAGGATGCCTGCGTGGCTCCAATTTCACACAAACCACGGATAATCCAGATGGCTTAAACGGGAGGGATGTGGGCCACATCTCACACACGCATATATGGGTGGAATTAAATTTGGTATTAATTTGAGTTAAGCATTTGAAACTATCCACGGATAAAAACGTCCATAAATAAACCAAAAACAAGTACTGAGTTGTGATATCAAATTTCAAAATGTTCTTTAAAAACGCTCATTTACTCTCTGGCTAGTAGCAAATACTAAAACACTCAAAACGTTCACATAATTATTTTTTTGAAAAGAGACTTTCATTAAAAAAAAAACGGCAACGTCCTCAAAGCGAGGACCGCCACACCAAACAAACCAATTACAACATATACAATGGGGACAACACCCAATCCTTCCAATCTATATTTTTAAATATACTTCTATGTTTAACCCAAAAAACGACGAAGACTTAATATTTCGAACCACCTCTTGAACCTTCAACTCTTTATTGTTGAATATCTTCTTGTTACGAGCTCCCCAAATCTCCCAAAAAGAAACAACAATAATGCCTTGAATCAACCATTTCTCCCTCTTATCCCCTTGAGAAAACTTGTGCCACTCCAATAAATCCCGAATATCGAAAGCAAAGATGCTATGAATACCACACCAAGATGCAACAGAGTTCCAAACACCATTCGAAAATCCACAGGCTGTAAAAAGGTGTTCCGAAGACTCACAATCATAATTACAAAGCGAACAAACCTGATTGTTGTTGTTGACAAAGACGTTCCTTTTCGCTAGCGCCAAAACCGTCGGGAGACGATTCATTTCAGCCCTCCATGCCAGAATATTACACTTCACTGGCACCCATTTAATCCATTTGAATTTGAACCAATCCCCATATGTTCTTTGTTTCTGCATCAGTTTCTTCACATTCTGCACTGAAAAAGTATCATTACCATAACCAGCCCAGGTCCAAACATCTGGACCATTGGACACCTTAACCGGTTGTAAAGCGATCTGCAACACATTCCACTGCGCATTCACTTGATCATTCGTAATCTGCAGGTTCAAACTCAAGTCCCAGAAACCGTTTCCCGAATTGCCGACCCATTTATCTTTGACCAAACAATCTTTAACCCGATCTAAACTGAATAGGAGAGGAAATAAGTCTTTAAGCGGCCCGTCAAGGATCCAGGAGTCTAACCAGAATCTGATCAAGTTACATGCACCACATTTAACCTTCATGCAATCTTTAAGCTCTCGGTCGCCGAATTTTAACTTATTCAACAACCAAGCAATGTTAACCCAAGTCCCGCTAGCACTTTTAACAAAAGGAACAAAATACCATCTATTTCGGCACGAGTGACAAGCTAACACCACCCTTTACCATAAGCCTTTATTATCCGTTTTGAGTCTCCAAGCCCACTTTGTAAGAAGCGCCTCGTTGACCTCTTTAAGATTGGAAAGACCAAGACTGCCCATCTTCTTAGGAGCCGACAACCTCTCTCACGACACCCAATGAATTTTGTTAACCGTTTCATTAATGGCCCACAAAAATCTTTTAATAAGCTTCTCCAAATTATCAATAACCTTTTGAGGGGCTTTATACAAAGAGAATAGTACACCGGAAGGGATTCAAGGACAGATTTGATCAAAACAACACGACCACTGATTGAAAGAAGATTGGATTTCCAGGAAGATAGCCTATTTTGGACCACCTCGACAACTTTATTCCAATTAATGCACCGGTTCATGTTTGCACCAACCTTGATGCCAAGATAATCAAAAGGCGTAACACCGGACCTACAACCCATTAGAGTTTCCATAGATTGTACCTCCTCTCCCGAGGTACCAAGCCCATACAAGTTGGATTTATTGATGTTAGTTTTTAGACCCGAACAAATATAAAAAATACGAAGAATTCTCGATAAAGATCTAAGATTTGTCGCGGACCAATCTCCCAACACAAGGGCATCGTCTGCATAGAAAAAATGAGATAAGCTCGGCCTTTCTTTACCTATCCTCAACCCGTGAAAAATGTCTTCTTCCGCAGCTTTGTAAATGAGACCAGACAGAGCTTCCATGACCACCAAGAAAAGAAAAGGAGAAAGAGGATCACCTTGTCTTAAACCCTTTTCACACTGAAATTCTAAAGTAGGGGCTCCGTTAACTAAAATTGCCGATCTTGCTGATTTCAAAATCCCTTCAATCCATAAACACCACCTATCGGGGAAACCCATTTGTTTAAGAATAGATATCAAGAATGCCCAATTTACATTATCATAGGCTTTCTCAAAGTCTATCTTCAACAAAAAGGCCTTCAAACCTTTTCTTTTAAGCCAAGAAATAACCTCATTCACCATAAAAGGCCCGTCCAAAATATTACGATCTTTCAAGAAACCGCTTTGGTCTTCCGAAATCACAAAATTAATCACCTTTTTCAGCCGTATCATCAAGATCTTTGAAATGATTTTACTGGTCATACCGACCAATGTAATCGGCCTATAGTCCTTTAATCCCAAAGGATTTTTAATCTTTGGAATTAAAGTAATAAATGATGATCCACACCCCCTACTAATAGCACCTGTATGGTAAAAAGAAGACAAAATATTAAAAAAATCATCTTGAAGATGATCCCAGAACTGCCTAACAAACTGGAAGTTAAAACCGTCCGGTCCCGGGGCTTTGTCAATCTCGCAATCAAACACCGCCTCTTTTATTTCCTCACGCGTGAACGGTAAAATAAGATCATTGACCAAATCCGCGGGAACCTTTTACAACTTCCATAGATTTAATACACCAATTATATTTTAGGAAGATATGAAAACTGATTGTCCATATTTTTGTATACTATCTCCTCATTAATAGGAGATTGTTTCTTGCACCCTATATATAATTTATATGTATCAATGTGAATAGCAAGGAAAATTACTTCCATCATGGTATCATCTTAGTACACGATTCTGACCTAATTCCCTCTCCTTTCTTCATCGTGCCTACCCAATCCACTGCTTCTTCTTCTCCGATCACCTGCACATCCCTCCCCTCAGTCACACCTTATTTTCTTTGCCTTAATCCACCAGCATGGAACCAAGAATTCAACCGACGATGACCGTATCAAACATACGGAACTTTATCCCTATCACGCTTGAATATGAAACGTCACACTATTTCACATGGTCTGAATTATTTCAGATCCATTGTCGAGAATATGACGTGTTCGATCATCTTCAGCCACGACAACCTGCTGCGGCTCCTTCTTCCTCCTCTACCGATGGAAAACCAACCACCGCGTCGGCCATTGAAGCACTATGGTCTCACTTAGATGCCATCGTACTTCAGTGGATCTACGGGACTATTTCACAGGGCCTCGTTCATACTATTATGACACCCGGTCAAACCGCTCATGACGCATGGATCTCCTTACAAAACCACTTCAATGACAACAAGCACACTCGTGCTATATTCCTCACCCAAGAATTCGCCAATCTAAGCCTTGCTAATTTCCCGTCTATGGTAGCCTATTGTCAACATGCTAAACTCCTCTCGGATCAACTAGCCGGTATTGGTTTGCCCATCGATAATGATCGCCTTGTTCTACAATGTCTCGCTGGCCTTACTGAACAATACGACGGGATCTCAACCGTCCTTGGCAACAAAGACCCACTACCCGATTTCGCCGAAGTGCGCTCTCGCCTCAACATGGAAGAAACCAAGAAGAAACGTCACATTGCCTCTGCCGCACAGCTATCGGCGACGGCCTTAACAGGATCGGTCTCATCCTCTTCATCTTCGGATGACCGAACTCGGGGTCGTGGTCGTGGCCGCGGTCGTGGGCGTGGTCGAGGTTCATACAACCGTGGGAGATCTAGCAACAATACCTACAATACTAACTCACATAATGTTGGCTCCGACCCCTACATTGGGTTCCCCTCGTCTTGGGCTGCCAGCCAATGGGGCGGCATGGTCCACAGCAACAAACCCCAACAATAGCGGGCCACAAACATTCCCCCAGGTCACTACCCCTCAAAGCCCACCTCATATTCTGACGGACAGGGACTGTTAGGCCCAAGATCGGATCAGTCCTATTACTCGGGGTACACGCCTACAGATATTGAGCAAGCACCATACACTATGGCCCTGAACCCACCTGACCACGGCATTATGGACACCGGTGCATCCGCACACTCGGCCAACGAGCAAGGTATTTACTCCCCATCTAATTTTAATATTTGCACTAACAAAAATATTATTGTTGGGAATGACATGTCTATTTCGGTTGTGGCACAAGGTAACTAAGCCCTACCCCCACCTTTTCCACCCTTAAAATTAAACAATGTCCTCTTTGCACCAAAAATTATTAAAAACCTAATATCTGTGTGTCGTCTTACCACTGATAATTTGATTTCCATTGAATTTGACCCTTTTGGTTTTTCTTGTGAAGGATCTCAAAACCAAGGCGCCTATCCTCCGATGCAATAGCACAGGCGATCTCTATCCCCTAACTCAACAATTCTCCACCAACTTCACCACCCCTATTTCATTCGCCGTTGTGTCTCAAGAACGTTGGCATCAACGCCTCGGACACCCTGACAACATCCTTTTGAATTCTTTAAAACATTCGTCTTTTATTGATTTTGGCAAAATAAATGACAAACTTTGTCAAACGTGTGTATTTGGGAAAAGTATTAAATTACCTCTTTCTAATTCTGTTAATTCTACGTGTTTGCCATTTGACATAATTCATAGTGATATTCGGACATCACCTGTGCTTAGCACGGCTGGACACCGCTATTATGTCCTATTTCTTGATGACTTCACCAATTGCTTGTGGACATTTCCCATTAGCCACAAATCACACGTTTTTGCAATATTTACTGCCTTTCACAATTTAATAAGAACTCAATATGAACGTAACATTAAGCAATTTCAATGTGACAACGGTAAAGATTATGCAAACAACCAATTTTATGATTTTTGTAAACAAACCGGTATGCAATTTCGTTTTTCCTGCCCTCACACATCCTCCCAAAATGGGAAGGCCAAACGCAAAATCCGCACCATAAATAACATGCTACGAACCCTAATTTGTGGCATCACGCACTTGAAGCCACAACTTACCTACTCTACATACTTCCTAGCAAACAACAAGATTTCTTATCCCAACCTACCTTTTATAGCATTGCTTACCCGAATATGACCACCTTCGTGTTTTCGGTTGCCTTTGCTTCCCAGTCACCCCCTCCACCACCATCAACAAATTAACAAATCGCTCCTAACCTTGCGTCTTTCTTGGTTATCCCACCAACCATCGTGGGCACAAATGTCTTGACCTAAAAACCAACTGCCTCATTATTTCTCGTCACATTCATTTTGAAGAAACCATAATTCCCTACCAAATCCAATCCACCACCAAACCACCTAATTACGATTTCCTTAACACTCCATTTAACCCTTTATTGTGGAACCAAATCTTATCTAGCCCACAACCCCCAATCGGCTTCCAGCGGCCCAAACACTCCTATAAATGCACACTACTCCTCACCCGAGCCCACCATTACATACCTCACCCTCCACTCAGGCCTCTTCCCACACTACTCCGGCCCATAACTCCTCGCTACAAACCGTCCGAATAACCACATGCCCAACACCACCCCTAGCCCATCAAACTCCACCCTCTCCCCACCCTTTTAACTTGCAACCAGGCCCAAATCTGACCTCCAGCCCAACTACAACCCCTAACCAGCCCAATACGTCCCTGCCCAATGCCAATCCCCCACCCGCAAACACACAAGCCCAACACCGTACCATCCGTACACGCTCAATGAGCGGCATTGTCAAGACAAAAAAACTTTTTAACCTCAACACCACAACCATCTCTCTTATTCCCAAAAGCCCACAGGTTTCCATATCCACACCGGAGTGGTACAATGCCATGCACAACGAGTTTAGTGCACTTCTTAAAAATAAGACCTAGGAGTTAGTACCACACACTCCAAACATGAATATTATACGCAGCATGTGGCTTTTTAAACATAAATTCAGGTCCGATGGTTCACTAAAATGTTACAAAGCTAGATTGATATGTGATGGCAGACGCCGGCAACCGGGCATTGACTGTGGCGAGACATTTAGTCCGTTTGTGAAACCGGCCACCATCCGTATGGTTTTATCACGGGCTCTTGCTAAATCTTGGCAAATAAATCAACTTGATGTCACAAACGCTTTCTTACATGGCAATTTAGAGGAAACTGTGTACATGTATCAACCTTATGGATTTCGACATCAAGATTTTCCAGAGCATGTTTGTCGGCTCAAGTGTTCTCTCTACGGGCTCAAACAAGCCCCACAGGCTTGGGAAATAAATCAACTTGATGTCACAAACACTTTCTTACATGGCAATTGTCCTGTTTTTGAAGAAGAAGGACAATTCGATGCGTGTGTGTATTGGTTATCGGTAATTGAATAAATTAAAGGTGAAAAACCGTTATGCCTTACCTAGAACTAATGATCTCTTTGATCATTCTCGAAGATTGATATGTGATCTAGGTATTACAAGGTGAGATCCACACTCCATATCATGTTCTAGGCCTATACAATAATATTAAGGGTTCACAATCCTAAGATCTTTCTTCTGCCTCGAATGGTCTCTCTTGGCCCGATTCATTGATTTAATCATAAGTTAGCTAGCATAATTAATTTGTATTATTATTATTATTATTATTATTATTATTATTATTATCGTTGTTGTTGTTGTTATACTAAGGTGATAGCGGTTATCTATACTACATTATAAAAGGGGAGACATGGGCAAATATGTCCATATTGTTGATACACGTTTTGCGACTAGTGCTATTGGATTGCACATTCAATTATGTTTTGATGAAAACGTGGGGTTGAAGGTGGATATTTGAAGGTCGAAGGTGGCTGATAATGGTCGAAGGTGGAGTATACTGGTCGAATATGGAAGTCTGAATAGCTATGTGCTGATTCGCCCATTTGAAGGGGCGAACCTGCACATTCGACCCTTAGGGGGGGGGGGGATGTGCAGGCCTATATAAACTGAAAATTTGATTTTAATGTTAACTTTTGTCATTTGTATTCCCCATTCGACCTGTATTTCTCTCTAGTGTTCTAAGTGTTTTCTGAAAAGTGTTTATTTCATTGTAAACAACGTTTTGAAAGATTAATTAAGATTATTTATTAATGAAATGGATCTTGAAAGGTGATTTGCGTGTTTTGTTCATATTATTATCATTTCGTAACTGATTTAGGGATTCCGCACCTAAATTGGTAGACTTGTTTGATCAAACTACTTGTTTTTGACAAAACGATCCTCCACACATATTATCAAAGTTAAGATGACATATCATGAGGCACAAGTATAATCCTCAATTTTTTTACCCATTTTCTTCCCTTTATGCCTTACGTACAATCTTTGATACCAATTACACAAATTACTATTGCAATTTAATCTAGATGATTGTTTTGAAACTGAACATTCATTCAAGCCTTTAAATACGTAAAGGTGGGTTCTTCATCTTGAAGTTACATGTGCTTTAGGACCGATGTGGGATGGACCAAAAAAATGCACGCTTTGTTATTTCTAGGTGTTTTAGGACCGATGTACTTATTTTTTTTCCTACGTTGCACCTTTAATTTTTACTATTTTCTCTGTTTTTTATCGTTATTTCTAAACATCAAATATAAAAAGCATGTTACTGTATTGTTTTTTGCTACATTTGGTTTTTAAGAATTGCAGTTTTTTTTAATGCATTTGTTTGTAACCGAAGAGTTCATACCAATGATTTCAAGAAGTTCACCCATCAAAGTTTGCAACCGTGTATTATTGTCTAGGTATATAATGCTAATCTAAAAGTGTGATGTTAGTCGAGCCAAACGAATGAGCCGAGCTGACCTTGGCTCTGCCTTGGATCATTTAGATATTGTACAATTTTTAATACCAATTATACAAATTACTAATTCAAGTTATTCTAGATGACTGTTTTGAAACTGAACATTCATTCAAGCCTTTAAATACGTAAAGGTGGGTTCTTCACCTTGAAGTTACATGCGCTTTAGGACCGATGTGGGATAGACAAAAAAAATACACGCTTTGTTATTTCTAGGTGTTTTAGGACCGATGTACTTATTTTTTTTTTCCTTCGTTGTACCTTTAATTTTTACTTTTTTCTCTGTTTTTTTATCGTTATTTCTAAATATCAAATATAATAAGCATGTTGCTGTATTCTTTTTTACTACATTTGGTTTTTAAGAATTGCATTTTTTTAGTGCATTTGTTTGCAACCCAAGGGTTCATACCAATACCAATGATTTCAAGAAGTTCATCCATCAAAGTTTGCAACCGTATGTTATTGTCTAGGTATATAATGCTAATCTATAAGTGTGATGTTAGTCGAGTCAAACGAATGAGCCGAGCCGACCTTGGCTCTGCCTTGGATCATTTAGATATTGATTAACCAAAACCGAAATAATCAAAACCAATCAGCTTTTGAAACACCTTAACCTAAAATTTTGGTATTGGTTATGGCTCCAAACCAAAATACTGGCTTGTTCACACCCCTGAAATCACTAATCTAAATATTATGTTACCCGCCGCAACGCGCGGACACCCCACTAGTTGTTATAAAACAGAACCATCACGTTGGTTACGTGAAGGGTTACACACCCTTTCCCAAACTATATAAATCCATGTAATCCATCATTTGTAAGTAATGCATCTTTAAGATTTCATTTACCACTATCACGGTCACAACAAAAGAAATGCCAATGTGAAAAAAATGACCTAAAATAACTTCATGTCACATGGCTACAAGAATGTAGGTACAAAAACATTTGAATTATTTATTTTCCTTTGGGTCCGCTGGGCTGGAATAAATTATGGTTTCTAATTGTCTTAAACATACATCTTTGAACTTTTATGAAGATATACATTAACCTGCACTTTTTCACAAATATCTACTTCAGCTTCCACTTTTACACAAATATCAACATGCACTTTATGCAAATATACAATTCCAATCGTTATAATTATCCTGAGTGTGGCCATTTAATAATTAGACCTTCAATATGTCCTATAAATAGCACTAAAAAAAATCCCAATTCGCATAACAAAACCATACTTATTTTTCATCGCTCTCTTTGCAAAAACATGAAGGTGTGCTTATATTTTCTGAATATTATTTTGAATTTATTTATGTTTGTATGCTATGCTAATTAAAACTCGTACAGCATTATGTCAACCTTTCGAGTGAGCATTTGGAGGAGAAACCAAATGCTGAAGTCCTTCATGGAATCCAAACGATCAGGGACATTGAAAGAGACGGATTCATCACCGGTCCAGTGACCCCCGAGTTTGCCACTTATTTTGAAAATATGATGAAATATGTATTGAAGCTCGCTAATAAGAAGTTAGAGAGGGTGTTGAGTGGTGATCATGAAGAACCAACAAAAGTAAAACACAATAATAGAGTAACACTTTCTGAGCTGTTCCAGAAAACTAAAGAGGAAAAAACTGAAACTAAAAGTAACAATTTAATGAAAAAGATATTGAAAAGAAGAAAATCGACAACAGATTTTGTACGAAGCAATGATTCTGGTTCAGCTGATGAAAAAATGCACAAGGTACGTTCGTCCATCCATAGATTTTAGTTAGTATTGAGTTAGAACTAATTGGTGTAAACTAATGTTTGGTTCAAATGTACACATGCAGAATATTCAGATGATTCATCTTGAAGCATTGGCTATCTCTGAAAACATGAGGAACTATGTGAAGAAAAGCAATGAGGGGTATATAAACCAACATAAAATGCTACCCGAAGATATTATTATATTTCCTAATTACAGGTCTATTTCGGCAAACCAGACAAAGAACAAGGCGTCCCATCCCACAAATGCAGGTACCAACCGGCCGAAACAAGAACGCTGGATAAAATCCGACGCGGAATGTAAGAAACAAAGTTAAATTAATTATGATTATTTTTTATTAACCGCAAACTAACCTACTTAATTATAATCTACTTCTATAAGCTTTTAATTATTGCACCTTACAGGATTTGAACCTTCTACATCTAAGATAAAAGAGAAACACCTTACTACCGCACTATGTTTCCTACTAACTAACAATGTATTTACCACTTAATTTAGACGTATATTTGAACCTTGCGTCAGGATTAATAATGACGAGGTGAGTATATACAATTAAACCACCTATCAACTTACACATATAAGATGTTGAACTAACACCAATTTATGTGTGGGAGAAAATCACCATACCAGTACACCACTAGGCCATGAATATATAATATTGCTTAAATCATATAAATTTCAACATATAGTGCATCTGGTTTTACAGCGTTTATGAGTGAGTACCTGCGCAAATATTTTGTCTTGCACAAAAAATTTGTACGCTTTTAAGCTTACATTTTTAGACACAATGTCATTTTAGCATAATCCTATTTTCGCACTAATTAAACACTGTTTCGTGAACCTCTCTTTAAATAGATTTTGTAGATTTGAAAGAAATAATATCTGATATTAAGTCAACTAATCACTAAGTGGATATATTTATGATATAGTGTTTGCTGTTTAAAAACTAACTGCATATAAGAATAAATTAACCAACACAAAGTTTTTCCCTGAAGATAATAAAACAACTTTCGAATTTAATATCCCTAGCTCAAACCTACACATGAATCAATAGAAATAGGAATCGTTTGCATTAGTAGGTGACTTATTATTATTTTTTTTTTTGAGAGCGCAATCAGGGGGTGTACTATAAAAAAAGCAAATCTGGTGAAGCACTGATTGAATCAGCGGCTTCATCCATAATCTTCTTACACAACTTGCCAAGTCTTACACACCTGCAAATATTGTTTTGGAAACCACTGATTGAGATGGCGATTTCACTGAAGCCGCCAACTAAGATGGCGATTTCACCAGAAGCCGCTATTTGAGATGGTGATTTTCCGTAGTTAATTTTTATATAAATTGTGTCCGGCCCCACTTATTTTATCTTCCGGCCCGTAACGATACGAAAAAATTGAGTCCAGCCCCCGCGATTAGATCAAACTTCGCCACGGAGGTCATTGATTTATATTCATTGCATTTTATAAGCATGAAAACAAATATTTATGCATTCTAGATTCCGTCCTTGTCCTAAAAGTACCAATAAATTCTAACTCATTGTTACTATTTTGTGTACAGACCTGATATTGGAACTTTAGAAGGAAAATAATATGTATATGGGCAGTATGGTTATGCTCAATTTCGCTAAAAGTTGTTCGCAACTGCATGTTTAAAACATTGAGTGAGTATGTTGAAGAGATGGAACAAACCACCTCACCATTACACTTTTGTTTTTGAAACTTTCATGTTTTTTTAAGGTGAAATGATCATGGTGGTTTACATTATACAACGTAATATTGTGTCCTATAATGAGATTTGAAGAAGTTAAGAGTCAAGATAGCCTTTTCGATCCATGTATGTGCTATCTCTCAAATGTAATTTGTATGCCTTGCAATGTGTATGTCTGTTAGTAACTTGTTATCGAAAGTATTTATCATTTTGATGTTCCTTATGAAGAATGTTATGGATCAATTTGCTTCTCGATCTTCTCATTGATACGTCAATTATATACAAAAAAAAACAATCCCTTAATTTAGGGAAGAGATCATTAAAAACTTAATGCATAATACTATCCATATATACAAAAGGCATATTCTAGATATATGGAGAATAAGGGGCGGCGCAACTCCGGAAGAAGGCGTCGTTGAACATGTTCATGCACAAAATGAATGTCAAGTTCTATGTGTTTTGTGCGTTGATGTTGAACTGGATTATTGGACAAGTAGATAGCACTAATGCTATCACAATAAACGAGTGTAGCTGAGGATAAGGGGAGGCGCAACTCCAGAAGAAGGTTACGAATCCAACAGACTTCTGTAACTACATTAGTTTGTTGCATAATCATGTCAATAGCCGGTAGTTGTTAGAGTAGTAGGTGTTTGGATAGGTTTTGTCTAGAATTAGTTTGTTGGTGACTGAATGAGGAGTTTAGTGATTGAGGGAGAGATTTAATGACCGGGTCTTAGTGAATGCGGAATCACCTGTATAAGCCTCAATCACTTAAGAATTTATACCCTTCTATATAACTTTCCCAAATTTCTCTTAACTACTCCCACATTTATCTTTCAATCATGCTTTTAAATTCAAATTTGTAGATCGATATTGTAAAACCTAGTTTGATAAATCAATGATAATTAGGTGTTTATTTACTTATTGATCTTGTTGTTCTATCGTGTGATTTGGATTCTGTACTTATCTCACATATCATACACACAGTGGTTTGTAGATCTGATCGGCCTCATGGACCTTGACCATGATCTTGGGTGAATTCAAGGTAGTTGTAGGCAGCACCATGCAGAAAACTAATGTGAAAGTAAGGATATCCATGTATTATCACTTAGTGGTAAGCGTGTGAGTATTTATGGAAAAGGAAGATTGAGACTAAGTTGTGTACAATTTTCAAAGCTGTGAAGTATGTTCACAACGGGGGGAAGGCGTTTCTAGCCTACGTGGCAGACTCCACCCTAGGGTCAAAGGTACAAGATGTACTAGTTGTTAGGGATTATACAATGTATATCCAGATGAACACCACGGGTTCCCACCCGGGATTGAAGTGTAATTTCGAATTGAGCTAGTTACTGATGCGAAGCCCATTGCTAGGGTGTCACCGTGGGAGAGTAATCATCCTGTTTTTGAAGAAGAAGGACAGTTCCATGCGTGTGTACGTGTGTATTGATTATCAGTAATTGAATAAATTAACGGTGAAAAACCGTTATACCTTACCTAGAACTAATTATCTCTTTAATTATTCTCGATGATCGTTCGGTAATCTAGGTATTACTGATTGAAGGTTCGGGAAGAAGATGTGGCCAGGACCACCTTTAAAACTCGTTAGAGCTATTACGAGTTCCTAGAAATGTCATCTACAAAAAGTCCTTCAAACCCTCCACAAGGAAAGACTTTACACAAGGTTTTCCATGTGCACCATTTGGCTTTGAGTGGTACAATAAAAGGTCAGTAATTAATGCATGAGGCATTATAGTAGAACCTTTCAAAGTAGAGGCCGTGATGAAATGGGTTCCTCCAATGAACCCAAGTGAGGTTCAGAGTTTTTTTTATGATTAGCATGCTATTATCGAAGATTTATACAAGATTTCTCCCGCATGGATTTGTTGTTGACCAAACTAACTAGAAAGAATGAAAGGTTCATTTGGGGAAATATCAAGAAGAAGTTGTTCAAGTGTTAAAGGAAAGATTATTGAGTGCTCTGATACTGTCATTGCCAGATGAAACAGATGATCTCATGGTTTACACGATTTCTTCTCGTCGGGGTTTAGGGTGTGTTTTGATTCAAAGAGGTAAACTTATTTCTTATGCTTCAAGAAACCTCAAAACCCACAAAAGTAATTATCCAACTCGCGATTTTAAAATGGTTGTGGTGAAATTTTCCTTGAAAATATAGAGGCGTTGATTTGTATTGAATGAAATGTAGCATTTACTCTGACCACAAAAGCCATAAATACTTTTTGAACAGAAAGATCTTTATATTAGTCAACGGAGATGGCTAGAGTTGATTAAGGATTATGGCAGTGACATTTTTTACCAGCTTGGTAAAGCTAATGTTGTAGCAGATTCTTTAAGCCGGAAGGAGTATCCACCTCCTATTCAAGTGATGTCCAAGACAATGGTGGTTACCCCTCGTCTTCTAGACAATATATGTTAAACACAAGTTAAGTATCTGAAGGAGTATCCACCTCCTATTCAAGTGATGTCCAAGACAATGGTGGTTACCCCTCGTCTTCTAGACGATATATGTTAAGCACAAGTTATGTATCTAAAGATAGAAAATCCAAATAAGATTAGACAAAAATGAATTATTGAAAAATTGTAAGAAAACACGTGGAGGGGGGTCAAGATATAAGAAAACGAGGTAAGGTCATTATTGTTGGAAGAGGCGACAAAAATGCACCGAGATTTAAAGAAAAACTATTGGTGGTCAAGGATGAAACACGAAATATCTAGTATGTGGAAAAGTGTTTAACTTGCTCACAAGTGAAAGCCGAGAACCAAAAGTCATGCGAAAACATGCAACCCTTGTAGATACCTGTTTGCAAATGGGAGGACATAGCAATGGAAGCTGTTAGCGAACAACTCGAAATTAAAAAAATGGTACAATGTGATTCGGGTAGTTGTGGACAACCAAACAAAAAGCATCCACTTGTTGTCTATTCGGGAAGCATATTCCTTGGAAAGGATGGCGGAAATTTATGTCAATGAAACAACATCCCGTCATGGTGTACTCGTGACCTTTGTGTTCAATCGGGACACTAGATTTACATCAAGATATTGAAAAAAGTTCCAAGAAGAAATGGGTACTAAGTTGCTTATATGTACCGCCTATCACAAGCAAAAGGATGGTCAAGCTAAAAGGACCATTCAAACACTAATAGACATGTTTCGGGCGTGTGTGATCGATTTTGGGCGAAATTGAGATGAGCATTTGCCATTGGTGGAATTTCTTATAACAATAACTACACTGATATTATCAAAATGGCTTCATTTCAAAAGTTATACATGAGAAAATGTATAGGACCACGTATGTTGGGGAGAAGTTGGGTAATAGGAACTTGGACATAAAGATGTGGTAGCTAAGATCGACGAAAAGATTGATATCATTCAAGCCAGAATAAAAGTGGCTGCAAAGACTAGAAAAAGGTGTGGATCAAATAAGATTCTCCATTGAGTTCCAAGCAGGGGCTTTGTGTTGTTAAAATGTTCCCCTTGGAAATGCATCATTAGGTTCTGAAAGCGAGGAAAGTTAAGCCCTCGTTATATTGGACCTTTTGAACTTTCTTACCAATTGGAGTTACCTTGAACACTAAATGGAATTCACGATACGTTCAATGTATCATAACTTCGAAAGTGTCTTGCGTATGAAACTGCCTATGTACCCCTTGATGATATTGAGATCAATGAAAAGTTGAACTACGTAGAGAAACTAATAGTTATAAAAAATTTCTAGTTGAAACATCGTTGTAACAAAGCCATTAGGCAAGTCTTCGTTCAATGAAAATATAAAAAGGGCTCAGATCTTATGTGTGAATCCGATGAAAAATGCCAGAACACTACATGACTCTAGTTGGTATGTATCCAAATTTCATTGTCGAAGCCCTCTCTAGGTGAGTAGGCTTGTAACGCCTAAAATCTAAAATTTCACTAATATTTGTGTTTGCTAGTCTAGTTGCATGACGTAAATTTACTAGGTTTGGTTATACTAGTTAAAAAGTTGGAATATAAAGAAAACATGAGATGATAAAATTGACAAATCTCTAAAAGTTTAGAAATCTCTCCGTAAGGTGGTGAAGACATGGATTCCCAAATGTGTGTGCCAATTTTTTGAAGCGAGAAAACCCACCTAAGTGGCCCAAATAAAGGTTAACCGGATGCTAAAAGATTTCATATTCGAGGATTTCTCATCATCCAATCAACAAATCTAAGATATGTTGTAGAATGTCATTTGATAGTGATTTCTATGTTACATAACCCTTGTATTATGAAAGTTCAGTTAACCCTAACATCTCCATGCAAATACTTGTATAATATGTGTGGTATTTGTTAAATAAACTTGAGTATGTGTACATGAACTTTAGTAATTTTTTTCTTTTGAAATCGGTGAAGTTATGATGTTGAGGTTGGCCAATGCGTTTTGACCTATGACTATTCTTGGTTAGAATCAGGCAAATTCACCTAAGAATCCCAAATTATGGTGTGTTTGATGCCACAGAATATAACCTCCAAGTTATCTTTGAAGTGTTGCCCACCAAGTGTTTGATGAAGTGGGTTGATTGTGAATGCATGTGATTTTGAGGCAAACATCTCATGGACATGGTTAGAATGTAAGAATTGATGTATGTGATGGTTGAATATCAAATTTAGTAGTATAGCATCACAATAGATTAATTCATGAGATCTAAATGTGAATTCATCAAGTGTAGTTTATGCACACGGTTTATTTTGGTCACTAAGTTTAAACGGGTCAAAATACAAGACTTTTGTTATGTAATTGGTTTAAAACCCTTATGTAGTAAATTGTGTGTCACCAAATTCTGATTATGTATTGGATATGTTTCCAATGTGGATAAACTATGTAAGTATCTAAACTCTTTTTTTAACATTAACTTTCATTAAAAACACACGGCTAAACCTCAAAGCGAGGCCGCCAAGAACTAATTACACATATACAAGGGGTGTTTGACCCATTCCTTCCACAAACTACATTTAAATCTCAATCTACTTTTCAGCCAAAGAAAAGAAAAAGATTTAACTTCAGCCATAAATATTTCTCTAACCAGCGACCTTTTATGTTGAAAAACTTTAGCGTTTCGAGTCTTCCAGATCACCCACATGGTAATCATCACAATGCCTCTTATAATATTCTTCCTCCACTTCTCACCATTAACATTGTCACTAAGCTGCATTAATTAAGTCCTCGTAATAAAAAACAAAGAAGGATACCATCTTACACCAACTGAATATCAAACTCCAAACTCCATATGAGAAGCCACAACCAAAAAAGATATGATCCCGATCCTCGTCCTCCCCATTGCACAACGGACAACAGCTCTCCAACAAATTAATCCGACGCCTAGCCAATGCTGCTCTCGTCGGAATCTTATTTAGTTTGGCTCTCCAAACCAACACGTTGACTTTCAATGGAACCCATGCTTCCCATCTCATCTCATCTTGAGATCTCTTCTTTGGTCCTTGTCCCGTCTTATTAAATTTCTAAAATTCGTCACCGTGAAGCAATCTTTAATACCATCCTCCCATTTCCAATAGTCACTAGAGAGCTAGTCTACACTATAACACTCAAATTACATAAAAATAATTGTATACGCCTAGAACATGATATGGAGTGTGGATCTCACTTTGTGGGAAGTGTATAACCCACTGGTAATGGTACAATAGGGATTATTAAGGTTTCTCAATCCTAAGATCTTTCTTCCAGCCTCCAACAGTCTCTCTTGGCCTGATTCATTGATTTAATCGCAAGTAGCATAATTAATTTGTATTATGATTAATATTATACTAAGGTGATGGCGGTTATTGTTGTTATAAAACCGAACCATCACGTTGGTTAAGTGAAGGGTTACACACCCTTTCCCATACTATATAAATCCATGTAATATATCATTTGTAAGTAATGCATTTTTAAGATTTCATTTACCACTATCACGGTCTCAACACTAAATGTGCTAGTTACAAGTAGTCAGATTAACCTGCTATAGGTTACCATTACCATTTTTTTTTTTTTTTTTGATCTCCATAATTTTCATTGACAAAAAAGGGTAAATTACATAAGGATGGTAGGTAGGCGGGCAACAAGCTGCGCCGCCACCCCTTTTTGAATAGAAAATCCCAATCTGCTAAAAACAAAACCCCGTCCTTGGGGGTGGAAAAGTTGCTGTCAGTCGGGAATCGGTGACAAATTCCTGTCAGTTAACCTATAAAGAGGTTGGTTTGATGACCGCCTGACCGGTCAAGTTTTTATAAGAATGTATATAATAAATGTGTGAAAATGTGAAAACAAAAGAAATGCCAATGTGAAAAAAATGACCTAAAATAACATGATGTCACATGGCTACAAGAATGTATGTACAAAAACATTTGAATTATTTATTTTCTTTTGGGTCCGGTGGACTGGAATAAAGGTTTCTAATTGTCTTAAACATACATCTTTGAACTTTTATACAGATAGATATACAGTAACCTGCCCTTTTTCACAAATATCAACTTCAGCTTCCACTTTTACACAAATATTATGATGCACTTTATGTAAATATGCAATTCCAATAGTTATAATTATCCTGAGTGTTGCTGTCACTAGCCATTAATAATTAGACCTTCAATATGTCCTATAAACAGCACTAAAAAAATCACAATTCGCATAACAAAACCATACTTATTATTCATCACTCTCTATGCAAAAACTGAAGGTGTGCTTATATTTTCTGAATATTATTTTTAATTTATTTATGTTTGTATGCTACGCTAATTAAAACACAATAATAGAGTAACACTTTCCGAGTTGTTCCATAAAACTAAAGTGGAAAAAACTGAAACTAAAAGTAACAATTTAATGAGAAAGATATTGAAAAGAAGAAAATCGACAACAGATTTTGTACGAAGCAATGATTCTGGTTCAGCTGATGAAAAACTGCACAAGGTACGTCGATCCGTCCATCCATCCATCTATTTTAGTATTGAATTAGAGCTGATTGGTGTAAACTAATGTTTGGTTCAAATGTACACATGCAGATTATTCAGATGATTCATCTTGAAGCATTGGCTTTCTCTGAAAACATGAGGAAATATGTGAAGAAAAGCAATGAGGGGTATAGAAACCAACATAAAATGCTACCCGAAGATATTATTATATTTCCTAATTACAGGTCTATTTCGGCAAACCAAACAAAGAATAAGGCGTCCCATCCCACAAATGCAGGTACCAACCGGCCGAAAAAAGAACACTGGATAAAATTAGACGCGGAATGTAAGAAACATGGCTTAATTAATTATGATTATTTTTTATTAAGCGCAAACTAACCTACTTATAAGCTACTTCTATACGCTTTTAATTATTGCACCTTACAGGATTTAAACCTTCTACCTCTAAGATAAAAGAGAAACACCTCACTACCGCACTATGTTTCCTACTAACTAACAACGTATTTACCACTTAATTTAGACGTATATTTGAACCTTGCGTCAGGATTAATAATGACGAGGTAAGTATATACAATTAAACCACCTATCAACTTACACATATAAGATGTTGAACTAACACCAATTTATGTGTGGGAGAAAATCATCATACCAGTACACCACTAGGCCATGAATAAATAATATTGCTTAAATCATATAAATTTCAATATATAGTGCATCAGGGTTTAGAGCGTTTATGAGTACCTGCACAAATCTTTTGTTTTGCACAAAAAAATGGCGCGCTATTACGCTTACATTGTTAGACACAATGTCATTTTAGCATAATCCTATTTTCGAACTAATTAATCACTGTTTCTTGAACCTCCTTTTAAATAGATTTTGTAGATTTGAAAGAAATAATATGTGATATTAAGTCAACTAATCACTAAGTGGATATATTTATGATATAGTGTTTGCTGTTAAAAAACTAACTGCATATAAGAATAAATTAACCAACACAAAGTTTTTTCGTGAAGATAATAAAACAACTTTCGAATATAATATCCCTAGCTCAAACCTACACATGAATCAATAGTCATAGGAATCGTTTGCATTAGTAGGTGACTTATTATTATTATTTTTTTGGAGAGCGCAATCAGGGGGTGTACTATAAAAAAAAAAAGCAAATCTGGTGAAGCACTGATTGAATCAGCCGCTTTATCCATAATCTTCTTACACAACTTACCAAGTCTTACACACCTGCAAATATTGTTTTGTAAACCACTGATTGAGATGGCGATTTCACTGAAGCCGCTGACTAAGATGGCGATTTCACCAGAAGCCGCTGTTTGAGATGGTGATTTTCCGTAGTTAATTTTTATATAAATTGTGTCCGGCCCCACTTATTTTATCTTCCAGCCCCTAACGATACGAAAAAATTGAGTACGTCCCTTGCGATTAGATCAAACTTCGCCACGGGGTCATTGATTTATATTCATTGCATTTTATAAGCATGAAAACAAATATTTACTGCATTCTAGATTCAGTCCTTGTCCTAAAAGTACCAATAAATTCTAACTCATTGCTACTATTTTGTGTACAGACCTGATATTGGAACTTTAGAAGGAAAATAATATGTATATCGGCAGTATGGCTATGCTCAATTTCGCTAAAAGTTGTTTGCATCCGCATGTTTAAAACATTGAGTGAGTATGTTAGAAGAGATGGAACCAACCACCTCACCATTACACTTTTGTTTTTTGAAACTTTCATGTTTTTTAAGGTGAAATGATCATGGTGGTTTACATTATACAACGTAATATTGTGTCCTATAATGAGATTTGAAGAAGTTAAGAGTCAATATAGCCTTTTCGATCCATGTATGTGCTATCTCTCAAATGTAATTTGTATGCCTTGCAATGTGTATGTGTATTAGTAACTTGTTATTGAAAGTATTTATCATTTTGATGTTCCTTATGAAGATTGTTATGGATCAATTTGCTTCTCGATCTTCTCATTGATACAACAATTATATACAAAAAACAACCCCTTAATTTAGGGAAGAGATCATTACAAACTTAATGCATAATACTATCCATATATACAAAAGGCATATTCTAGATATATTATATTACACCCTTACAGTCGAAGCAAGAGGATGGCGAATGCTGAGACCAGAGGGGAAGTCATCAAATGAGACCCGAGGTAGACCCTTTGTGAATATCCCAGCAATCTGTAGACGCGTCAGGGTATGGAGAATCCGTATAGTGCCTCGTTGAACATGCTCACGCACAAAATGAATGTCAAGTTCTATGTGTTTTGTGCGTTGATGTTGAACTGAATTATTGGACAAGTAGATAGCACTAATGTTGTCACAATAAACGAGTGTAGCTGAAAAGAAGGGGCGGCGCAACTCCAGAATAAGGTTACGAATCCAACAGACTTCTGTAACTACATTAGTTTGTTGCATAATCATGCCAATAGCCGGTAGTTGTTAGAGTCGTAGGTGTTTGGATAGGTTTTGTCTAGAATTAGTTTGTTGGTGACTGAATGAGGAGTTTAGTGATTGAGGGAGATATTTAATGACCGGGTCTTAGTGATTGCGGAATCACCTGTATAAGCCTCAATCGCTTAAGAATTTATACCCTTCTCCATAACTTTCCCAAATTTCTCTTAAGTACTCCCACATTTATCTCTCAATCATGCTTTTAAATTCAAATCTGTAGATCGATATTGTAAAACCTGGTTTGATAAATCAATGATAATTAGGTGTTTATTTACTTATTTATATTGTTGTTCTATCATGTGATTTGGATTCCTTACTTATCTCACATATCATACACACAATGGTTTGTAGATCTGATCGGCCTCACGGACCTTGACCATGATCTTGGGTGATGCCCTTTGGTCTCACCAACGCACCGGCGGTTTTCACGTGTATTGATTATCGTGAGCTGAACAAGGTGACCATCAAGAATCGATTATCGTGAGCTGAACAAAGTGACCATCAAGAATCGTTAGTATTGATGATCTCTTTGACCAGCTCCAAGGTTCTAGCTATTACTCGAAGATCGACTTGAGGTCCGGTTATTACTAGTTACATGTGCAGGAAGCCGATGTTCCGAAGACTGCTTTTCATACTCGTTATGGCCACTTTTAGTTCTTGGTCATGCCCTTTGGTCTCACCAACGCACCGGCGGTTTTCATGGATTTGATGAACCGTGTTTGTAAGCCTTATCTTGATAAATTCGTCATTGTCTTTATTGATGATATTCTTATCTAATCCAAGAGCAAGGTGGACCATGAGGAACACTTGCGACTAGTCTTGGAACTCTTGAGGCGAGAACAGCTGTACGCTAAGTTCTCGAAGAGTGACTTTTGGTTACGCGAAGTCCAGTTCCTAGGTCATGTGGTTAATGAACTGGGAATCCATGTCGACCCGACTAAGATCGAAACCATTAAAGACTGGGAAGCACCAAAGACGCCATCTGAGGTGCGGCGATTCCTAGGTCTTGCGGGTTATTATCGTCATTTCATTGAGGGATTTTCGAAGATCGCTCAATCCCTCACTACTCTTACCCAGAAGGACCGAAAGTTTGACTGGGGCGATTCGCAAGAATCAACATTTCAGTTGCTGAAACATAAACTCTGTTCTGCACCTATCTTATCCTTACCTGATGGTACGGACGACTTCGTCGTATATTGCGATGCTTCTATCCATGGTCTCGGTTGCGTGTTGATGCAATGCGAGAAGGTTATTGTAACACCCCAACCGATGGCGGAAACATTGAGGTGTCACGTAGTGACGATTGTTCAATAGCTCATGGACTAAAAGTGTAAATTTTGATATATTGATTAAGTAGTTTATTACATTGAAAGAAAAATACAAGATACAATAATTCTAAAGTGACAACTAAACTTAAATACAATGAATCCAAAATCTAAGCAAAATTTCCAAAAGCTTAAAAGTCATCTCATAAATAACCTGAAACATGTACGAAAATAGTATATGTCAATACAAAAATGTATTGGTGAGCATACCCTGTTTTGAATACATATAGTAGAAAAAGTGTTTAGCAATTCATGTGCGGTACCATTTGCAATTATGTAATAAGTAATATCCGTTCAAAACCAAACCTGAGAATAATGACTAACACATGACTAACCAACTGAATAATGAATTAACAAGACAATGACCAAGATTCTCTCAACAGAGTCTCAAGGGGGTATACCATAGTACTATTCATTGAAAAGCTAGGCCGCCCAGCGGTTAATGATTTTGACAAGTCATAGACACACCAATTATCATAAAGCAAACACACATGAGAATTGCATTAAGTATAAGAAATTGAAACTTGATTAATATATAGGTACATGAGTCACCCCAAAATAGTAAAACGGTAAAAAGGGGAAAGATATACTCACAGTACTAGCAGCAGTGATAAGTATCTTCCAACACATGAATCCGCACGAATTAAAACTACGCGTGCTCTAAAAAAAATGAGGACGCCAATAAGGTCTATGAACTAACCCTAATATAAATTTTTTTGGAACCACAGTACTTCAAGTCACCCAACTAGTCGCGTGTAAAAATTATTTGTGTAAAGTTCGCGGGGTTATAATTTCCATAACTAAACAAAAGTCCGTCTAAAATAAGTTCTTGTCAAGGTTGTAAGTTGGTATGTTAATGAACCCCTTTAGTGAATGTTATATTTTTGTTTTAGTTAAGTAAAAAAAATAATAATTTATAACTATAAAAGTCTATTTATGATTTATGTAAACCAACCTGAATCGGTTTAGTAAATTCGACTCGTCGTAGTTTGAATGCCTATATATATATATATATATATATATATATGTAAATACGTGTATATTATGTAAGGCAACACAAAATAAATATTTCATTCATATATTTTTTTTAACATATATTTATATATAAGGAAAATAAATAGGACATCATGTCTGATTCTATCTAAAAATCTTATAAATGTGACTAAAAATGCAAATGTGTTTATATATATATATATATATATATATATATATATATATATATATACATATGGATACCAAGATTTTTGAGATTAACAGTAGCATAAGAGTATCTGGGTGACAAGGATTGTTCCTAAAGAGAAAAATAAAAAAATAAATAATAAAATGAAAGTTGTATGTGTCATACCAGATGGAAATAAGAATGGTAGAAAGAGGAGATAGTGGAAAATTGGATTTACAATAACGTAAAAGGTCGGAAAGGGAATATGGGTGTAGATATGTGTAATTAGTTGGGAGTGGGGAGAGGTAAGGGGGACTAACCAATATTTATAAGTTTCAATAGCAACTTAAATATCAATAATGGGTACTTATGATGAACATTCAATGTGCAATTGTTTCAAAAGAAAATAAAACTCACATATGGTTTTCAAAGGGAAAATAATGCCTTTATAATTTTCACTATGATTAATAGCACTTGCACAAACTAATCAGAATGGTTTTTTTCTTTTTTTCTTGAATATTAATAAACCTATATATATATACATATATATATATATATATATCTTGCCATGATGTTGCATATTTATTACATAATAATGTTCATAATTATCACTAATAAAAGCCTGTTTCGTTTGTTGTGTAACATGTTGAAACCGATTTGAGTAGTAAAAGGAAAATAATACATAACGTTGGCATGTTGACTTTTTGTTTCATAAACCGCTGAGTTTGTAAACAAAAAAAAAATCCATTTAACATCAAAACTAAACAACTTTCCATTTCGTTTTTTTTAATTGTTTTGAACTTTACGTTTTAGTTATGCATTCAATTTTCAATGTAGCAAAATTAGTTATTTGTTTTGAAACTTACAACAATTTAACTATTAATTAACCAAATTAAAGTTTGGGTATTACAATTTTTCCCCAAATGTTACTCTAAGTTTATTAGAAATTTACGAATGTTACAGTTATTGCTTACGCTTCTCGTCAACTTAAGGTTCACTAGAAGAACTACACTACCCATGACTTGGAATTGGGTTCGGTGGTTTTCGCTTTGGAGACATTACTTGACGGTACCAAGTGAACTATTTATACCGATCACAAGAGTCTCCAGTATATTTTCGATCAGAAGGAGTTAAATATGCGGCAGCGTCGCTGGATCGAACTCCTTAACGATTATGACTGCGCTATTAAGTACCATCCTGGCAAGGCGAATGTTGTGGCAGACGCTTTGAGCAGGAAGGAATCTGCGAAACCACGTTGTGTTCGAGCTTTACAGCTCACCATCCATTCTTCTTTACCTGATCGGATTCGTTCTGCACAACTTGAAGCTTTGAAGGAGGAAAACCTTAAAGCTGAAACTATGCATAGTGCCGATAAGCACCTTGAAATTCGGTCTGATGGCCTACACTACTTCGCAGAACGAGTTTGGGTTCCTTTATTTGGGGGATTGCGGGAGCTTGTCTTGGATGAAGCTCACAAATTCCGGTATTCTGTTCACCCTGGCTCCGACAAGATGTATCAGGATTTAAAGATACTCTACTGTTGGCCAAACATGATGGCGGATATACCCTCCTATGTGAGCAAATGTTTGACTTGTGCTAAAGTCAAGGTGGAGTACCAGAAGCCGTATGGTCTCCTACAACAACCTGAGATTCCCGAATGGAAGTGGGAAGGGATCACGATGGATTTTGTCACCAAGCTACCGAAATCACCAAGCGGTTGCGATATGATTTGGGTGATTGTCGACAGGTTGACAAAATCAGTGCACTTCCTTCCTATTAAGGAAACTTACGGACTCGAGCGTTTGGCTCGCATTTATCTTAAGGAAGTGGTTTCTTGGCACGGGTGCCTATTTATATCATTTCTGATCGTGATTCTCGTTCCGCTTCGCATTTCTGGAAGGCTCTGCATAAAGCCTTAGGTACTCAGTTGGATATGAGTACAGCCTATCATCCGCAAACTGACGGTCAGAGTGAGCGGACGATTCAAACTTTGGAAGATATGCTTCGGGCATGCGTTATCGATTTTGGCAAGGGTTGGGGAAATCACCTACCGTTGGTGGAGTTCTCTTACAACAACAACTACAACTCTAACATTAAGGCAACTCTGTTCGAGGCTCTTTACGGACGGAAATGCCGGTCTCCTCTTTGTTGGGCCGAGGTGGGCAAGATTCAGCTCACTGATCCGGAACTTGTGTATGAAACTTCGGAGAAAATCGTAAAAATTCGTAACCGTTTAGCGGCCGCGCGGGATCGTTAGAAGAGTTATACTGATCGCCGTTGCAAACCTTTGGAGTTCCAGGTTGAGGACATGGTACTTCTGAAAGTTTCTCCATGGAAGGGCGTCATACGCTTTGGAAAGCATGGCAAACTTAACCCTCGTTATGTCGGACCGTTTACAATCCTGGAATGGATTGGACCGGTGGCATACAGACTTGACTTGTCGGCGGAGCTCAGTCGTGTTCACAACGTCTTCCATGTGTCTAACTTGAAGAAGTGCTTAGCGGATGAATCTCTTATTGTTCCTTTGGAAGAGATCAAAGTTGATGATCGTCTTCGCATTGTGGAAGAACCAGTTGAAATTCTTGACTACAAGATTCGTTAAAATTCGTTGGAATTCAAATCATGGACCGGAGTTCACGTGGGAACGGGAAGACCTGATGAAATCTAAATATCCTCATCTTTTTCCTAAGCGTGCGTTTGAATCTACACATATTACCGCTGAAGCTGAGTGAATCTCAGGGCAAGATTCCTTTCAACGTGGGGATACAACCGGTTAATTTTATTTTCATTTCTTTCTTTTCGTCTCTTTCCTTCTTGGCTTCGTGCAATTTTTAGGACGAAAATTCTTTCAACAGGGGGATGATGTGACACCCTGCATATTTGACTTAACATTTTACAAACTTATAAGTCTACCTTAGCAGGAAACATTTTATTAACGTACTTAATTGGGTTAGTTGAGTCGGGTTATCTTACGTATTGTCCAGGGTTCAATGATCTGGAGGATCATTGGTGTCATTTTATGTACATACGAGTCTTGAGTTCGGTTGTTGGTTAATTACATGAATTAGATTAAGTGTTATGCATAGATTGATTCATATATGGTGTATTATATGCAAATACGTGTTTTAACGATGTTTAGATGATTATCCATGATTATATATGCTTAACATATGTTAGGATTGCATGTTCATGTGTTAGGATGTGTTAAAATGCCTTAAAACAACAAAACTGGAAATTTGGAATAGACCAAGTCTGGTTCGACCTTAAGGGGGTCAAACCTGATCATATGCATGTTAAAAACCACATTCGACCTCATTATTGCCTCATTCGACCCCTGTAAGGGCCGAACCTGCAGACACTATAAATACCACACTTTGTCATTTTTCATCATTTCACAAACCCTAGACACCTCTAAAAACTCTCTCTCGACTTTAATCATTGCGGAAGGAGTTTTTGAGCTTGTTTTTCACAATCTAACCCTCTATATCATAACAAGTGAATATCTAAGGTGTGTTCTTCATCCAAAATACTTTTTGAGCAATTTTAATTCGTTTTCATAAAAACCCAAAGTTCCAAATCTGATCTAAGACAACTTTTATGAATGTAAACCTTTCTAACACCTTTCTAAACAAATCCATATCATAAAAAATGAGTTTTCTTATGAATTAACATGTGTTAATGATCCTTTGTGTTGTGTTATGTATTGTTTGATGTTTGTATGTTGTTTAGATGTTGTAGAGATGTTATAGGACTGTTATAAATGATGAGTTATGATTATCTTAGGTCACGAGTTATTGGATGATGATGTTTTGCTCATTTTGGGGATTTTGATAGATTAGGGATTGATTCATGATGTTGTTATGGATAATCTGATTAGGGGTTTTGTTTCACATGATAATCTGAGCATAATAGGGTGATTGTTGAATGATTTCATAAAAGTTTCTAAATTAGGCAAAGTTTTCATGCATGATGTAACATCTCCATAATTTTGCCATTTTGGGTAAACATTAAAACGAACTGATTTTGGAGAAAAATTAGTAGGGTTTCGAGGGGATATGTTACTCATACTTGACTGCTGTGATTCATGATGTTTCGTGATGTTTTCGGACGGTTTTGAAGCATTTTAGGAGTTTGGGATTGCTGAGGGGTCGAACCTGGCTTCATTTGACCTATGTGGGGTCGAATGAGGATGTTCAGGGTCGAACCTAGCATCCCATAGGTCGAACGTGCTTCAGTTTGGTTGAACGAACTTGATTTAGGTCGAATGAACATGTGTTAAGATCGAATGAACTTGTATTAGATTGCATGAACTTATGAAAGGGTCGAATGAACATATTTTGGGATGAACCAAGCTTATTGGGGTCGAAACAAGCTTATTTCTCTTCTGATTCGACCCAACTGCTTCATATGTGCGATTTTTGATGCAAACTAAGTATTTTATGCTTGAACCTTACATATAATCTATGTGTACTTGATTAGTTTGTGTAATGGGTCACCAACGGGATGTCGAGTCGGTCTGGTGTGTTGGTTTAACAGTCTAACACATTTTCAAACATACTTAGTCATGATCTGGACAATCAGGGACTAGTTAACCTTAGGGTTATTAGTCAAAACACTTATGCAAACTTTATTGATAGATCTACGGTATTTGGGATTATAAAGGCTTGTCTTTTATTCTTATTTCAAGAACGCAAACTAAGGTGAGTGTCACAGCCCCATCCTTTACTGTTTTCAGAACTTTTGGGGGAGAAACATGCGGTTGGCACCCCAAACTAAGGTGAGTGTCACAACCCCGTATTTAAAAATTTTATATATTTGAAATTTGATTTTAATAAACTAAACTATTCGAAATTCACCATTGGCACCCCAAACTAAAAAAATGGCCATATATAACCTGTACTATTAACCTATTGGATTCTGACACCCTATTTGGGTTAAGTCACTAACACAGTTAGATTGGGGGTGCCATATCAAGATGCCACGTCAGATTGTGGGTGCCACATCAGCATGCCACGTCAGATTGGGGGTGCCACGTCAGCGAAAACACTAACTGGGTTAGTGACTTAACTCAAATTGGGTGCCAGAATCCAATAGGTTAATAATACAGGTTATATATAGCCAAGTTTTTAGTTTGGGGTGCTAACAGCCAATTTCGAATAGTTAAGGTTATTAAAATCCAATTCCCCTATTTTTTATATTCAAAATCGGATATTTTTCTTGATATGTTTCCGATATTTTGAATATCTGAAATATCCGAAAATTTTTAAAATCACTATTCAATCCGAATCCGAAATTTCGAATATCCGAATTACGAAAATTTCCGAATAGTTTCGGATTCGGATATATAATAGCTCGGATCGGATTTTCGGATTGAAATATTTTTGAACCACCCTAGTGAGAGTGAAGAGGAGAGCATCCATGGAGAGGAGACAGATGCATGACGGGTCATTATCAGCATTGGCCAAGATGGAGCACCCGTGCCTTACGTCCATCCCTCTCTGGCTCCAGTGATGGTCTTATATTTCACGACTGACTGCAACATAGTTAATAAAAGTATTCGAGCTCAAAAACCGTATACATGACACTGTTAAAAAAAAGCATATAAAGTTATGAAAATGGCTAATTTTTCTTTCAATATTTTAATTGAAAAAAATTGGACTTTTGGCTATAATATTAATGTTCAATGGTTCTTAAATTGGGTCAAGTAATCCTATACAGTAAAAAATAAACAAGAAACGTGAGAAAAAACACAATAAATCATGAAATATAACACAACGGATCACAAAATATAGCACAATGCCGAGTGAAAAACACAATAAATCACAGAAATATCACAATGACAAAAACACACACACACACACACAATGCCACATAAAAGACATAATGATCTAATACAAATTCTAAAAACTACAGGCAAAAAAACTAAAAAAGCGAAAACCTAAAAACTAATATCGTAGGGTTTGATTAGACGGTTTTAAATGAGTTCAATCGGAGTCCGTTTGATACCCTTCCTACATCTTATTATTTTTTTGATTGTGTATTTGATCCTAACACTATTAAATAAAAGTTAATTTTCTTTTCTTTCTTTCTTTCTTTTTTTTTTTTTTTTTGCTAAAATAATAATAATAGTTTGTCACTGAGTGATTTGTGCAGGTTACCACCACACCAAAGTTGTATCAGGTGTTTGGATTTTATTAAAAGTGCAGTTTGTTGATAGAGGAGAGGACCAGCAATAATCTATGCATAAATCTGGGAACAATTTTCACGTTGTGGCCCAGGATCTACTGAGCTATCAATATATATGAATAATTGGATTTTATGTCACAAATATCTGGAATGCACTCACTCTGTGACAAGTATAGCAAACCAGCCAGGTAGTATGTAACTTGCACAAAGGAACCGTACTTAACGTACGTACGTCGATTTAATAAATAAAAATAGTCTTTTAGAGTAGCCTGTAAACGAACGAATCCTATTCATCAATATAAGTACGGTTTTCTTTATTGTTAGAGCATCTCCATGGTAAGCATTCGAAGCAATCCTAATGCCTACTTGGACCACCATTAATGGTGGTGTTTGTTGTTTGATTGCTTTTCTTGTATCAGATAAGACCAATGGCTTAAACAAGAGGGGATGTGGACTGGAATATTGAAAGGTATGAGACGTGTCTCACATTAGTTGTATGGGCAACCAATATGGGGTTTATAACCCAAGTGCAGTCTCTCTCCTATCAGACTTGTCTATTAACATGCAATAAGAGGTCTGACTAGTAAGCGCTGAGCCAACAAAAATACACATATGTGGTGGTAGAGAAAATGGTGATGGGTTGAGGAGATGGTGCGTGAATGTGAGAAATATGAACAAATGTTACGGACATAATGTTAAAAATTATTATTCAACATTAGTTTGTAGTTTCATAGGTAAAAGGCTTGCTGCCTGATTCAAAGGCATCATTCTAGTGAACCATACACACTTAATGCTGACTGTTTCAGAGATAGCCTTTTAATAGAATCGTTAAAAAACAACCGAACAACCCCTTAGCCGTTTAAGGGAAAATAACCAAGGTTTGCTATTTGAAACTGTATATTTTAATAAATACTAACTTAAAATCTAAAATGTTTGTGATAAAAAAAAAAATAAAGTTTAAATTGTTGAAATATAAGATGTGTAAATGTTTCATCTATGTTTATATGTATAGCCATAAAGTAGTTAAAATGACGTTAGGAACAAATAAGTCAAAGTAGCATAATAATAATAATAATAATAATAATAATAATAATAATAATAATAATAATAATAATAATAATAATAATAATAGCATTTTTAATGTATTTTGATGTACTCTTAACAATAATTAGGTTACACGAAATATACTATCATAATATTTTTACTCTCATACAAACTATAGCATATTGTAATTGCTATAGTATAAGCATAATTACCCAGCTAGATATTAATATCATTCTCATGTTAAATGGTACCTATACAAAATCTCACCACAAAAAGATGTATATTATACATATGTATAAATAGTGCAAGAATATGATATAAAGGGTAGAAACATTAAAACGGTAGATCAAAGATGACATATGTCAAAGTGGGGAAAAGAAAAAGAGACGTATTTCTCACGTGCCAATTCTATGTACATGTTAGTCACATGTCAATTTCTCATCATTTTAAAATTTTGATAACTCTTTATACGTTATTAATTATAAAAAAAAATTATATCATAAATCCGAACGTCTTTTTATCTTTAATATGAGTATCCTATTGCTATAATTATGATGTTTTTTTTAAAAACATAGTTGCGTAAAACACAAGGGGCAACTTAAAAACAAAGTAGACTAAAACACAATAGACAACACACTAAGACCTTTTGTAGTGGGCGGTATGGGGGGCGCGATGAAGCCCCATAGTGCCCGGGAACACCCCACCCCCGACACTATGGGTGAAAATTTTTGGTCCCGCAATGTGTATAGCGCTTTGCCCCTTTCTCTTTTCAAAAACTGTAGCCCTTGAATGGCTATTTTCTTTTTTCGTTTTTTTTTTTTGAGTATTTTGTCGCTGCAAAAAATTTGTTAGAGAATGTTGTGTTGACATATAAATTTCAAACATTTATACATGTAAGAGTGTTTTTGTGTTGAGTTGCATGTAACGGTGTTGGACAGTCATGTAACTATAGTGCTTGATCTAGTGTGTGTAGCAGTTATAGATTAGACTCATAATGCAGTCCTAGTTCACTATAACCAATGGCTCTGATACCAATATATCACACCCTCAAATTTTCACTGCGGGGTTTTACCGCGAGACGCGTGACTGTAAGACCCTAACCCGTAATCACGCGATCAACGCCCAAATCATACGGGTTTGGACCTTACTTAAACCACTCCCGATTAAAACTTTGAAATTTATAATAAGTCGGCCCATTAAGATCAAATACATATTTGGTTCACACAAATTTTTACATTTTAATAGTTAAAACATACTCTAAGATGTTGCGTTTTAACGGGAGTTTCTTAGATTCTAATGCGGAAGCTTGATGAGTGATCGGGTGTGTTCGGCTCTTATCGCGACTTGATCCTTGCTCCGGGACTTCCATCACATGTTTACCTATCACCATTACACAAAGAATGGTTAGTGAGTGGTCAAATGAAACATTTAACTAGTACGATAGTCGTTACACGTCGAAACGGAACGAACCAGGCCAAACGACCCTTTATCAGGAGAACAAACTGCTGCAACTTATGCGCAGCAGCTGTTCGGATCGCTTTTACCCCTTCTAAAACCCAAAATCTGACTTCGACTTTCAAATGAGAATTGTTCTACGCTCCGAGAGCTTTCCAGGCATATAAAGAACACCTCCTAACGATTTTTCTACGATTTTATATGGAATTTTAAAGATCATGCTGACGTGCAGGTCGATTCGCGCGGCCGGTCGGTTTATTCGCGCGGCCGGTCGAAGCTTCTGATGTAATTTTGGTGGCTTTTAAGCGTGGGAATCATGTCGCAACCGCATTTGATGATTCCCGAAGCCTAAGTAATGACTTGCCGACTAAATAAACCTTTGTTTGACTGAAATTATGGTCCGGTTTATGTCGCCATGATCCGGTTCTTAGTTTTGAATGTTTATGGCGACTTTTACCCAATTTGACCCATTAAGGCCTTAATTCAAACAAGGCACTTTTGACCACTTAAATTGCATACCGTTTGAGTTGTCAAGTCATTAGACACTTGATCAACAAAAGCGTTTGTCCGATTTGTTTCATTACGACTTAGATTCTTAGAATCAACCTTTATTAATCCTTTAAATCCCCAAAATGCCCCTCATGACCAAATCTTTCAATTTAGCCATTCGTGGCGAAACTTCTTGTTTCAAATCCAATGTTTTTGACTCAATGACTTGTTTAAAAACTTCTAAGTCCATACGGACTTAGATTTTCAACATTTCTCAAGATCGTTCTAATGTGGTCGATTCTAAGCGCCTTAGCGCGCATTAGACATAGTTATGGAAATAACTTACTTGATTTGCACCCACACTTCATGTGGGTACTTTTATCACCTATGTTGCTTCGCCCGAAGGCGTTTATTCGACTACGGACTTACCGGGTGGTGTTGACCCATTCTCATACCTTGTGCGTATCCTCCACGATTCTTAGCATCAAGCGTGCATGCGCAAATGCATCTACCTGCGTGCTTTCTAAATATACACATTAATTCCTCGAAACTCAAATGGTAATACCTTACCATTTGAGCCGTTTAACCTCATGAATCTTTATTGCTTGAAAAACAAGCATCAAGTATTGGACTCACATGGTGAGGATATCACCATTTGATCCGTTTAGACACGTCGTTCATAATACTAAGTTATCCAAGTTTTTATATACGGTTCAAGTGTCACAAACTTGACCCATTTAACAACATTCTTAACAACTTCATTCAATTGATTTAATTGGATTAAAACATCATTTCTCACATATCTTTATTAGTTGACCCGTTTGATGGATTTCTCCATTTGGTCATAACTCATTATCTCGATTAAGGTCATAAACCGCATTTTGTATTGAGTGCACATAAGGCGACCCACTTAATAGATTCTACCCCTTAGGGTTTATCTTTATCTTGCACTCAAGATTTAAAACTAATATTTATAACAATTAAGCTATGTTATAGTACATTGGCGTAAGTAAAACTTACCTCATATCCGTTCTTGCTTCCATACGCATTGCTTGCATCCGTTTGACCCGTTTGCATCCCTAGTTCTTGTACCTACTTAGGGATATGTCAAACTTGATTATTAGAATACATAACATGGATTTAATTCACTATCCATAAATCATGTAATCATTACCCATTTATAGCTAAATCCATAGCCATTTTCTTATATAGAATATCCGATTAACTTGGCTTATTACAAACCAATATCACATACGATTGATAGCTCTTACATGATTCTAACTTCATAGTTTCACTAGTGTTCACCAATTTGGCATTTAATCGAACACTTGGTGTGCACCCACCAATTTGTTTAGTTTTAAAGCTCAAGATTAGCCAAAACATAACCATTTGTCTAATCATCATCATAATACATTATTTAGACCATTTTGCCTAAATTTCTCATATTAACAACTCCTAAGAGTCACAAAGATTACTAGATATAAGTTGATTCAACCTAGAGGTTAAACCCCAAAATTCTACACATATACATAAGCATATGATCAAAATCAAATACACATATTAAGTGTGATTTGTAACCGGATTATACATGTTTAAGGCTCCCCAAGACTAGGGTAACCTATATTAACCATCAATTCCACGTTTTTATCAAAACCCTAAATTTTCATAAGAATCAAAAACGAATATAACATCAATTTCTACCAAATAAAAGGTACCTTGATGTTCTATAGGCCTTAGATAACCCGTATCTTGCTAATGCACTGAAAAGCCCCTTGATTTGGCTTGGATTCAAGCATGTTCTTGTGTTTAGGGTTTGAGTCTTGAAGGAGATGATGATCTCCTGATCATAACTCACGACACACACACATCAAGTGTGTGTTTTTATTGTTTTATTATTATTAATAAAACTCACTTTGTCATTTGGCAACAATGGTCCCTCAAGTTATCCCACTGTCATTTTTGTATAAAAACTAACTCATAAGCTAGTTTCAAACACCTTTTATTAATTTACAAACATAATATTATTAACTAGGTTATTTCCATGTTAGAATATAACCCATATTATTATCCGCTAAGTCTCGTGTTATTATATTGTTAATCACGCCTAATGGCGTAGTTAGGCGAACGAATGGTTTTGGGGTGTTACAGTGACATACCAGCATCAATGTCAATAGTCGAATAAACGACCTCTATATGCTATCAAAATCATACGTAATAAACCAAAAGTTTTCAAAGTTTAATAGTTCAGCGGAAGCAGTAAGTAAAGTTCATGCAACGTCTCGTAAAACCAATACGAGTTTCCAAAGCCAAACACAATAAAATAAAATGTTTGAAAAACCGAAAGATAATGTTTGTGATGCAAGTGAGACTCAAAGTGCATCCTAGCAGCGATACCTTTAGAGACCTGAGAAAACATGCTAAAGTGTGTCAACAATTAAGTTGGTGGGTTCACAGGTTTGAATGTAAGAAAATCCTTTTGTTTGTTTGCCTACATAGACTCACATCCGTTTACTAATTATATCCCAATACTAGCTAGACATTAACAAGTTACTAAGCGTACATAAACCATTGCTGTCTGTTTAGAACAATATGCACCTGCTCAACCTCCAGTTGACACATATGGGGCTTGTCAGATCCAATAGATCCATTCACATCTCCTCGCTATGTTACACATACTATGGTTTATAATGTAAGGACTTAAGAATGAAAGTTACACTACAGGAAACAAGTGATATAATAGTACACGTAATCTACAATGTTCGTGTGTTTGTGTAGCATGTTTCTCCCCCAACAGGAAAACAGTAAAAGGGCCGTGAAACTCACCTTAGCTTTGCGTGCTAATAAACCAGTGTATAAAATAAGTATCCTATAACTGGAAAACTATATTATGACAACCTATTAGTGTTTGTCCAGTGTTTTTGTTTGTCCAAATACCCCATTGATCTCACATCAATGATCTAGTTGAGTTTGTAAAAGTGTTTGACCATGTTAGACTATGGTTGACTTAGTTTGACCAAGTTTGACCCGCCAACCCGTTGGTCACCCATTAATGTTTCATGTTTGATTAATTCACATAGACCTAGAATCACATCATCTACATCAATCATGCAATTCCTAGCTTCTATCATGTTAGTTAACACATAGCATGTCACTTGTAACATATGTTCACATGTTCAAGTTTACACATACACCATACTTCTAACATGCTATGAATCACCACAAGTCATATATCATATTCAATACATCCTACAACTTGTATCTAATGCAACTTTCCCAATTTAGTAAGTTATAAACATCAAAGACTCATACGATCAACACTCGTAATTAATCGTGAATAAAAGATTGTAAAATTGGATAAAAAACATAGCATCACATATTCCTCGACCACTATTGTTAATTACTGGAGATACGTTAAATTTTTCAATCGGGTATCGAATATAATTAATCGAACCTGAATTGAATCTGAATTTCTTATAACCTGGATTTTTGAATTATATTAATCGAATTTGAATTGAATTTGAATCGGAGATTAATGAAAAAAAAAGTCTAAATTACCCTTTTAATCAACCGGGATTGAGTTTAATAGACTTAACTAAGGTTTATAGGTGTCATCCCCTACTGTCTTCTTACCCTTCCTACGTTAATTAAGATACATTCTACCGTATACTTTCGCAACTATGTAAGTATCAAAACTCTTGAATGGTCATGTTTTGAAAGAAGTTTTTAATTTGGACCTATTATTAAATGTCTGCGGTTTGGAATTGATTGTATAACTAGTCGAGCGTTACACAGATGTAGTGGGTGGTGTTCGTCATGAATGTTGTGTCCCGTGCTGCTCCTCACATATTTAAATCATAAGTTAGCATAATTAATTTGAATTACTATTACTGTTATAGTAAGGTGATGGTGGTTATTGTTATGAAACCGAACCATCACATCGGTTAAGTGAAGGGGTTACACCCTTTCCCAAACTATATAAATTTATGTAAATAATCTATCGTTTGTAAGCAATGCATCTTTAAATTTTTACCAATTTTCTATTCTATGTATCTCTTAATCCTACACTCTCCTCCCTAGTTGTTTGTCGGCGACAAGTACAATGACTTGATTTAAGGCTAAGTACTTCATGGTTTGGAACCGCCAGAATCGGAGAACATGTAAATGTGCTAGTTACAAACAGTCGGATTTATCTGCTATATTTTGCCTTAATAATAAGTCGGCAATAGTCTTTCTTTCCTTAGGCTATATGGTGTGGTGAAGGTTTCTCCTAACTCCCCCAAATACCACATCAGCACCACATCATTTTCTCCATTTCCTCCCCAAATCAAGAAAATGGTTTCCCCCAATTCCCCCTTCTCCTCTCTCTCTCTCTCTCTCTCTCTCTCTCTCTCTCTCTCTCTCTCTCTCCTCCCCCTCCCTCTCTCTCTCTCTACCATCACCTTCCCTCATCAATAATATTCTTCAGTGAAGACGGTGGGAATCCACTGATGGTTCCGATTATATCTCGGAGGTGGTGTTCCCGAGTCCACCGACCTCCACTTCGACCCACCGAACCAAATCCCTAATTCCACACCAACAAGCTTTAATTGTGATGTGAGTTGGGAATCAGTGACAAATTCCTGTCGGTTAACCTATAAAAAAAAGAGTTAACCTATTGGTTTGATGACGGGTCAAGTTTTTTATAACAATGTATATAATAAATGTCTGAAAATGTGAAAACAAAAGAAATGCCAATTCATGTGAAGAAAATAATGTAAAATAACATTATGTCATATGGCTACAATAATGTAGGTACAAAAACATTTGAATTATTTATTTTCTTTTGGGTCCGCTGGGCTCGAATAAAGGTTTTTACCTTTTATTTCTTTCACATCAAACATTTTTCATAAAGTTAAACAGTAACCTGCACTTTTTCACAAAATATCCAAACACTTTATGCAAATATGTTACTGTCACTTGCCAATAATTGGACCTTCAATGCTTACTATAAATAGCACTAAAAAACTTACCAATTCACATAACATAAACGTACTTATTTTTCAACTACTCTCCATATCAAATAGTCGCTCTCTTTCCAAAATCATGAAGGTGTGCTTATATTTTTATGCATGTAACTTCATCACTATATTAAGAGATAAAAAGATGGTTTTATGAATATTATTTTGAATTTATTAATGTTTGTATGCCATGCTAATTAAATCTCATACAGCATTATGTCAACCTTTCTACTGAGCATTTGGAGGAGAAACCAAATGCTGAAGTGTTTCATGGATTCCAAACGATTAGGGACGTTGAACTAGAGGGACTCATCACCGGTCTAGTGACCCCCGAGTTTGCTACTTATTTTGAAAATATGATGAAATATGAAGCTGGAACAGAATATGTATTGAAACGAGCTAATAAGAAGTTAGAGAGGGTGTTGAGTGGTGATCATGAAGAACTAACAAAAGTAAAACACAATAATAGAGTAACACTTTCCGAGTTGTTTCATAAAACTAAAGTGAAAAAAATTGAAACTAAAAGTAACAATTTAATGAGAAAGATATTGAAAAGAAGAAAATCCACAATAGATTTTGTAACAAGCAATGATTCTGGATCAGCTGATGAAAAACTGCACAAGGTACGTCCGTCCATCCGTCCATCCATCGATTTTAGCATCGAATTACATCATTGATTGGTGTAATCTAATGTTTGGTTCAAATGTACAGATGCAGATTATTCAAATGATTCATCTTGAAGCCTTGGCTATCTATGAAAACATGAGGAAATATGTGAAGAAAAGCAATGAGGGGTATAGAAACCAACATAAAATGCTACCCGAAGATATTATTATATTTCCTAGTTACAGGTCTATTTCGGCAAACAAGACAAAGAACAAAGTGCCACATCCCACAAATGCAGGTACCAACCGGCCGAAACAAGAATACTGGATAAAATCAGACGCGGAATGTAAGAAACATGTCTTAAATAGTTATTGTTATTAAACTGCAAACTAACCTACTCATCATCTAGTCCTTTAATAATTAGCTAACAATATTTAAAGTGTATACCTCTAAGATAAAAGAAAAACACCTGACCACCGTCATAGTAGTACATATTATCTACTTTCATTTGAAGAGAAAAATAGTGATGTTGTGGTGTTTGAGATTGAGGTGGAAAATTTATTATTGACTTGTTGGATTTTTAAAAAAGCCAATAAATCAATAAGTCATTTTCCAACTCAATCTCAAACATCTAGTAAACTATAAATTTAAAAGGTTGAATGATGAGAACAATTCTTTTTAAGAAAATAGACTTATATTTTAAAGTATTTCTAATCAATCAATTTTTAAAAAGTGTCATTTGATGCAACAAATTTTCATATGACACGACAAACCCATTCTTTTGGGTAAGATGAAAATATGTTGCATCAACTAAAATTATGATGTGCCAGTAGGGTGTGTTGTGTAAAAGCTATGGTTAGCTGAAAAAAAAAACAAAAAAAAAAAATCTATTAACTCAAAAGTCAAAACCAAGACTTGTTTAACCAACTCATAGGTCAAAATTTTAATTAATGTTCATGTTGTTGATTTTTCCAAACAAAGGTCACTGATTTATATTCAATGCATTTTTACAAACGTAACTACAAATACTTACTGAATTCTAGATTCAACCGTTGTTCTAAAAGTATCGACGATTGCTATTATTTTCTGTGCAGACTTGATATTGGAACTTTAGAAGGAAAATTATATGTACATGGGCGGTATGGCTATGCTCAATTTCGCTAAAAGTTTTTCGCAAGCGCATGTTTAAAACAATGAGTATGTTGAAGAGATGGAACCAACCACCAAGTCACCATTAGACACTTTTGTTTTTTAAAACTTCCATGTTTTTTAAAGGTGAAATGAGGGTATGGTGGTTTACACTGATACAACGTACATTGTGTCATATAATGAGGTTTGAAGAAGTTAAAGAGTCAAGATAGCCTTTTCCCATCCATGTATGTGCTATCTCTCAAATGTAATTTGTATGCCTTGCAATGTGTATGTGTGTCAGTAACTTGTTATCCAAAGAAAACTAAGATATCATGAATATTTAATGCTGATCTAAATTAATAAAATATCAATAAATTTACCCTTACATAATTCATCTACACCACAAAATCGGTTTTTTAATTATACCGGATTTGTCTAAAAAATTGTTCAACCGGTTGAACCGCATAATTGTACCGGGCACTTTAACCGGATTGATTAATTAGCTATATAATTTCATAAATTACAACACTAACACAAAAATAATCTAAAAGTACATAGTTACATACTAAAATACTACCAAAGTTAATCAATGATTAAAAAATAATCCAAAAGATAATCTAAAGTTTTTTATTTTTTAAAATTTTTTCCTAAATAAAAAAATAATCTAAAAATAACCTAAAAAGTAACCTATGTCGGTACCGGTATAGCGGTTCAAACCGGTATAACGAATTTTACCGGTGGTATAAAATCGATACCGTTTCCCATATTAACCGGAGTATTTCGTACCGGATTTCTATTCGAAAATGGTAATACCGGTATAATCGGCCAGTATTTATCGATTTTTAAAACATTGAATAAATGTGTAGTTTACATTAATTAGCGATAGTGAATTACAAACATCTATCTTATAACATAAGGCTTGTGGGTGTGGGGCTTGGCATTGGGCCGACAACCCCAATAATGGACCGGCAACACTGCCCCCTAGGGACGACATCGTCTTTAACGACATCTCCTTGCCGTCCCTCTTGATTGGTGATCTAGTGTTTTTTTTTTTTAAGGGAGGGAGGTCTATCCTGCACACCCTTGGACCATCATGGAGAGGATGAACCTATCCCACAATGACATGGCAAGTGAGGTGGAGGACCATCTTCCATGATGGGCCTCCCCCACACCTTATAGCCTAAATACCATCTTTAAAGCACCTTTCTATTGAAATATTCTCCAACTTAGCTCGATATATCATCCACATAAACGTATTGTCCTTGATTTCCTCTAGAATTCTTGATGTTGAAGTAGTGGGTCACTTAGATACCTTTTCGTTTCTATGTATCGATACCAATCAAATTGTTGCAGAAACTGTGGAATAAACGACCTTCTTTTGACTCTTTGATTACTTTAGCGCCTCCACTGTGTTTAGGACCTCTAGGATTGTATCGCAATTATAAAGATCCATACATTTCAACTATACCCGAATTACCCACCAAACATATTTTTCCAAAAGACAAGACACCAAAACGTGATCAACTATTTCAAGCATATATCCACAGCATGGACACCTTGTGTTTAGAATCTACACCGCTCTTTTCGCTTGCTCGATCCAAGCTGGAATCTTACCTGCAATGCATTCCCAAACCAACACATTTGCCTTTGGTATCGCCCAATTACACCATTTCAATGAGAAGTTTCCATTCATGTGATCCGCACCTAAATAAAGTTCCACTCTAATTGTTTTGAGTGAGAAGAATACCCCTGAATCTAACACCCAACCCTAACTATCATTACCCGTCTTCAGTTTAGTGCTCCTTAGTAGACCGAGGCACCCAACAACGCCAAAAATTGAGCATAAGCTACCATCCTAGCCGGCCAAGACTTCCACTCCAGAACAACCCCAAGCCCACCTTACTATAGTTATCAATCACTTTGACCTCTTGTTCACTGCCAACTTGTAAACTTCAGGAAATGCCTCTTTTAAACATTGATTCTGAATCCATTCGTCACTTAGAACCTACACGTATCACCTATACCCGCTTTACAAACAACGTTTTCCAGAAGATCAAAGTTTCTTTTTTGGAATTCCACTTTGATACTACCAATACTCTTCCATACACATGTGATACTCTTGTTAATCGGTATAATTCTTTTAGACCACTTTCTCCCGTGTATGGCGTGTTGTTAGTGTTGGTTAGCATCAGATCTGAGCTTTTGAAGCAATTGTTCAAGTTTTCATTGGAAAACTATTTTTCTCATAATATTGGGTTTTTGATTGCATATGCTTATTATGGATTGAATTGTTAAATCTTATTGTTGTTTTAGATCCACAAGTATTTTTACAAAGTGTTTGAATCAAACTTGTGTGAAAAACAACGTTAGTTTGATCCAGATATGAGATTTTATGTAAAACGCATAAGTTTGTGTTCTTGGTGATTTTGGACAATTTTGGATTATAATTCATGTTTTTGAAGTGTTTTAATTATTGGAATCATGTTCTAGAACAAAATCCGCACATAACCTGATAATCAGATCATCCAAACCTTCGAAAACACCAAAATTCATCAAAAACAGCCAAAACCATGAAGAACAGGGATCGTATGCCTGATATGAGTAATATACGTGTTAGCTGTCAGGCTTAGCACCTCATACACCTGTAAGTTGTCATGCTTATCACCTCAAACGTGTGTACCTTCAGGCTCATCACCTTACATGCATGCTTTATCCTACATACGCCTGGTTTATCACTCGTACATGTGGATGATCACTCATATGTGTGTAAGAAGACTCATACGTGTGAAAGTCTAAATTACTCAACTTTTGACCCATTTCAAGTCTGACTCCATCCGAACTTCACACAAAGTTAACTTTTGTTAACTAAATCAGTTATACATTGGTTTTTTGGGAAAACTTTAAGTGTGAAAATTTTCGAAAACCTCTAAAATTTCCAAACCAAAATGTTGGTTCAACGAAAATATCCGTGTTGAAGACATACAACCGAGTGTCAATACATATGTATCATGGGATCCATTATCTCAAATTGCACATAAACAAAAGAACAACACGCCAGATCCATGGGAACTCATCGCATCCGCAAATCAGTCACAAAGCATCCAATTCAGTCAACTGAAGATCAGGTCGGGTGAAGAAAGTGAATCATCCGCTGATAAATGAAGTTGTGGGTTAACTAGCAGCACAGATGAATAGTGTTCATATCCGGAAAGAATGATTCACATGAAGAAATGATAGAAGTTAAAGATGGTGACAACCCAATTCAGTCAACTGAAGATCAGACTTAGCATCATACTTAGGTAAGCTCTAACCCTTCTAAACATGTATGTGCTAAATGCTTAGAATATGAAGGTAAAATAGAGAAATTAGGAGAAAACAACATGAATCTGGTTAGTGATTTGGGTGCGTGCCGAGATGCAAATCTTGTTTTGAAAAAGAATGAAAAAAATTAAAGAAACTGTCAAATTGTTGAAAGAGGATGTTTTAGAATTAAAAAAAATCTATTTAAACAAACAAGATGCAATCTTTGCTCTTGGGAACAAACCAAGAAGGAAGTAACACATATTCAATGTGAGTATGAATCTCTAAAGAAGAAATTAGAAAGCTATTTCAACTCTTGGTATGTCCTCGATCATATCATTGAGAGTCAAATCACCCAAAGAACTAGTTTAGGTGTAGGTTACAATGCAATTTTTCCTCTTTTGTGTGACAATTATCCCAAGTCACTAGAGGAGACAGATCTCACAAACTTTGTTGTCACAACACCACTTGTTGCTCATTTATCTGACATCAAGGAAACTGAAATCGTAAAAGACGAAAATCATGTGTTGGTTGAAACCGAGTATGAAGATTCTGACGAGGAATTTGAGAGACCGGGTTTAGGATTAAAACTGGTTGTTGCACTTGAAAATCACATTGAATCTGATCCTGATCCTGAACCCAAAGTCAAAAAGCACCATGGTAAACCTCAACAAGTAAAATCATAAGTTGCTCAATAGAAAACTTATCAGAATCAGCGGAACCAACCGAATCAATCTAAGAAAATCAATTGGGTTCCAACGAAAAAGTCTGGGAAGAACAAGCCCAAGACAAAATAAGTGAAAATTTTCAAATCTAGGGGTACGGATCAGGTGTAATATTTTGAAAATCACTCAAATCTTGCTTACTTTGAACAGAAAGATCAACGATATATTGCACCTAGATCTCATGACCATGAAGCATCCTCAAGTACCACTAGATTTGGAAGTGCTAGCCTAAGATCTTCCCAGTATAGCTTGGGGTATTCTCGGTGTGAACCTCAATACTATGAAGAGTAGAGATTATGCTTTGAATGCAATGAGGTAGCACACATTAGATCTCATTGTCCCTATCTAAGAAAGATAAAGCTAGCACTCATGAACCCCTGAGAAACAACAACAGAAATCCCTTTGGCTCTCCAAACCAAAATTGTTATGATAATTATTATCAAAATGAGAGACCAAACCACTTTAAGAGAAAACAAACAATTGTTGTTGAACATCCAAACCTAAAACTGAGAAGGTTGTAAAACCTAAGGTTTAAAAGCCTGAGAAAAACCCTAAGGCTAGTCCAAAGGGAATTCCAAAAGCACAACCTAAGGCGAAACCCAAATCTGAAAAACCAAAAGTCTTCAAAGATAATATTTAGCAGGTTTGGTGACCTAAATCAGTAAATTCATCTGAGGGTTCAACATCAAGCGATCCTACTCCTACTCCTCACGGTAGGAGGATGGAGTTACCAGTTATTGATGACCTAGGCCGACCAAAGACCATCAAGGGATTGGTCCCCCTCCAGAACTAATCTTTGAACAAGTGTGTATGGTGTTCCATGGGGAAGTATCAGTAGTCATTAGATTGCTGACATTGGAGCACCTTAGCAAAAAAATAGGTGACGTATCACTCCAGTAAATTGATCAGAATATCTTTGGAGGATATGTAACCTTAGCCAATCAAAGGAGGGATTTTGTTTTGAAAGAAGGATATGTAACCTTACCAAGTTTTGTCAAATAAATGAGGTTTTCTCTTTAACCTTACCCCATGTGTGTGTATAGATGAATAGATGGATGGATGGATGGTGAGACACATAGATAGACAGACAGACAACCAGACATACCGATCGATAGATAGAAGAGGAAGAGGAAGAGAGTATCTTTATGTCAACTGTTTCACAAGATCTTTATATGACACAATAGTATGTTGCAGAAATGTAAACCACCATCCTCATTTCAGGTTACAATAACGCCTAAGTTTAAAAAAAAAAGTAACGCTTGAATGTTGATGATCAATGCAATACGCAATTGGTGGTTTCCATCTTTTTCAACCGATTCACTCAATGTTTACCACACATGTTCTCTCACATTATTTTAACCAAGTTTAGCATATCCATAATCCATACCGGCAACATGATAGTTATTTTCCTTCTATAGTTCCAATATCAGGTCTGCACATAAAATAGTAGCCATTAGTAAGAATCGTTTCGTACTTTTTATACAAGGGTTGAATGCATAATGTAGTACGTAATTTGTAGTGTTGCTTGTATAGTTGTACGTTTTTTAAATTTACTTATAAATTTCTCCTACTTCTCACTTCTCGACATACACATACTATATTATATTATAACACATATAAAGAAGACAAAAAGTTAATTTTACCATAATTTTAAATTTACGTAATTACAATTTCTCCAACATAAGGTACATCACTTTAAATTTATTATTACTTCAAAACCAAATTTCACCATTTTTTTTAAACTTTAACTTTTTCATATATTAATATATAGAAAACTATACCATAAAAACAAGTAGTTATTTTCTTAAACATGAGTATGACATTGCAATTGTATTTAGTTTTTTTTAAGTTAAAACAAAATTAAAATGTAATTAAGTGATTACCATTTTATGTGTTTATCGCCGCATCGTGCGAAACCCCTCTAGTGCACCCACATAGCACATTAAAATACATGGAGCAAATACAAAGTGGCAACTTTACATAATTTCCAAAGTTGAAGAAATACAACTTTTGAAACATAGAGTACATTCCTTTAAAACATATTATTAACTTTCAAACAAACTAATCTCACTATTTTTTAAATGATTACAATTTTTTCAAATGTTGATATTTAAAAAAAATACACCCAAATTTTTTTTATTCTTTTTAATTTGAGTATGTTAATTAAACACATTGATTACTTTGTTCGTATGGTGTTTTAGATTACATGTCGAGAATACATTAATTAGTGTTTTAAATTGTTTTTTTTTTTTTTTGTGTGTGTGTTTTCTATATAATACTATGTCAAAAGAATATAAACATCATATCTAAAATTTAAAACACAATGTGTATATAGACTTCTTATAATTTGTATAAAAATTCCCTTTGTACAGTAACCTGGCCATATGTATGTATATATATACATGTATATATAAAAGAGTTGGATCATTTGAGAAACAATGACCTAATTGAGAACTGAGAAAAGCATTACGAACCACACATTTTCTAAGGTTTTTTTTTTCCTGGAAGGTTTTTTTTTGTGTTTATACATATATGTTTATACGTGTCTAAAACTACAATATAAGTATTGCACATATATGTACATACATGTTTTGATAATGTATACATACGTGTAAATGTATATAAATGATTACACATACGTATATTGAAAAGAAGATTATGGATATTAACATGTTTTTTCTAATGTTCATACGTGTGTATACTTGTAGGAGTTTGAAAAATAAGTATCATACATATATGTTGGAAAATATACACATATGTATAAGCAAAAATTGATTATATACACATATGTATAAATGCAAACAAAAAAAACAAAAAAACATATGTTTGAAAATATACATGTATGCATGCATGCATGTATGTATGTATGTGTGTATGTGTGTGCGTATGTATGTATGTCTGTATGTATGCATGTTTGTGTATGTATGTATATATGTACGCGTGTGTGAAAGAACCGAAAGAACCACCTAAACAATAAATTTTAAAGTATGTTTTTACTTTTTTATATCACTAACCTTTATGGGGTTAAAACAAATTGTGTGTGTTTATTTAAAAAAAAAAAAAAAAAGATGTCAATACCATACTCAAAATAAATATAATAAAATACTCATTTTTTGTTTAATTCTTTAAAAAAAATATTAACTTATAAAAGTTATGATAGTTTAAAATTCATGGAAAGAGTGAGGAGTTTGTTTAAAAGTCAATAACATATTTTAAATGATTGTAGCATATGTTCTTTGTGATTATTTAAACCTTTTAAAATATGTATAATTACTTTTTTCTCCTCATATATATTGTAATATAATAAAATTAGGTAATATTATATCTCCCTACCTCATATTTTAAAATCTTGACACACAGCTGAAACATATGTTTAAATTAGGCGGTTGAAAAACAGGTGGATTAGTAAGTTAGTTAGTAGGAAATTAAATAATTAAGTTTCCTGTCATTGAGGATGTAAACATGAATATTATGCTTACATTTTGCATCTGATTTTATCCAGCGTTCTCTTTTCTTGTTGGACTCCTTGCTCTTTGTCTGGTTTGCCGAAATAGACGTATAAGGAAAAACTTTAATATCTTCGGCTATCATTTTAGGTCGGATTCTGTACTCCTCATGATTGCTTTTCTTCACATATTTCGGCATGATTTTAGAACTAGCTAAGGCTTCAAGATGAACCATATGCAGACTCTGCATTTGTGCGTATGAACAAAACATTCGATTAGATTAAGGGGTTGGCTAAACGCATCATTAAATTTTCATTATACTCCCTGAAAATATCAAATTATATAAAACCAACAAAAAACCTATAAAATGAGTATTTATAAGGTGTTTAAAAATAACAAAGTTTAGAGAAAATAGTGTTTTTAGTTAAATTATATAGATAGAGACAGATACTTAGATGTAATACCAATACATGTCATATATATAATGAAGACTTCAAATAAGAAAAAAATATATTGCAAGAAGAAAAAGAATAAATTTAAACTAGTAGAAATTTTATATTTAATAGTTGTATTTAATGTTAAATAAATCATTAATTTCATGTATGAATTTGATCGACAAACCTTGTGTGATTTTTCATCAGCTGAAGCAGAATCATTGCTTCTTACAGACTGTGTTGTAGATCTTCTTTTTGTCATTAAATAGTTATAATCAGCTTTCTTTTCCTTGTTCATTCTTATTTGACTTTTAGTTTCGTCAATATTTGTTTTCTGGAATAACTGGGAAAGTGTTACTCTTTTTTGTTTTAATTTCATTGGTTCTTGTAGAGTAATTTGATCTTCATCAGAACTCAACACCCTCTCTAACTTCTTATAGGCTAGCTTCAGTACATGTTCTGTTCTAGTTTCACGTTTGATCATATTCTGAACATAAGTGGCAAACTCCGGGGTCGACAGACCGGTGATGTACCGGTCTGTTTCAACAGCCCTTGTCGTTTGAAATCCATGGAAGAGTTCAGCACTTAGTTTCTCCTCCATATGCTCAGTAGAAAGGTTGAAACAATACTGTACGTACGAGATATAATTAGCATAGCATACTAGGTTATTAGATGATACCCACATATAAACAAACATAATAAAATATTCAAGTAACCACATTATAATATCTTAATATAATCATAATTAACGTACAAGTATAGAAATATAGAAGCACACCTTCATAGTTTAGGGGAGAAATAGACAAATTTGTTATATAATTTGATGTGTTTTTTACGTCTCTTTATAGATGTTTTTCAAGGTCCAATTATTGCATGGTGACAGCAACAGGGGATGAAAATTGCTTGGAGTAGGATGTTTGCATAAAGTGCATGTCAATGAATCGTGTAAAAGTTTAAGTCGAATTTGATATTTGTGAAAAGTTGCATGTTCCTCTCTATGAAATTTCTATATTGTGAATGAAAATCTATTAATAATAATATATATAAAAGAATTGAACATTGCTGACGTGGCGTGCAATGGTGCCTTCAACCTCTCCATTAAACTGCCACGTGGCATCATAATTGAAAGATTTTAGTGTTTTTGAATTATTTTCTTTTTTTAATTAAATTGAGTTATTTTAGGAAAAAAGAATTTAAAAATAAATTTAAAATTTTCTATCTCATGTTTTCTTCCATAATTTTTAAACGTTTATATCTTTTATATATGAGATTTTTTAAAGAAAAAAATTACACCAAATTAACGTGCGTTTTATTATCTTTCCAACGAGTACCATAGTGCTATATAAAAAACGGAGAAAAAATCGACTATTTTTTTGTGGGGTTTCGTTCATACAGTAAAAAACACACAAAGTGTTCATGTTATTCATTAATCATGTTTTTTCTTTTAAACCAGGTTCTTATCTACGATGTTGAAAATCAGCCTAATCGCCATGTTATCATTGGAATTTTACTACGTATACTTCATCAAGAGAAGCTAGGAGAAAGAATCGTGCAACACTGTAACACATGGTGTCACCTTATAGCAAGGTTATTTTTTTATTTATTTAATTACAAGAGTAATAATTATTACTATTAGTATTAGTATTATTAGAATGGTTATATTTTTCAACCCCGGGACGCTCCCGGGAAGAATTGATAGTTGCTGACGTGGCGTTCAATGGTGGCCTCAACCATCTCTTGATTATGCCACGTGACATAATGAGATGCAATGGTTACAACTTCAACTTAAGTGTTTGTTTAGTTAATTAGGTTAGGAATTATTAGAGCAATTAGAATGTGAGAAATTAGAGAGATGTGATGAGTTTTTGAATAGTTGCAGGCTTGCAGCTTACATAAGTGACTCTTTAGATGATTACTGATTAGGTTTTAGATTAGGGAATATGAGTTAGTACTGATTAGAATACTATGAACATGCAATGATTGAGAGATTTTGTGGTTAGTTAACTTGAGCCATTTGCAATAGGTTATCACGTAAAATTAGATTTTTCAACCCCGGGACCCTCCTGGGGTAATCAGCTAGTTAATATAATAAAATTATTAATAACATTCTTAAATGTATGGTGATTAATTCTTTGGTAGAGGTTTCTCATTTCACTTAAATGATTTTATTAGAGTTTAAGTCTCTAATTAATTGTATAATTAAGTGAGGCTCTTCATCACACATGAGTTTGTATAGATAGTAGGCTTGGTGCCTACTTTGACATGAGAAAAAAAAAACACATACAAGAAAATATACCATATGATTTTCAAGAGTTCATAGAGAAGATGTGATTACTTGAAAATCAAATAATCATTTGAAAACCCATATGTTCGATAACTACATAGAATGGAACACTCTTTACACACATATACGTAGAGAACAAATACATAAGCGAATCGAAGTCCGATTATCTTTCAGGCAAGTATGCAAGTCCCGTAGTGTACCACCACTGTTAAGAACCGGTACACATTGGGAACAGACCGTCAATCTATTTAAGGGAATGGTGTCAAACACAAGCCCGGTTTATGTTGATGACTCCGTCTTCGATTTCAATGTAAGTTTTCTAACAAACTTAAACAGATCCGTAAATTAATAGTCTTTCGTATAGATTGTCGATAGAATCTTGAATCCTTTTCTAAGGATTTGTGGGTACACGAAATTTTATAGTATTAATCGAGATTATTAAAATCTTGTAAATGTTGTATTACAAACGAATCGGATTAATCCGAAATGCTATATTTCATAACAAATTTTTTATTCATTTTTTCGGATTCATGGGTTTTGTGTTGTGTTAATATAAACCGGACTATTAACATTTTTAACATGTATTTACACACTTTGGAAATAATAAATTTCTAATGAAATTATTAGAAAAGTCATAATATTTGTAAACCCATGTAAAAACGTTTGATAACGTTTTCTTTCTAGTAAGCGTATTAGAAAGTTGGTTTCAAGTTTTGAAATGTTACATTTTCTAATGAGATTATTGGAAAATAAATGGTTTCGAAATATAAGGTTTTGAAACATGTATTTCTAACAAGCGTGTTAGAATCGACGACGTTGAAAGAATAACGTGTCATCAAATATTTCTAATAAGCGTATTAGAAATAATTATTTACAAAATCATAAGTTTAATTTTTAAACTTATATATTCATTTTTCTAACGAGTGTGTTAGAAATTGATGATTTTGTAAAGACAAGTAAGATGTTTACATTTTCTAACGAGCGTGTTAGAAAATATTATTTTGAAATAATAATCAATATTGAAACGGTTTGGTTAAATTTTTATGGTTTTCAACGAGCGAGTTTGAAATGGGATAATTTTAGAAAAAAACAAAGTTAACATTGTTTTATGTAGACATTTGGTTTTCTAACGAGCATGTTAGAAACGGTTTATTTTATATATAAACCAATAAGATCTAAAACGATTGTCATAATCGTGTATTTCTAACAAGCAGGTTAGAAACGGTTGAGACTATAAACCAATGACCTTTAAAACGATTTTAGGTAATCGTTTATTTCTAACGAGTGTGTTTGAAAAAGGTTTATTTAAATGTATTGATTGGTGAAGGTTCTATCAAAAGGGTTTGCCAATGATAGTAAAGAAGAGTGGTGCTTACCTAAAAAGACGTCCATGAAATTTTATTCCACCTAATGTACTTGTAAGATGGGTCTTTTTTTTTCCTCTATTGTTTCTCTTGACATAAATTTTATGATTTCATAACACTAGGCTTGCTAGTTATATTCATTTAAGTGAATTAAGGTATTGGTTTATTTCCATATCACATGCTTTCTACTATTATGATCCATTCATGGTAAGTTGGCAGTTTATATGGTTTGAGACTTTAAGATAACGGTGCGGATTTGGCAATTTCAATGTTCGGTCAACAGTTTATAACCTGGATCGAGGTTGTTTAAAGTGCAAACAGGCGTTTATTTTTTATGCATATTATTTTTGGAATGGGGTTATGTTTAGAATTCACCCACAAACCCCAACATCTAGTAGGCAACAAAACAGACGCACTCGACACAACACGCGGACATTAACACTAGTTTTTTTTTAATGAAGCAGAGATTTATTTAAATATGAGATGAATGGGAGAGAGCTCGGTTGTGGTGTACGTAAAAAGGGTGATGGTTTGGCATACATATTAGTTTAAATTTGAATAAAAAACGTTTTATTTTAAAAAAAAAAAAAAAAAACCAAAAAGTAACCATTGGGGTGGATGTTATTCGGAAAAACCAACAACATTCTTGCACAACCACAACCTTTCAAGCCGGTTAAGCGGCTAACGCAACACGCCTTCACGCTTGGCATAGCGCCCCTATGGGCGGTGTTTCACGCCAAACTAATGTCAAGCCATCCGGAGCTATAGCCTATTACACAATACACATGCCTTCCAGCAGCAACGAAATGATCATTTACAAATTTTAGACTTGAGACTTAAAAATAAAAATAATTGGGTGGGACCCTGAGTAATGGTTATACCACAAAATCATAAAACGAACGACAAATGACCAGAATAAAATAGAGGACGCGTGTCAGACAAAGAACTGTGCAACGTGCCACTATTCATTCATGGGGTTACAAATTAACACAAACACATAGAGTAATAACTTTTAGAAACGCGTAAAGTTCTATGGCCCATAATAATCACTCGATCAATAATATTGGTGGAGGTAGCTTTATAGATATTTCAAATATCTCCCCAAAACCCAAGCACTAGAATCCCAGTATGTTTTGTCGGGTAACAAAAGGTTTGGAGATTTAAAAAGTATATATCATGTATATTTAATTGTACACAATGTATATGTGTACATGTTAATATTTTTTTAATTGTTTTAAGTAGGTTTCTTATATAACTATATATATATCATGTATATTTAATTGTACACAATATATATATATATATATATATATATATATATATATATATAGGAGGGATAAAATGAAAACCCATGTAAAAAAACATTATATTTTTTTGAAAAAAAAATAACAATGTAAAATACATATTTTTAAGCATTTTGGGCAAAAAAAATAAAAAAAACGCCAATGGGATTTTTTTTAAAAGATAAACAAAGTTGCACTGAAAACATATGTTTTCAGTTATTTAGCTGTTGTAAACATATGTTTTCAGCAACTTTGTTTAATTTTTTTTAAATCCTGTCGGCGCTTTTTTTATTTTTTTGGCCCAAAACACTTAAAAAATGTATTTTGCATTGGTTATTTAAAAAAAATAATGTTTTTTTACATGGGTTTTCAAAGGTTTTCTCAACTCAAAAGGTTTTCATTTTATACTTGACATATATATATATATATATATATAGGGTCAAGTTATTCTACACAGTGTAACAAAAATGAGAAGAGTGAAAATGATACAAAAATACAATAGATCATGAAATATGACATAATGAGTCGTGAAATATAACACAATGACAAAAAGTATAACACAATGCTGAAGAAAAAAGACAATGAATCGTAAAAATGACACAATGATGAAAATAAGAAAAAGACACAATGTTACATAAAAGACACAATGATATGGCGTGAATTTAAAAACTACTAACTAAAAATCCAAAAAAGCGAAAACCTAAAAACTATTATCGTAGGATTTGATGAGACGGTTCCAATGCCGCTTGAATGGGTTCAATCAGAGTCCGTTTGATACCATTCCGACGACTTATTATTTTTCTTTCACTGTGTATTTGATCATATAACCCTATATATATAGGGTAAGGATTAATAGAAAACCTCAAAAATTTGAGGAAACTCTAGAAAACCCCTAAAAACCTACTTTCCGAGATTTTTTTTATTTGAAAATAACAAATGTAAAATACACATTTTTAAATATTTTGGCCAAAAAAATAAAAAAAGCGCCGATGAGATTTTTATTAAAAAAATAAACAGAGTTGCGCTGAAAACATATGTTTCAGCTATTTTACTGTTGTAAACATATGTTTCCAGCAACTTTGTTTATTTTTTTAAAAAATCCCGTTGGCGCTTTTTTTATTTTTTGGCCCAAAACGCTTAAAAACATTTATTTTACATTAGTTATTTTTTTTCAAAAAATATAATGTTTTTAAATGGGTTTTCAAAGGTTTTCTCAACTTAAGGGTTTTCATTTTATACTTGACATATATATATATATATATATATATATATATATATATGTAGAGGATCCGGAAGGAAAATTGTTTTGTGTAGAAAGCATTTTCAACCATTAGGACAAATCTGATTAAATTTTTAGATGAAGGGCATTATAGACTTTTTATCCATCTTTTTTTATTTTTGTTTTTGCTCTAAACTCTTAAAAACATATATATTACATGCTCTGAAATTTTCAAATACAAAAACTCGAGAAGTAGGGCTTTCTAGGGTTTACTCAAAAGACGTGGTTTTTCTACTGATACTTAGCCTATATATATAAGGTAAGGATTAATAGATTACCTCAAAAATTTGAGGAAACTCTAGAAAACCTCTAGAAAAACCTACTTCCCGAGCAAATCCCTGAAACCAAGTGCATATATCGACGGTTCCTTACACCATTGACCAATAACCAGCCTTACAGCCTACACAAACTGGCAAAACACGAACAAGTGCTCACATGATTCTGGAAAATCTCTGCAGAATACACACTCCAAGTGTTGAACCATGATTCCACGGACTGCTAAAGCTGTCTTAGAGGGGAGTCGTTCAGCTCCAGCACGCCACGCCACAATGCCCACCTTTTTCGGAACCCAATTATTCCATTTAACAACATAATTCGGCATCACCCTGTTATGACCAATAATCTCCCTCTTAATAATGTTGACCGAAAATTCACCAGACTGCTCTAGAGCCCACCACCATTTATCCTTAGCCCCGGATACAACTACATTTTGTAGTAGAGCAAGAAGCTGCTGCAACTCTAACAGCTCATCTTGAGCCACAATGGATCGGCTCCAACTCCATCTCCAATTCAATCCCCTTGGCGAAATAAAAAACTAGTCTGCAACAGAACATTTTTATTCAACTCAGTAGAGAACAACCTAGGAAAGCGAGAACATAAGGGAATATCTTCAACCCATACATCAGTCCAAAAAGCTATATCCATCCCGCACCCCAACATAGCGATTATCTTATTAGATACATCCAACCCCAACTCCATCAAGCCATGCGAAATACTACATATATGTTTCCAAGGGCCTGCTATAGAAATCTTTACGGGAATAAAATTCCAAAACCTCGAACTATTATGAATGGCCCATACAACCTTCCTCCACAGCCCTTGTCTTTCCGCCTTGAACCTTCACCACCACTGGCAAGCATCGCTAAGTTTGCATCTCTGAGCGATCCGAACCCCAATCCACCATATTCCACTGGTCCTATAACTCTCTCCCAAGCTTCCATCCATGTCTTCGGGGGACCCTACATCACTCATTTGGCCATCAGTCTAGAGTTACTTCACCCCCTAGGCCTTGGCCAATTCGACCATTATAGACCGTGTCCGCCCCCTTGACACCATAGTTATGAAAAACACCGAGGTTGTGGAGCCATATGGTAAGTTTCTGAGGTTGGTTGATAACAAGAAGAACCTATGGAACAAGGATGAGGCGTTTTAGGAGGCATATGGTGGCACAGCAGTTGCAGAGACAGGAGGAGCAGAGTCTTCAGCAACTATTGCAGGTAGAGGAACGGATTCGTCAGCAACAGCTACAGCTTGAGGAGCAGCCATGAGAGCACCAGCAGGACCACCACCAGGAGCCAGGACAGGTCGTTAGGGCCAACAACGGGGAGGCATTCTCCGTACCATCTTCGATAGGCTCGACACACTTACTGCTGAGTTCAGATCATTCCGGGACGATATTGGCCGACAGATGGCTTCCTGCACTGGCTCCAACTCTTGCTCCAGACACCAGCCACGTCCCTGCCGTAGCCGCTCGGTCTGATCCTCCCCCTCTCAAGTTGATTTTATGTGGTTCTGGACAGTACTAATGGTTTGTTGACCTAAAACATAATTTTTCTTTTTCTTTTTCTTTGTCTTTTGTCTGTGGATGATTGTGGTTGTATGATGGTTACTTTTGCATGCATGGTGCATGCTGGACATATTTCACCCGCCAGTGGTGGAGCGTTGGTATCTATCCTAGGACGTAGCTTTAATTTTATTTATCTTTGTTACTTTATTTTCTTTTCTAGTTATATTAGGACAGGTTGAGGACAACTTGTTATTGTGGAGCCGCCATTTTGACTTCCCGCTTTTGAGGATGTGGGTTTCGACCACACGCTGGTGGACTCGCCACTATCAGGGGAGTATTAATTTCTCTTGCCTCTTTTTACATTTTTGCACTTAAAATTTTTGCAAAATTTTAAGTCTATGATGGGAGGTTATTGCTGCATATTTTATTGCATCTAGTGAGTCATTTATTATTGTTTATATGCTATCTGGTACTCTCTTAGCCTCTTGATACCCGTAGCGTCATTCACGATCACCTTTGGCAAACTAAGTGTTTTATGCCTAAAACTTATGTGTTAACCTTATGTGCATGACTAATTGATGTAATGGGTCACCAACGGGATGCCGGGTCTGTCTGGTATGTCCGGTTAACGTTTAAACGCACTTTTAAACACACGTAGTCAAGATCTGGACAATCGGGGACTAGTTAACCTTCGGGTTAGTAGTCAATACACTTATTCAAACTCATTGATAGGTTGTCACTAAGTGGGGTCATCATACACGAGTTTGATTTCTAGTTATCAGAAGACGCACTCTAAGGTGAGTTTCACGGCCCCTCTTTTATACACTTTTTCTCGGGGGAGAAGCATGCCACACGTTTTAACAAATACAACGTTTATGTTTTGAAACGCAACGTTTATGAAACGCAACACTTGTTGAAACGCAACGCTTATGAAACGCAACACTTTTGAAACGCAACGCTTATGAAACGCAACACTTTTGAAACGCAACGCTTATGAAACGCAACGCTTGTTTTAAATTACTATACGACGCAACGCAACGCTAAGTCCCTGGGAAACCATGAATGTGCGGGGCACAACGGGGGAAATGTGGATAGATCTATTGGGTTTGACGAACCCCACCGACGGCTAGGAGCCGGGCGGGTGCATATTGTCTCTATTTTCGGCAACTCAAACACGGGCGGCAACACATGCAACGCTTGTCAGTAATGGTTTCGGCAACACAGTCGTAGTAGTAAGGAAACGTTTGTTATTTACTTAAAGGTTTGCATACTTGGTACAGTTGACGAAACTCTTTACGCTTGAAACGCTTTGTGAACTTAAAACCTGTGAACTCACCAACATTATATGTTGACGTCTTTTTGGCATGTTTTCTCAGGTCGCTAAGGTAGCAGCATTGAGTTTAGGCGCACGGAGTCTCACGGCGTCTAGGATCCATTTGCATTTCATTTTGAGTATTATCAGACTTTCATGTTTTACTTTTGAGTTGTAATAAAGTTTTACGCTTCCGCAAGCGATGGTTGGATTTTTGAAACAAAATGTGCAATTTACGTTGTTTTCATATCATATAGATGTCGTTTATTGTGACTGTTGACTTGGATCCTGATGTGTCACGCGCCTCGCGGTAAAACTCCGCATGTGGAATTTGAGGGTGTGACACTCGTTCACGTAAGTCAAACAAGGGATATAATTCGTAGTACTACTCATTGTTAGGTGCGGCCCATATGTTAATGACTTTGACAAATCGTTCATACAATTTACACAAAAACATATCAATGAGCACATTACTTTATAAAGATTATACGTAAGTTTAATAATAATGGTACATGATTCACCCCAAAAGAATAAAACAGTAAAAAAGGGAAAGATATACTCACAGTTTGCGAAAGCGATCAAAATCCCACTTAAGCGGTCGTGAGCTAAGTAATGGGAATTCCAAGGAATTCAACCTATAATGTATAAGAATACTAATAAGGGAAAATTCTAAGAGTCTAAGGTAGCTAGGGTCTAAGGCATTAGGGTTTGCTAAGTCGATTTGGGGAATTAGAGTTTTTATGATAATTCACATTAATGTAAAAGTTATATGTCAAAATAATATATCAAAGTTTGTAAATGTGGTTTAGGTAATATAATTATTACCAATTGAATATTTAGATAAAGATATGTTTTGAATAATTAAGGAAAAATAATTTAGTTAATTACTTTAACTAATTATTGTATGTAATTACAATAATCATAAATATTGAAACAAATAATTATGAGTTACACAATGATCCAACAAATGATAATAAAGACTTTCAAACATAAAAATATTTCTATTTTATAAGAAAAGTATTTATAAAATAGATGTTAAATAGTATAAATAAATAAATGATTAATTATGTCTAATTAAACATAAATAAGACTAAAAATACAAGACATCATCCAAAAATATTATTTTTATAGAAAATGAATACTTTCTGATGTAAATAAATTAAAATAATTTTCCCATAATTTTTCTAAACTTATTTATATTTAAAACTGATTTATTGAATTTAAATCATGTTTAAATGATTTAAAATAGGGAAATCAATAAAAATAATTGTTTTCTGGACCAATAATTTTTATTTCAGTTCATGATTATTAGAAATAATTTCCCAAAAATTTTGATATTAAAATCATTAAAAATGAATTTTTAATCAATTAATTATGATTAAAACAATTTAAATCAATAAAAATACGAAAATAATTCATTTTTGAGAAAATAAAAATATGATAATTTTCTATGGATTTATTATGAATATTTTTAGTTTAAAGGGATTTTAAATGATTAAAACAAGGAATTAATAAAGGAAACGTAAAAAGAAGAAAAAAAATCAGAAACGGTGGGGAAGTCGTGACCTTTGGTTTAAGAAACAAGGGACTCCACCACTAGACCAAGCAATGTTTTTGTTTTTTTTATTAAAACAAAATTATATTTAAACAATAACAAAAGCTCATCTTCTTCCCCAATATTCTAGCCAATAACCCTAACCCTTATTCAAAATCCAATAATCCATTTCAGGCACATTTGGATTACGAAAATTAAGGGGCTTTCGATAGGAATAACATCAAGTTTAAAATGGAAACAAGAATAAAACTTACAAACACTTTTTGGAGATCGAAATTGAAGAACTAAAACCTGAGCATAAGGTCCGAAAATTATGATCTTCTCTTCACGATTTCTTAACGTTTCTTAACGTTTCTGGTGAGTTTAGGACGATAAATGGTGCAGAAAAATGATGGTTCACTTGATTTATAGAATCGTGGGTAAAAAAACGACTTGAATGACTAAAGATTATTTCGACCGTTACAACCCTTTAATGGTCCGATAAAACTCGTTTCAGCCTGTTTATTATAGCTTTTAAGATCCAAAACGGTTAGAAACTCATGGAGAAATGGTTTGGGACATTAAAAACGAAACCCATCATTCTTGTCGTGGCCGGAAAATTGGCCGGAATAGTCGTCGAAGCTTTTGGCTGGAAAAACGTGATGAAGGAGAGAGGGGGAGTTGGTGTATTAAACTTTTACATTTTGGCAAGAATAGTCCCTTCTTGTTCAACCTTGTCAGTTTATTTTGATTTAGTTAACTTCTCTTTATAAGGATACTAACCAAGTTAACATAATTAACTAAAACTTTAATATAAACTTTAAAACTTAAATAAAACAATTGCCAAGACCAATCAATACCAAACCAATACTTAGCCGATTCTCCTTACGATACAGCACTTTACACCCTCTTGGATCAGGTTTCATGCATAATAACAAGTTTACCCAAAATGGCAAAGATTATGGAAATGTCACATCATGCATGTAATTGTTTCCACAACAGGTAACAACCAAATGTCATCATCAAATCATGTTCATATTATCATCAATCTTAGTTAGGACTAATCTATCATGAATCCTAACCTATTATCATCATCATCAAAACAATCATTTCAAACCCTAAATCTCTTGAAAATCCCCAAATGTGTCAAAACTCATAACATATCATATTCAAACCAAACACACCCTAAGCATGCTTCTAACACCTCAACAATCATCTATACATATTATAAACCAAAGCCATTTTAATGACATGGCACTCAAAGAGGCATTCTCTTCTTTGAGTGTGTCATGTGTCATCCCATGTGGCATTGAGATATTTTAGGAAAAAAATATTTTAAAAACAAAATTGGATTTTTAACCCTCATGTTTCCTCCCATAATTTTTAAACGTTAATATCTTTAATATACGAGATTTTTTAAAGAAAAAAATTACACCAAATTAACGAGCGTTTTATTGACATGGCACTCAAAAAGGCATTCTCTTCTTTGAGTGTGCCATGTGTCATCCCATGTGGCATTGAGATATTTTAGGAAAAAAATAATTTAAAAACAAAATTGGATTTTTAACCCTCATGTTTCCTCCCATAATTTTAAACGTTAATATCTTTAATATACGAGATTTTTTAAAGAAAAAAATTACACCAAATTAACGAGCGTTTTATTATCTTTCCAACGAGTACCATAGAGCTATATAAAAAACGGAGAAATTTTTTTGTGAGGTTTAGTTCATACAGAAAAAAAAACACAAAGTGTTCAGGTAAATCATTAATCATGTATAGGCAAGTCACTAATTATGTTAAAATCAGTAAATATGAAAAAAAATCAACCAGAGCCGAATAGGTTAATAGAGTTATACGTTGTTTTAAGTTAGGTATCAATATTAGTATGTTAGAGTTTTACATTTGTTTAGTCTTTAGGATATGTGTTAATATTAGAGTTACATTAAAGTTCTACATTCTTTTAGGTTAGGTGTTAGCATTGGAGTTGTACATTGTTAATTTGTTTTATGTTAGATATTAATATTAGAGTTATACATCAGTCTATTTCATATGTAAAATTGATGTATCATATTAAATTTATCAACCCAGGACGCTCCCGGGGTATAATCTAGTCATATCAACATCATGTTATCAATATAACAACAAATAACACAAAAGCCCTAATTATTAGATCACCAGTTTAGGGTTTGATATGATTGGTAATCATGAATAACTTAGGATTACGTGTTTACAGGAAATTATACGATAATATGTGTTTCTTCTGCTAATATGGACACTTGATGCGAAGGGTTTGGGCTTTGGGCATGAAAGGGGCGGAGGGAGTAGAGGGGGAGAATGGCCTGGGCAAAGGGGATCCCTTCGCCTATGGTTAAGGGCGAAGGGCACACCCCTTCGCCTATAGGGCACCCCTTCACCCACTTGCAACTCATTAGGTATAAATACCTCGTTTTCTCATATTTTCATCATTTCAAAAACCCTAACTTGTCCCCAAGTGCTCTATCTCAGCCCTAACCTCTAAAAACGAATTTTTGCCCTAAAACCTTCGATTCCTAGCCGAAAACACGTACGAATCCATAGCCAAGCTTAGATCTAAGTTGTGTAACTTACTCAAAACATTTTCCTTTCATTTTGATTTTATGTTCGTAAACCCTTGATGTCCGGTTATGATTTCAAAGTTTTTTCACAAACAAAAACCTTCCTAAAAATATCCTAAACAAGATCTAAACCATTAAAAGAGTTTTATGATAAAAATTGGGTGCCAGAATCCAATATGTTAATAATACACGTTATATATGGCCAATTTTTTAGTTTGGGGTGCCAACTGCCAATTTCGAATAGTTTAGGTTATTAAAATCCAATTCTCCTTAATATTTTAAATTCTTACGTTTTGTGTTTTTATATATAATACTATGCCAAAATAATATAAAACATCATGTTTAAAATTTAAAACATAATGCCTATGTAGACTTCTCACACTTTATATGAAAAATGCACTTTGTACAGGAACCTCACCATATATATATGTCACTTTATACATTTTAATAAAAGATACAACTACTCTGTCAAACACCAAAATATATTTAAAAAGTTACAGCTACCAGCTACCAACCACCGGCTAGTTTTGCCAAACATACCCATATATTTTTACTTAATATACATATTCACTACAAAATGGTTACATCATCACTCTATTTTTTTTCAGTAAGAGGTGTGTTAGCCTCACCCTTTAGCAAGAGTGAAGTTTGTAGATCGGTGCAGAACCAACCGATCTGAAGTGATTTATCGTGTAAATCAGACTAGTACACATTATTTTAGCAATTTAGATATGTGTGTTTATACATACATCATGTTCGTGAAATATTGTTATATATTTATACAAAGTTTTATCTAAACCCAAAGTGCAAAATCTATTTAGCTCATTATTACTAAAATACAATACGAATATGATACTATATTCTTACACACATACACACACATCTAGGTCAGGTCTTGACTACAAAGACTAAGCGTCCTAAAAAGTGTAAGAAGTCATAGGAGTGAGACATGTGAGAATTCTTAATAATTAGAGAGTAAATTAGACAATTTCGAGAAAAATAGAATATCATATACCTGCAAAATAAAACATCATGTACCCTTTAGTACCTGATATGAATAAAATATGGTTTAATGAATCCTTTGTTTCAAGCACAATAAAAACATTATGTGTCCGTTACAAATAAAACACTATTGTATAAACAAAATAAAAAATAAAAAAACACCATAGACTGATAAGACATAGTTGAGACTTTACACACATACAAACATGTGTCATTTACTCATTAAAAGCTTATAGCTAGCAGGTGTTTTTTCTTAAACGCTAGTACTAATAGCTTTTCAATATAGAACTTTTTCTTTCTAACCTAAAAGCTTCTAGCCCCTTCAATCAAACAAGACGTTTTATTGAGTATTAACTTTTTCTTAAAAGCTTGAAGCTAAGCTTATAAAAGCTCTTAATAACTCCTTATCAAAGATACCCATAACCCATAAAGGATATACTTCGGTGCAGTACTAAAATGCACAAACCATTTAAGTAACTAATTTTAATCAACAACCATTGAACACACTTATTTTGGACAAAAAAGCGATTTCTTTCAAATAAAATAATGAGCCATCATAACAATTTCAAATGCACAGTTATGACTTTGGTTCATATTTTTTTTACAGCCTTTGTTGTGATTTATGTGCTTCTTTGTTTAACCGTACCATATGTCGTTTTTGAATCGAATGCTTTTATTCATTAAGCCGAAGTCACTCATGAAATATGATGTAATCTTAAACAGGAGGTGTCGTGTATAATTCATCCTCGCTCCCTTTATTAAATCGTCGACTTCTTGTTTGTAACTATATATGGGGAAAAATAATTGAAAGCGAAAGCAAAAGACAATAGACAGAAGACCACAGGACCGTTTATACACTGTTGGAGATTTTTCTGACGGCAACACAATTGAATAAAATAATAGACCACCCACGATTCTCTAAAGCGATTCAATTTGCACCATCAATAACCTCTTTGTGGCCCAGGTGATAGAGGATTTAAAATAAAGACTAAAGAGAATTCATTTGCAACACTAGTAACTTTTGGATATTTTAGTGTATTTTGGATATTTTAGTGTAAATAGATTGACTGATTGATCAATATGTTCGTAATAAGACATCATGTAGGTCTGGGGTTGAGGAGTGCACGCATATTTGAATTTATTTTAAACTTAGGGGCGAAGCCCCTAAGGGATGGGGGACCGCGAGCACTGCCCCCGAGAGAGCAGGGTCCAAGAGCAGAGGGACTAAATTTCCATTAAAAGTGTTATGGTAAAAATGTCTTAGAAAATTAATTTTCAAAATTAGAGGGGTTAAATTTGCCAATTTTGAAACCTCGAAATAACTACCAAAAAGGCAGTTAATGGGCCTTAATTCAAATACGTTTTCATCTTGGTCAATCTCTAGTTATTCTTTCAAACATAATCATACAGAAAATTCTCAATATATGATTGTATCCGATTGAATACTTCGATTTAACCGTCGAATTGTTTCAATCTAAAAGCGATTACGTGTCTTCACAGATTTCAATTATTTGGTTGTTTTGATCGTTATTACTGTAAATCCCCAACAATAACCATGATTTGTTCCCAAAAAAAAAAAAAAAAAAAAAAAAAAACAGATTTATAATAAAGACTAAAGAGATTGATTAATTTCGAAATGTGAATGTTGTGAATCAGTACCCATGATTTGTTTAAAAAACCTCTTAGACAAACATGCATTTAATCCATAATTCATGATATATAAATTCAAACAAAACAGAATATCACATATCTCAACTTATTCCCTCTTTCACTAGTTTACTCAATTTGTGGCTCCATTATTAGTTAGATTTTACAAAGAATGATTTTTCATGAACAAGCTACAGACTGATTCAACAATTTGAAAGGAAATTGATTTTCCCATGAATAGATGAAGTGAAGGCTCTCTCTAGGATATGTCCGTTGACCGTCATTGAAAACGCATACATCACCTTGTTTTAAAATGACATTAGGATTAATTTCTTTGTGAGACTGAAACCCTTTACAATACAAGTATGCTTGCAGATCACACAAGGGCTTGTATTTTCAAGTGTCACATCCCACTCTCCTAGTACACTTGTTGGGTTTTGACGGATGATAAGGTTGAGATCTTGACCGTACACATCTATAGGATAACAAACAATAAAAAGATTTAACACGCATACTCAAAACATAAGAAATAGAAAGTATACTCAGTAAAAATACCTTTGAACACAAGCCAAATGAAGATAAGTAAACAAATGTTTTTCATGTCGGTTTCCATATGGTTTTGATATGGTTTTGAGTCTTTTGACACTTTTTTTATGATAAAAGCAACAAACAAACTCATCTATATATATACTCACACATATATAAAATCAACTTTATGTTTTAGAAACTGAATTCAATGTTATGTTGATTCAAATAAATCCGATTTAATTGTATGTGTTATAGATTAATTAAATATTTTATAGTTTCAACTGTTAACCATTAAAATATTAAACGTATGGTCATATTGTATCTTTGGGGTTAATGTGTCATAATGTAGTTATGTTTATAGGATTACCTTCTACAAATTTTTAGTCAAATAATATTACTAAACTAAAACAACACAATTTATTTTAATATGTATCAGAATTAATTTAATTTCTTACAAGAGAAATTGGGTAATTATATGAAAGAGGCTTAATTGTAAAATCAAGTTACATCTGGATAATGGGTAAGCGAGCAACAAGCTGCGCCGCTATCCCTTTTTGAATCGCAAAACCTATTCTACTAAATACAAACCCTTGGTTCCTTGGGCTTTGCGAGTCACTGTGGACCACCTTCTGCACCCGCTCCAAAAAGCGAACTGCCTCAGGGGCAAGGGATCCAAAAGTGTCGAAAGCAAACGGAATGAACACATGCTGATTCTCTAAACACGCTGCCTCGTGCTTAGCAACCTTCCTAGCTTCCGCCTTCAAAACCGCCTGTCCCGGAACGAATCCACTATCTCTCAACCCCACCAGTGGGGACACCCCAGTGAGGTCAACACACGCGTGCTTACCCCCTGCCCAGCCAAACACAAGGACGTCCGCAGGACGCAGGGTGGATCTTCCATCTCGTGGGTCAGTCAGAAAGTTAACAGGGGCTTCTTTCTTGGTAATTATTAATTGAAACTTATAAGTTAACTTAAGTTCAAAAGCAATGTTCTAGCAAAACTCGTGTGGAGTCATATTAAGGCATGGTGCAAACTACACAATCAAGGCATGTCACAAAATTTACAAAGCGTAGTTGGGATAGGAGACTCGACGGGACCATCTTCAACTCATAAGAAAGTGATCTCAACCATTATCATGACTGTGATAGTAGAATTCAAATTTCCTTATGATCAAAGAATGCCCACAAAAGAGATTCAAATTCACGGTACGACGGTGCCAGTGATTACCGTTGGTATTCCATCAGAATTAGCGAAGGTTTGCACAAATTGACCATCGACGAGTTACATAATGTTTTATTTGATTGATTTTGTTATACAAAGTCATGTTAGACCATAACATGCCATCTTGTTGTTAAACACAGACATACGAAAAGACAGAAAGTATAATGTTTTTTAAGTACAAAGAAATGTTGAGTGACTTTTGTAAGAAAAAACTGAAAGTGTAGTGCTTTTTATATGCAAAAAATTGTTGAGTGACTTTAATGAGAAAAAACTGAAAGTTTAATGTTTTTTATGATATTTCCCTATGAAAAATTATAAACTAACAAAGACCTAACCTTAGAAGTTTCAACCGTGCATTACTATGTATTTATATGATAAAATTTAGTAGTCCACTATAGGGTTTAAATTTTGAAAATTATTATCCGCTTGATTAACTATAAAACTTTGTCACCCCTTTAAATAAGAACGTTTTGTTGAAATATTTGACTAAAGTTTTTTCACCCCTTTAAATCTCAGGACATTTTTGTTTATGTTTGACCAAACCTTTAAGTCACAAAGTTTTGTTGATATTTAAATAAAGTGTAAAGAAACTTTTAGTCAAATATATGACAATAGTGTTAGTTTTAATTTTTTTTTTTAACGAAAATGCCATGGAAACATTTGCATTAAATAAATTCTATAACAAAATGAAATAAACACTGCGGTACTTATTATTGAAAGAAGTAATTTTTTTCTTATTATTTCATTCGAAAAAAAATGAGTCGATCATATTTTAAATAACATTTACTACTTTTTAAAATAGCATACCATACATATCATGTAGCTTAACATTTTATATATATTTGTGTATAAAAAAATAAATATGGTTTTGTATTTTAGAAAATCTCATATGTATGTCAAACCGAATTTTCGAGATGTTCTGAAAAAGAAAAAAAAACTCTTCGGGAGTATATATTATTTGTTTGTCATTAAATCATTTCAATTGAAATAATCACTTGTATATGAAGGCATTACTTGTTGTATATTTTAATTCACACGTCGATATCGACTAAAACAAACATCGAAACGTCAATAAAAATGAGCAGGTCGTCACGATACCTTCGAGTAGTTTAAAAGATATGATAGGACACTACGCCAAAATAGGGCTACGGCCACACTTTTGCCAAAATCGCCCTGCCACACTTTTGATTAAATATGTGGCTAAAGGTCATTAATCACATTTCAAAACCTTCTAGCCTACTTTTAGCCACACGTCTTATTTATCTATGTGACCATTGCATAAAAGTTCAAATCTATTAGCCACACCTGGAGAAAAAACTGTGACATTTAGCAGCCACATTAGAAAAATGTGGCCAAATGTGATCTACGGCCACAGTATTTGTTTGATTTTTTATTCATGTGGCAAAAAATACACATTTTCTAAACATTTAGTCACACTTTAAGAAAAAACTGTGACATTTCCTAACCACAGTAGAAAAGTGTGGCCAAATGTGGTCAACTGTCACAGTAGTTTTTTAACGATGTGGCTAAAAGCTAAAACATATGGCCACTTATGAGATTGTGTGACCAAATGTTAAACAATAGTCACACTTAAAATTATAAATTTAATGTGGCTTTATATAAACATTTGTGACACCATCGTCACATTGTTTATTTTGTGTGACCATTTGATAACAAATGTCATAGGAAAATATATGTGACCAAAGATTAGACAATAGTCACAGTTAAAGCTACAAATTTTCAAGTGGCTTTACATAACTATTAGCCACACCGTCACTTTTTTATGTGACAGAATGATAACAAATGTCATGGATAAAAAAAAAATTGTGTGACCAAATATATTTGACAATAGCCGCGCGCACTTAAACTTATAAAATTTCTTGTGGCTTTATACACTACAAGAAAAAATAAATTTTTTTATTAACTTTTACAATCTAAGACCATTATTTACTTAGAATAAAAAGTAAAAATAAAACTAAAAAATGTAAAAGATCATTACATAATCACTTTAATTTTAATAAAACTAGTGTGTTTCCACGGTGCGCGTTGCGCGAGGGGCACGCGTCTTTCTTTTCAGTACGATGTGTGTTATTTGGCGATTCTTATCTTGATAGGAGCTGCACTGGAATGCGTCATCAATATGCTCAAGATCGGATATCATTTCAATCATCCATATGATCAGCAAGTTAATAAAACTTCAAATTGCCATGTAATTTGAAGAAAAGTTGTGGAAAACGGATACCATTTGACGCTTTATGAATCCGAAATGAAGTTGTGTTCCATATTGCGAGCGAATGGGAAATCTATAAAAAAAAAAAAAAAAAGTTTGCATTAGTGAAAATTTGAAGGACTGCTTGGATGAGATAACCAAAAATCAAGAACGAAACCATAAGCACAAAAACCACCATGCGACCATCGCCATCTTCACACCGAGAATGTGAGCCGTACAAAAGAGCAAAACTGCAGTTAAGCTCCACAAATCAGCAAATACAACAACTTGTTAGATATTGAATTTAAACTCTTATAAATACAACATAAGTTTAAACCAGTGATTGGTGGTTTTATGTCACCCTTCACTCCATCAAAGCTGCACATTCATATTAGGAAGAACGTTTAGTTGATCTAACCCCTTTCGACCCGCTCAAAAACTTTATGCGTGGCTAATTTTTCAAACTTTCATATATTTCAACAAAACCTAAACAACCAAATGAACTTGCAAAAACATCAAACGGCTCATGCTACACTTTTTGAGCAGCACCATCGTTATCGTTTGAAACAGTCTCTTGTCACCATATCTGAAATACAGGTATTACATACAAGTTGTAAAAAAAAAAAAAAAACTATGTTGATAAAGATATCTATTCAGCAAACCCAAAACCAAAAAATACCCAGATTTGGTTTGTCATAACTATGAACTCACATGTAATCCTCTCCTATGTTCATGAATCGCAATGATGAAGGGAGTTGTAAATATAAATCAAGAGAGAAATTTAAACTTTGTTTATGCTGATGGTAGTTTTCAAGTGGAAAATTGTCTATTAACTTCTCAACAAAAAAAAAAAAAAACACATAATCAAGAAATCAACAACAAAACAGATGTGCAAGGTTCAAGGCAATATATAGGGTAAAATACTTAGATTAGTATTGATATATTCTAATCATATTTGACACAATGATTTTTATTAAAATTCAAATATTTTTTGACCCATTACCCACTTACCTAAACCGCCTAACATGCCTAATTTTTCACTTCTAGCTACAAGTTTCTACCTAAAATAGTTGACAACGTCATATTCGGTGAAGATGCTTTCGGGCAGAAAAGTTAAATAAATTTGCATTTACCCGCTAACAATTGGGCTTAGACTGGACCGCCATTGCTATGAGTGCATGATACTAGTAAAGGTTTAGAAATTGAAGGAGATAATGAAATCAAATGAGTGGATTATGTGTACTTAATTCAATTTTTCCAGTCAAAATTAAGAGGGAATTTCATGTAATTAGTGGAGGGAACTAAAAATTTAGGAGGGAATTGACTATTTTTTTTGTGAAAAATTATTGTTTTAAGGAAAGGGGGGTAAAATTTAATTTATACTTTTACATAGTAAAATAACAACAAAATATAGATGTAATTATAAAACTATTAAAAAATAAATATCAAGCTTATAAATATATAATATTATGTTTCATTAAAAAAAAGTAATGGAAATAAATAATCCCAACTATTGTTATTTGGCCGATAATAGTCCCAACTACGAAAATAACCACTAGCGGTCCCAACTTTCGACATATTGGCTATCAACGGACCCAAACTAACTGAGGCTAACTTCATTAGTGTGATGCTGACGTGGCATGCCACGTAGGATCATTTTGCCACCTAGGATGCCATGTAGGATACCACGTATGATCATTTTGCCACGTAGGATCAGTTTGCTACCTAAGTATGCCACGACGACATCACACTAAAGGATCACGATGAACATTAGTAAGTCATATATGTATTAATTGACCATAATGGGCCTTAACAATTATGATAGCTTTTATGGGATGGTTATCGGTTTACTTTATCATATTAAATTGTAAGGGGTTATATCAAGCTGTAATGAATTATACAACACAACGAATTATACAACACAACGGATAGCGGATCATATATGTCTTATTGGATCATATTGGGTCTTAATTGATTAAAAAAACAATAATAGGTCACATATGTTTTAATATACTATATTGGGTCTTAATGGATAATAATGGGTAACAGTGGATCACATATGTTCTAATAGACCATAATGGGAAATAATAGATCATATGTGTCTTTTTTTTTTGAACGGTGACTTTCTTAACTGGTGTGGCAGAGATCATCACACCCGCCTAATCGGCAGGCCCTGACCACCCACGCGTCCAGACTATGTTGTCTGAACCGGGTCCACGCTGGTACAGTGGGGGCCGCGACGTTCGCCCGGAAACCGTACTGCCTCCACACGAGTTAACCTCGCTGGAGTAATAGCCGAATGAAAACCGGGTCACCTCAGATTCGAACATGCGCATCCACTGGCTTACAGGTTCTCCTCTTCATTGGCATGCTTGTGTCAGGAGTAGAACTTGGGACCTAAACCGGTCCAAGCTCTATCCATCATCTACATGACCACTCCACCATAGGTGGAAGGTCATATGTGTCTTAATGGGTCATATTGGGTCTTAGAGGATCACCATGAACATTATTAAGTTATATATGTATTAATGGACCATAATGGGCCATAACAATTATGATAACTCAACCCAAAATATCGGATTGTGTCGAACCGATACCGCTACCGCTACCGAAAGCACTGCTCTATAAAAAAATATGCGTACCGTACCAGTACAAAAAATGGCCGTATATGCCTTATGAATGAGAATGGACAATAGTATATCACATATGTCTTAATGGACCATATTGGGCATTAATGAATCACAATGGAAAATATTAGATCACATATATCTTAATGGACCATGTTGGGCCGTAAAGGATCACGATGGACAGTAATAGTTCATATATATCTTAATTGACCATATTGGGTGTTTCTTAATGGATCACAATGGACATTACTAGATTGATCATATATGTCCTATTTGACCATAGTGAACTTTACATATATGTCTTAATGGACCATATTTGGTCTTAATAGATCACAATGGGGAATGGTATATCATATGTGTCTTACTAAACCACATTGGGCCTTAATGGATCACAATGGACAATAATAGATTAAATCTGTATTAATTGACCATAATAAGCCTTAATGGATCACAATAAGCAATCGTAGATCATACATATCTTAATGGACCATTTTTAGCCTTAATTGATCGCAATCATAATAGGCAATAGTAGATCATATATGTCTTAATGGGTCATAATGAGCCTTAATGGGTCATAATAGGCAACAATAGCTCATCTATTTTTAATAGACCATAATTGGCTTAAATGGATCATAATAGACAATAATAAATCATATATGTCTTAGTGGACCATAATAAACTTTAATTGATCTCAATGGACTATAGTAGATCATATATATTTTATTGAATCGGGAAAAATAAGTAGGATTCGTCAACTCGGTCCAAGTTTAAACTTGGGCGCGACTCAGAGGAATCAGTCAGACCCCGAGCATGACTCGGTCAGACTCAGTTAAACTGGGGCATAACTTGATCAACTTCGGACAATTCCTCAAATTTGGGATTCAGTTCTCCAACCAAAAGTTAATTATCTTGGAAATTATATTTATTATTTATCATGTTCGAGTACTCCCTGAAAAGGCGAGTACTCGTAACTTCTTAGTCAATCGAGTAGAAAGCGCCTAACGACTTTTGCAAATAGATTTTACATAATAATGTTATTATTTATGAAATTATGAAAAATAACTCAATTATGTATAAAATAATAATCATAATTAAAAATAAACTAATTAATAAATAATAAACGAGCCGAGCTCGTGCTTGAAAAACTACCTGAACAAGCTTTATAAACTAAGCTCAAATCAAACCAAGCTTCAACTCAAGATTTAATAAATCAAATGAGTTATAGCTTGAGCCTACTTGAGTTGGAGTTCAACCCATCTCGTTTGCACCCTTGACAAAAGAAAAATTGCACATTTCAAGCCATAAAATTTCCAATTTCCCTATCCCGCTTTCAATTTCCCGCTACTCTAAAATCGCTTAACCCTAACTAAAAGCATATGACCAACCATAGTCAACATTTTCAATTTTCTGAACAATTAGAGTGAGAAAGCAAGAGAGAGACGCACTACAGAGAGAGAAAGAGGAGAGAGAGAGAGAGAAAGCGCTAGCTGGAAATTGAGAGACTTGGCGAGAAAGTTGCAACAGAGAGGGTGGGAGGAGATCGACAGAGAAACCGTCGGCCATGGTTTCTGACCGGCGGTTCGGTTCTGACGACGGAGACAGAGAATGGTGGTGCTTCTCAAAACGCTAGCCTCGCATACCAATTCTTTCGGCAATCGGCAGGTATTAAAATCATTATGTTTTTTTTATGGATTTTAATAATTTAATGGTAGTTTTTTTTTTTAAATTTGTGTTGGTAATTTTTAGGCTTTTGCTAGCTGTTCAAATTTAATTCCTTGACCTATAACTCACGGATCTAACCTACACTATCCACATGTTTATGAATATAATCCTTTAACATATTATAGACATTTTTTTGCTAGATATAATCTTCTTAATTAAAGTTATAATGATGCTTTTCATTTTGCAGGTTGGTTCATCTTTAGTTTGAAGTATTATTGGTGGATGATTTAGCAAGGACTTGTAGTTTGGTTTGGGTTATGTTTTAAAATAAATATGTCAAGTGGGTCATGTATTGGAAAAAAAAAGTTAATATATTACTAAACTCTATTCTTAGTTCATGCAACCTGCTAGATGGTTTATTCAAAGAAAAATTTGTATCATGATTAAAACATTCATTTGATATTTCTATCATTGGCGAATCAGTCACATCGTTTTAGCTTTAATCTGCTTCAGTAAACTAGGGTCTCATTTCCTTGCTAAATGTAAGGTCACACCTATAAGGTTTAAACATGGTGGTGTTGATCTTCTGATGGCATGGGGTTTCTGTAACAAAGATGATAGAGATGAAATACTATGAGGGTGCTACAGGTGCCAGACTAAAGCAGATGGAACGAAGGCTATGGCATACATCTTTTCATTTTCAGATGAAATACTATGCTTGTTTTAAGCTTTAATTTTCTATATATTATGATTGCTTTTAGGAACATTATAATTCTCAATAGTTGGTGAATGCAAATTTAAATGGGATGCTTGAGAGTACAAGGGTATGATGTTATTCGAGTTTCTTTTTGGGCAGACCTGCTATGTCCTGGATAGCCATTGGCAATACGATTCGTATGATGCAGATCCAAATATATCTCCTTTGCACGACCTAACAGTGTTCAACTATATGAATTTCTGCTTGTACCTCAACCAAGGTTAGTAAGGACATTGAAAAGTGAACACACACTTAAGTTATCGAGACAATTTTAAACAAGATATAACAACCTGAGGAAAAAATCCATCAACACATGTGTAGCCTCCTTTTCTTTTTCTTTTTTTATTTGTTGAAACTATATATATTAGTTTACCACTTGAATTTTATGTATCCGTTGCATGATAAATGAAGTGCTTTTTTTTATTTTATTTCTAAAATTTGCAGAATGCACCTATTGCTGCTTTGGATTGTCAATGCGTTGAAGTTGCAAAGGAGGTAGCTTCCTCTATCGATATTTATATTTTTCCGCTAAACTATATTGGTTTACCTATTATTTTTTATTTTTATTTTGCTGCTTTTGCAAAATTGCATAAAGGTTTTATAGACAACAGGCGAGTTGGTGAGTAATGCGCACACAAATGCATATAACAAATTGCAATGTCTATACTTCTCTAGAGTACAAATTTAATGAAATTGACTCATAATACAGTCACTTTGAATACAATCAAGTATTATTCTTACCAAGGAAATGGAGGTTTATGAAGTTGGTTGTTCCCCAAAAAATAGAAATGGAGATTTAACCTGTGATTCAAGCCATGATCTGATGTATAAGTGGCAATATGTGTCTCGGATGAGTTGGGTAATCATTTAGAAAACGTAAATGTTAGTATGATTGATTGATTGATTGAATTGTTAGTATGATTGAGATGGAAGCCTGTAACGTGAGTTGTCTTCTCTCAAAACGGGTATGGGTTAGGGCGAGTTGTTTTAAAATTTGGCATTTTGGTTTGGTCGAAACGAGTTTGTCAAAATGGATTGGATTCCCTTTGAAGCTATAAATCAACTTAAATGATTCCCAAGACGCATCTAATCCTCTAATGCTAAGTTTTTTCATTAGTTTTTTTTTTGGTAAGCTGGTCTGGAAAACAATACAGAAGCTATAATCTGTACTCTCCATAACTCTAAATGACTACATGGTAAGGCAGGTAATTTTGTTATGAAAGTTGATTTTCTTTCTTGTAGTGCTTATATCTTTAGTTATCACTTACTACAAATCTTGTGTTTATGAAACACACTTACGAAAGTGCCAATTTTGAATATCTTTACTCCCATTTGTCATGGTAATTTTACCTGTAAGCGAGTCGACGCCTGCTCCAGCTGAACTTGAAATTTAACCATTAGTTCTTTTTTCCTAATGTAGGTCAAGATGAAACATCCATCAAGTGCACAACATGCAACACATATATTGGAGCTTTTGTGTGACGGGTTACTGCTTACTCTCTTAATTTTTTTTAACTTGAAATTTCCTTTCATTAAAACAAAGCACGAAAGTTACATCACAATAGAAGGTAGACGGGCAACAAGCTGCGCCGCTACTCCTTTCTGAATTGCGATATATTTTTATTTTTGATGAGGATTATCACTTGTTTATTTTATTTTATTCTATAAGCTTTAGCCTTCACTATTTCAACATCACTGGGGAAATCGTGGTGATTTTTTTATGTGATAAGTGCATTGAAGGTTGAATTGCTCTCACAGCAGAAGAGAATGCTTAACAAGTTCAACTACTTGTTGAGTCCTAAGAAGTTGCCTATTCACGGCATTCCAGCAGCAACTGACTTTGAGTTAAAGACAAAGTACACTAGGCTGCAAGTTGTCATTTTCACCACCATCGTGGATTGCTACTTATCAATAAATTAAGCTACTTTTGATATACCTTTTGAATTGTAGTACTTCATACTTTTGTAGATAGGTTGTGATTAGAAGTTTGTCTTTAGTACTTAACTTGAAAACTTATGTATGAATTTTTGTTTATTATTGTTAATATCTTTTGGTTTTTAAGTTTTCCCATGTTTATTATTTTCATTTCACAAAAAATTGAAAACAAAATGGTTAATTACAAGAAAATGGACACATATAACCACAATAAGTAATGTGTGACTAAAGGCTAGGCAATAGACACACTTAAAACTACAAAGTTTTGTGTGACTTTACATAACCATTAGCCATGTTATCACCACTTTGTTTTTTTTTTGTGTGACGAAATGATAGCTAATGTCATGAGAAAAAAAATACGTGTAACCAAAGGTTAGTCAATAACCACACTTAAAATTAACATATTTTATATGGCTTTACATACCCATTAGCCACACCATCCCTGGTTTGTTAATTTTGTTGTGTGACGGAATGGTAACAAACGTCTTGGGAACAAAATTATGTGTGGCCATAGGTAAAACAATAGTCACACTTAAATTACAAAGTTTCATGTGGCTTTAAATATCCATTAGCCGCACTATCGCAAGTTTGTTTTTTGTTGTGTGGCAAAATGCTAACAAATTTCACGAGGAAAAAAATATATGTGACCAAAGGTTAGACGATAGTCACATTTACAATTAAAAAAAACGTGTGTCCATAAATAGTTTTTAGCCATACTTATAGTAAATTCATGTGACTATATAATAGAAACAACCTGACTTACAGTAAATTAATGTGGTCGTTACTACCCATTAGCCACACTTAATGGACAATATGTTTGGTTACAACAACTCTTTTTGCCACGCTTTTCTTTAATTGATGTGACAAATACAAACTTATTAGTAAATATAGTCACACTTAAAGTAAATCAAGTGGCCGTTGCTACCATTTAGCCACACTTAATGGATAGAATGCTTGATTCTAACAAGAAATGTTGATATCCTTTAGCCACACTTTTAAGTTGCTACGGCCACTAAACGTGAATGTGGCCGTATGATACCTACGATGACTCGACCTATGGTCACACTTGACCTGAAAAAAATACGTGTGGCGAAAGGCATATGGTCACACTTTTTTTGTGTGGCCATAGGCATATTTTGGCGTAGTGGGAATAAGGAATGGAATTATAATTTTGTAGAGGGTAAATACTAACTAAAAATGAGGAATTAAAATGTAACTAAGATGAACACTGAAACGTCGACAAAAATGAGCCGGTCGTCATGGTATTTTCGAATGTTAAATGTAATTATTAACTAAAAATTTGGGAATTAAAATGTAAATAAAATAGGGTATTAAATTGTAAATAATGTATGAAAGACTATTTTACCCTCATTTTAAGGTTGTTAATGAAAAATTAGTTCTTAACTTTTGGGTATCTTAAAATACCCCTCCCTCATACATTATAATATAGTATAGACTAGTGGGGAACCCGCGCGTTGCGGCGGATCACAATTAGACCATTCATTCTTTCTTTCAAAGAAGAGTAACTTATACTACTCCCTGCAACGTCACTCCATTCGTCGCCGTTTCTTAAGGTTTTCGAAGATGTATGGGTTGTCAAATGATTGTTGTAAACAAGTAAATTCTACATTTCTCAAGGAATCCCTTGAACATCTCTACCTCTCAACAAAACACATCTATAACTTATCCAAAAGTCCAAAACACAATCATACCCGTTAGTTTAATTTATAGTCATCAACCAAACCACCATAAACGAACTTTGACTTTCAGATATCGAATAAGGGTTCTAGTTACAAAATAAATAGTTGGGATATGTTACCTTTGAATTCAAGTTATATATATAATTCAATTTGAATTTACAGTTTGCAGATCGTCCAATTCAAAAGTCCAAAGGCAACAATGTAATTTGAGCTTTACATGGTTTAACATCGTGTGCTAAATAACCAATTTCTTCAAAAAATTCAAAATTGGTATCTGCATATCAGATTCATCACATTAACAAAAATAAATCTTGTACTATAATATATTAAAAAAAGAATAAGTTATCTAGTAGAAAAAGATTTACGTCAGCTAAATAGTTGGGATATGTTACCTTATAATGCATTACGTAAATTAGGAACTTTATTTAAAGAATCGAACACGGTGTTCTGGTAGTGCGACGGTGTTCGAAGGGCTTCAGGGTGGTGGCGGCGTACGGTTGTGCAGTAGTGGTGATGCTACTACACGAAGATGGCGGGACAAGGAATTGAGGCGGAATTTGTAGCGGTGAGAGTGTGATAGTAAGTGTGTTTGTGTGTGAAACATGCAAAATTATTCTTGAGCTTGAGCTTTTAAGTTCCAACATTAATCTTGGATGATTATGGATGGCGGTTACAAAACCCAAAAGTTGCCGTTTCGAAACTTCAAGTTATTTAACTCTGAATCCTATATTATTTATTTATTATTTAAAATCATTATCCACCTATAAAAAGACAATTTTACCCTCCAACCCACTTTATTGAGTGTTGTACTATAAGCATAAGAAATTGTAATTACTTAAATTTGGCGGTCATCCCTCTTAGATGCTTTATAATATAGTATAGATATAGATATAGATATAGATAATTCAAACATATAAGATAATTAGAAAAAGCCAACGAGATCCATGCATGAACCGAACGTAGACTACCGCATGGCCGGGTACATATCATTTACAAGCTACAACAGGCCTGAACAAGTCGTTAACTATATCACGTCTTACAAACAAATTACATTACACTTAAAAAACAAAGACCATGATTCCATGATACTATTGTAGGGTTTTTTTTATCACTACTACAATTGTTCACATAAATCGCGGTTATAATTATCAATAGACGCGGGTATTACCCTCCGCGACTTTAGAAGAGTTTACCGCGACTAATTTTGACTAATTTTGTGCATATATTATAAAAGAACCGCGACTTTATGTATGTTTATCATACAACCGCGACTTCTGTGATGAACCGCGATTTATGTGTGTTTATCATACAACCGCGATTTATGTGTGTTTATCATACAACCGTTACAACCGCGACTATTGATTATACAACCGCGACTTTTGACAACTTGACCATTTAATAACTTTTTAACCTACACACCAACCATCTTCTTCATTCAACAGCAGCCGTCACAATTCACCATTCCTGTTCCTAGTCAACCTTCAACCATTAATAACTTTTAAGGTTAGTAACTTTTTATATTAATAAGTCAGTGTTTCTTTTTCTTGTAATAATAATATTATTTGTTTAAATTCTATATTTTTATTAAAATTTATATTTTATTTTTTGCAACTTTTATCACAAATATATATATATGCATGTATATATCCCGCTTTAGGTTAACCCTTTAGAATATACGTCATACCCGTTCAAAATTTATCTAATAGAGATAAATTTTGAATTGTCCCCGTTCGGGACTGCTTTTTGAATATTCTATCTCATTTAGGATATGTATACATTTTAACGAGGCGGCATTTAAGAAAAAATCGGTTGGTATTTCCTCTACTCCCACGAGTTTGCGGTTTTACGCATGCTTGGGGAGTTAGGGGGAAATGCTGCCGATTTTTTCTTAAATGTCGTCTCGTTAAAAGTATACATGTGAGGTAGAATATTCAAAAAGTGGGTTAGGATCCACCACCTTAGACCACCGATTTACATCATATGCATATGTTCATATCATTTATTTGTACATTTTGATTTTCAGATGAATCGTGATGACTGGATGTACAAACGAAGTCGCACTGATGCAGTTTATATGGCGGGTGTTCGGAATTTTATTAACGTCGCAGAAGCTCATAAGGTGAATACAGGAGATCATTTAATTTTTTGTCCTTGTGCATCGTGTACAAACTTCCAGAAACTTGATATTAAAGATATAAAGTTTCATTTGTTAAGATATGGTTTTATGCCTAGATATACTTGTTGGTCAAAGCACGGGGAATTGCTTTCTAACCGTGGCACGTCGTCACTCAGTGCAGTCAATGATACAAGTAATGATAACGAACACAATATTGATCACGAAAATGACGTTTTGAATGATGACAATGATAACTTATTGAATGATGACAATGATAACTTAAACGATATGTATAATGATTTAGAGACTAACATTGGTGATGACGAGCAAGATAAATTAAGACAATTACTTGAAGATGATTTAAAACCACTGTATGATGGTTGTGAGAAGTATTCAAAACTTCGTGCTGTTTTAAGATTGTCTACCTTAAAGTCAATACACGGATGGACTGATAAGAGTTTCACAGATCTATTGGTGCTATTAAATGACATGCTTCTTGAAGGTAACGAGTTACCACTTTCGTTATACCAAGCAAAAAAAATGATGTGCCCAATGGGATTAGAAGTTAAAAGAATACATGCATGTCCAAATGATTGTATGTTGTATACAAAAGAGTTTGAAAATGATCATACGTGTTCTAAGTGTGGTGCGTCTAGATATAAACGTAAAAGTGAAACAGATGAAGTTGATGATGACGTGTCGAAAAATGGACCACCGGCTAAAATGTTGTGGTATCTCCCTATTATACCTAGACTGAAACGGTTATTTGCAAATAAGAAAGAAGCAAAATTGTTACGTTGGCATTCAGATGACCGTATAAATGATGGAAAATTAAGACATGTGGCTGATTCACCTCAATGGAGAACTATTGATAATAGGTATCCAGAATTTGGTAACGAGATCAGAAACATACGATTTGGACTTAGCTCGGACGGGATCAACCCTTTTAGAAACATGAGTAGTCGTCATAGTACGTGGCCGGTTCTTCTTTGCATCTACAACCTTCCACCGTGGTTATGTATGAAAAAAAATACATAATGATGTCGTTGTTGATTCAAGGCCCGAAACAACCCGGTAATGACATTGATGTTTATTTATCTCCATTGATAGATGACCTTAAAACTCTATGGAGTCCGGGTGTCAAAGTATACGATTCTTATAAGAAAGAATTTTTTGATTTGCGTGCCATGATTTTATGCACCATAAGTGATTTTCCAGCATATGGCAACTTTTCAGGATACAGTACGAAAGGTAAACTAGCGTGTCCTGTTTGTGAAGATGACACGAGTTCGATGCGGTTAAATAATTGCAAAAAAACTGTTTACATGGGACATCGAAGATTCCTTCCAGATAATCATGATTTTCGGGATAGAACGGTGGAGTTTGATGGAAAAACTGAGCATAGAAATGTAAGGAAAGAATTTGACGCGTTTTCACGAGTTAGAAATTTAAAAGTCGTATTAGGGAAAATAGGGAAAAGAAAGAAAAGAAGTCGGTCTTCACGAGCTAGAAAGGAAAGAACCCGTCCTGAACCAGTAAATAGGCGTTGGAATACAAATTTGACAAGGTATGGCCCCCAATCGTGGATGCCAATCCTCATCTTGATGATTTGGATAATCGTACGCAACTATATCTTGCGGGTCGAATTAGACTAGATAAACAAACAGGCACCTATAATACGCAACAATATGAAGAACAAATCAGTGATTTGGTAAGTAAAATATATTTATTTTTATAAATATAAAATCTATGAGAAAACTTTTAACATTTAGATTTTGGTTGTATACAGATTGAAGCTGAGAAAAAAATGAAACTTGACGGAACTTATGGTCAAGGGCGCGTAGATCCAATGATTAAAGTTTTTGGAGTTGAGCACGCGGGTCGAACAAGAGGTGTATCAAGCACAACAGGTAATATATATATATATATACATGCATTTATTTGTGTGTATAATGATGTAATATTATGTTGAGTTTGCAGGACATACCAAAGTTAAAGTGCCTAAATTAAAACGTGCTTCGAAAAGGGCGGAAGCGAGCCCGATTATGCACACGAGCGAACATAGACGTGTAGAAGCGAGCCCGGGTTTTCCTAGCTCAAGTTGTGGTTCGGGTGCATCGCATACGATATATCCGGATATCGAGGTAATATATATCCGGATATGTAAATATATGGCTTTAAATTATCAATGTAGTGAATATTTACATATATGTTTATTAAAACGTTATATGGTTTTGCAGAAGGTATCCCGATGTCAAATATTTTGGTGTCACGGTGTGATGAGTGCCGATGAGCATATAGCTGACGGCCAGGTGTATCCTTCTTCAGATAGATATTTGGATGACATTCTCATCCATGAGCATTGTGTGAAGGTACATGTCGATTATGTTCGCCAAGATTATATGCCTATGCCGCTCCCTGACGAGGCACGTAGAGAAGGTGTGCGGTATATGAGAGATACCTTATTTACGTTTATTCAATGGCCAAGAAAGGCAATTAAGGTATATTTGGTTGATACATAAATTAAGTATTATTCTGTATTTTATTATATTACTATAATATTTTGTTTTAATTTCAGATTTTGGATGAATCGACTCAGACACGCCCTTGTGATATGATGGCGGCTGTTGATCTTTATACGCCAGAGGTAGTTTATATTACTTTATTTCATTTGTTTTATAGTAAACATTTTAATTTGTTTATTGTTTAAGATACAGCCTTTGACAGAAGATCCTATTGGGTTGGGGGATGATGAATTTTTTGGTGAAGAGTTTTTACTAGCTGATGGATTGATGGACGCAACAGTGAATGTGCCTGCGTGCCCTCAAAATCAACAAACGGTAACGAATCAGTTAATTTTAAATCTGTTAAGTTTATTCCAGTAAAATAAACTTATTTGACCCGTTTTAAGATAATTTGCAACTTGATATCAATTATTAATATTTTTTTATCTAGCAACCACCTGGTTGTTCACAATGAAGTGTGCACCTGGTCTAGACATTAAAAGTGCTTCCATTTTCATATTTAGGTTGTGAAATCTGCTGTTCAGAAGTTTCAAAGCAAGGTCAAAGGCACAGAAAAACAGGCCAAAGGCAAAGAGAATCAGGCGAAACAAGTCAAAGACAAAGAGAAACAGGCGAAACAAGCCAAAGACAAAGAGAAACAGGCGAAACAAGCCAAAGGCAAAGGAAAAGAGGTCAAAGATAAAGAAAAACAAGCTGAAGCTCAAATGATAGATCAAGAAAAACTTTTACCTCCAAAAGTAAGTTTAGAGTTGAAGGTGGTAGAAATCAGAGAGGAGTGGTATCAAACTATGGTTCGTCAACTAGGTGCATACATCCAAGGCGACTGGTCTACCACATTTCCGTTTTCAACCTACAAGACTATGTTTCCTACCGAGGCTGTTTCTTTTATTGAGGCTGAATCGATTTTAGCGCTATTCGCCAACGAATGGGTTGATCTCACTATTGTGTTTTGGTTTACTTCGTAAGTTGTTATTACTATTAACATTGTTTATATTTAACTTAAAACATTATATTTATTATTTTTTTTCTTTGTTTAAGGTACTTCTATAAGCAGTCGAAGAAGACAAAACTCGACCGATGTGCCTTCTTGAATGTTAACATAATCATAGGCGATATGTGTGAAAACAATCCTAACGAAGTTGAAGGTCACATATTGGATATTGTGAAACATCATGAAGATAAAGACATTTTTCTTGCCCCGTACTTAGCCAAGTAAGTGTATTTTAATTACTTCTCGTTCATTTTATTACTATAATTTAACTAACTATTCATATCTTAATTTTGTAGTGGCCATTGGTCCTTGTTCATTATTGCCCCACGCATAGGACAAGTATTTATTTTGAATTCTACATCAATGCGAGGCAATAAGAATTCTTCCCACTATCGGCTTTCAAATCTCATTCATAACGCCTTAGGAATACCTTTACCGTATACAATGGTTCGGGTATGTTTATTTTTTCTATTAATTAGTTATTTGATTTTCTTATGTTTTATTTTAAATAATAAATTGTTAATTTAATGTAGTGTAAACAACAAAAAAGCGGATGGGAATGCGGATACCTAGTTATCCAACATATGTTTGACTTTCTCCGTTTCTATGTAGACCAATTTCCCATAAGAGTAAGTATTTTATATTTCTTTTTTTTTTTTAGAACGGCAACTATTTATTCATCACCCAAAGAGTTACAACATATGCTAACAAGGCGCCTAACCTTTTGTACCCAATATCCCATTTTCACTCGCACCTTATGTTAGCGCCTAAAACCAAGAAGTAATTTATATTTCTAAAATAGTTAGAGTTTGTTTTAGGTGTGAGCGTTTATATATATATATATATATATATATATATATATATATTCCGATTATATGTGTTGTAACTTATACCATTTACTTTTATTTTAGATGTGGAACAATACAAGCTATGCCACGGACAATGATATCGATCTTATGTTGAAGACTTTAATGCCAACTTTTTTTAGTGAATTAGGTATTCGTATACTTTCGGGTTGAATGTGTATGGGTCGTGGGTAGTTTTGAACAGCTTTAGGATGATTTTGGTATGTAAGTTGAAGTATGTAACTTGAAACAAATTGATGTTTCTTTTTATTCTTTTGTTTGGATCGATTTTGGTATGAAACAAAATGAATTATTTTTTGCAGCACAAATATATATGATTTTTGCAGAAACATGTGGCTGAAAAAAAAAAAGTAAATCACAAGTCGCGGTTCCTAGATTTGCACTTGATATCAAAAGTACAAAAGTCGCGGTTGATTAAGCAACAGAAGTCGCGGTTACTTGATATCAAAAGTCGCGGTTGATTAAGCAAGAGGTCGCGGTTCTATTCTAAATTCTCCAACACCTCTAAAGTCGCGGGTAACCAACCTAAAGACGCGCCTCTTAAAGTCGCGGTTTGCTACCGCGTCTTTTGATCTAAATAACCGCGATTTTAGAGTTTTTTTTGTACTAGTGTATGGGCCGACACACTAACGTCCCACTTTGTTAATAATTTATAAACAAAATTTATAAATCACCATAATTTTTTTATAACAAAGGTAATCTACCATGTGTAAACAGTGTTATATGAGGCAAACAAGCGGTCTCCAAGCCCATATTTGTCGTGTTTTAACTCCAAGACGATACTTTCCAACATTTTTAATCACCACCAAACAAAAACTAATGACATAAAATAAATAAGTTGGTTTCGCTAGTGATTGAAAACGATTAAAAAATTGAACAAACATTAATATTAACTAGTGGTTTCGATTACGCGCGTTACGCGAGGAGTGATAGCGTTTTTTTAATAACATAACAAAGCGTCAGAGGCTGTTCACGTCTTGGAACGAGTACAGAAGATGGTGGTCCACAGTGACTCACAGAGCCCTGAGAACCAAGGATTTATATTTAATAGATTTTGCTTTACGATTCAAAAAAGTTTAGCGACGCAACTTCTTCCTCATCTACCCACTATCAGATCTAACTTGGTTTTAGAACTTAAAAAAAATAAAAATAACTTTAAAAAATAGTTTGCTATTTCCACACGTCAGCCAACATCTGTCCAACTCAGGCAACAGGAACAACTTTTAGGGTTATAAAATTATATAAAATTTTGGAAAACGACCCTCAAAAGATACTTGATGGGTTCTTCAGGGGGGAAGGAGTGCTACCCCGGTTATTTTTTCACTTCACTTATTTTAACAAATCCTGTACTGCCACATCACTTCACTGATTTCCTTCACTGAAATAGTTTTTTGCAGGCATCACTCCACTGATTCACTTCACTTAAATGTTTTTTTTCTATTTTTTTTAAATAAACATTAATTAATCCATATTAATTTAATGTATTTGAAAACAAAATTTTTATTTTTTTTAATAAACATTAATCAATCCATACACTACTTTGGCCCACCTACCATTTGTCTTTCTCTATTTATATATTCAAGACACACACAATACCTATACATACACTTTTATATCTATCTCCATCTTCATATCTTTACTTGCCATAGACAAAAAATAAATAAATAAATAAATAAAAAATCATACCACCAAGTCTGCAACTTAAAAGAATAGAGAGAGACGAGTTTAAAAGAATATAGAGAGATACCCGTGACCAAATCTGTTAGTGCCCCGTCCCCCTAACAAGAAAGATCTAAGGGGTATGGGGCACAACCAAAAATGCTCACGGGTACCCCACTACCAGCACGGTAGCACATCGCTGGTGGTGCTAGTAGTGGATCCATGGAGGGTTTCTATGAGATTGTTAACGGATGGATACCCGTGAGTTTGTCTCTCCCTCTTTTGTCTTTTTCTCTATTTTATTTCCAATGGAGTGATGCCTTTAAAAAACCGTTTCAGTTAAATGAATCAATAAAATGATGTGGCAATGCAGAATTGGTAGAAATTATTGAAGTTGAAAACAACCAAGTGGAACACCCCGTCCCCTTAACATACGGTGTAGTTCATGATTTATTACACTTATATTAAATAAAGTAAATTACCAAAACCGTCCCTGTGGTTTGGCCCAATTTGCCAATCCAGGCCAATCTTTTAAAAAGTGCATAAACAGTCCAACGACTTAACCTAGTTAACTTTTCTTCGTTAAGTCAGGGGCATTTTTGTCCAGTCACTTAAAATTTTAAAACCCAGTTAACCCAGGTAACTCTTGTCCCCCTTTATAAACCCTGGGTTTTTCCCCAAATCATTATAAACCCTAATTGTTCAAAACCAACGATCCAAATCCTTCTTCCCTCCTAATTCGATCGGTAATCAACATGGTTGTTTGCTCATGTGGTGCTGGAACTGTTATCAAGACTTCATGGACATCAGTAAACCATGGACGACAGTTCTATTGTTGTAATAGAAAGGTAAGTTTTCCAATTGAAAACTTAAAGTTGTTAGTTTTTCAACTTCAACCAATATGTGCTGATAGGGAGGTGGTTGTGGCTTTGTTGCTTGGGTAGATCATCACTGTGTGCATGAGGTGGCCCTTTCAAACTTGTCTGTCGAAAATGCAAGATTGACACAATCCAACAAACGATTGAAGATGTATTTGGGTGGAACTTGGGTGTTAATCATTTTGTATTGTGTGTTATTTGGGTCAGACACGTTAAGTGGGTCAAATAGTATATAGTTATGATTGTATTTCTTTTAAAATTATCATGTATCAGTTTCATGAATGAATGAATGAATGAATGAATGAATGAATGAATGAATGTTTGTTGTTTCAATGCAATTGTTTTTATCTATTTGTTATGTATTAGTTTCATGTATCAGTTAAACATTAAAATGCAGCCTATGAAGTTGAACAACTGGGTCATGCAGGTTTATAGCATTCTTCAAATGGGTCATGAAATGTGTAGTTTTGAAAACATTGGGTAGCTGTTATAAATGTGTAGTATTGTTCAAATAGGTCTTGAAATGTGCAGTTCAAATGGGTCATGCAGGATTGAATTAGGTCATGCAGGTTTGTAGTATTGTTAATGTTAAAATGGGGCATGCAGTTTTGAAATTTGTAATATTCTTCAAATGGGTCATGAAATGTGCACTTCAAATGGGTCATGGTGCAGCAGTCAACCAATGGTCATAAATAAGTCAACCAATGGTGCAGCAGTCAACCAAATGTAACTACTGAAATGTGCAGCAGTTGTCAAGTTTTCCAACTGGGTCATGGGTCAACTGCAAAAGTCAACATCTTATTGTAAATCTACTGAACAACATACATTTAGTGGCAACAACAGAAAACAACATAACACATTCATACCATTCAAAATTTGACCATAATGATCATAAATAAGTTAACCAAGACCCATAAGTTCCTAAAGTCAACACACATCCAAAGTCAAGTCACAACCAAAATACATAAACATAAACATAATATTGTTCAAATGTCATGACACAACCAACATAGCCTACTAATCAACCACTTGTGATCCACCATCCTAAGTTCCACCAACATTTCCACCACCATCACAACTGTCAACCTGGGAAGTCTTCTTCAACTTGCATGACCTCCTGTTATGCCCCTTCTGCTTGTAGAGAAGACAAGTCACTATTTGACCTTTTCTTAGCAGTTTACCCTCGTATAGAATGGTTGGCATGGCAGACTGAGAAGCATTATCAACCTGGCTAGCTTGACTAGACTCAGCCATTTCTTCTGCAGATCTCTTTCTTGCCTTTTTTGGCCTGCCTAGTTGCTTGTGATGCTTTGGTGGGGTTAGGGTGGTTAGGCATCTTGATTATGGCCACAAATCCATTCATCCACTCTCTTCCAGGTTTCCAACCAGTAAACCTCATCAACCCACCTCTCAGATATGCCATCACCTCCATGCTCTGCATAACACTATATGGCAGACACTACATGCTTGCATGGCATAGCAGTCAGGTCCCACTTCCTACAAGAGCAACTCTTTTCATCAAGGTTAACAACCCTCTGGTCATGTGTAGCATAGCATGTAACTTGGTACCTAGATCCACCTGTATTAAACATGAATAGTCAAAATGGTTTCCAGCAGCATTAAAGATCATATCAAATGAGTATAGGAAACATACATGTCCAGATCACATTGTATTGTGATGCCTCAGTTTTTATCTTCTCAAAAGTCTTGGTTGCAGCAGGTGTTAAAGGGCCACCAGTCTTTGCAATCAACTTCTTAACAACCACAATCTGCTTCATAAGGTGATACCTTATGTACTCAAGGCAAGTTATGATTGGTTTGTCCCTACCACCCATGAAATGCCTGTTGAATACTTCACGTACATTATTCAACACCATATCACACTTTGGCCTTCCTGCATGCATTATTATTCAAGGACATACTATATTTCAGTTTTCCTAACATACATTCTAAGCACATGAAACATAAATAAGATGAATCATACCATTAAAGTGAGATCTTGACCAGTGTTTTGGTGGGATCTGTTTCAGCCAATCATGCATGGTTTATCAGTTTTGGCTACTGCATTCATAGCCTTCTCCCAGCCTATTGATGTGGTCACAATTGAACAACTCCAGAGCAGCTCCTTGAACACTTGTCCCCTCCATTTAGGTTTCATGTTCTCATCGATATGCCTAAGACAGTACCTTTGTTCTGCCTTTGGGAATAGCCTAGAGATAGCTGGTATGTTACCCTGCATAAACACATATGGCAAATCATCATTAAATCAGTTAGTATAAACAAGATAATTAGGAAACAAGAATGAAAGTTACCTTCTGCCTGTCACTTATAAAAGTGAAATCTGAATTGGGACCAATATCCAAATCATCTCCCATGTTAACCAAGAACCAACTCCAAGTCTCCATTGTTTCTGCTTCCACCAATGCATAACCCACTGGATCAATTCCATTGTTACCATCCACACCCACAATAGTTAAAATCTATCCAGGGAAGGGTCCCTTCATGAAACAACCATCCAACCCCAGGATTTCTCTACCACATAACCTCCACCCTTCTTTCAGACCACCTATACAAATGTATATTCTTCTAAACCGCCTTGTAGGGCTATCTGGATTGTATGCTCTCTCTACATCAACTTTGATTTATGTTCCAGGGTTAGATCTCATCAACACCTCACAATAATCCCTAAGCTTCTCATACTGAGTCCTATAACAACCTACCATTTTTTCAGTTGCTTTCATTTTTGCCCTAAACATCTGGTTTCTGGTCACCTGAACCTGCCTATTCTTCTAAACAATATCAACTAAAGCATGAACTGTTATGTTTAGACTTGCCTGGACAATATGCTCTATCTCCTGAGCCAACCAAAACACTGTGCATAATCTAACACCCTGACATTGATGACAAGAATGATTTGTGACTAAGGTCTTCACAACCCAAGCCCCAAGTATATGACTATAGGAGATGAGAAGAGCAAAAGGACAGGTGGGTGGGGGGTATTTCTTTCTAGGTTTCTTGGGTTTTGAGGTGGAGGTTTCTGCCTCTCCTTTTATTTTTAACTATTTTGGGTGGATTTACATAAATGCCCCCTAACTTTGACTTATCTACATTAATAGCACAACTACCACCAAGTTGTGGATTAATAACCTGGCAAACAACCCTGAACCTAACCTTATCATTCTTCACTATTCTCGGCTACCTCCTGGTTTCCACAGTATAGTCCTTTAACATCTTCTTCATAACAGCTCTAGAAGTAAATGTTTGAGTAAGATAAAAGGGACAGTCATCATTCTTTGATCTGCTTCTCCTCTTCTGTTTCTTGTTCCTCCTAAGTGACTTATGCAACTTAGGCTCAACCTCATCACTCAAACTGTCAAAGCCATCTAAATCTAATTTAACCTCATCTTCCATTCCATCCTCTGATTCCTCACTTTCACTACCATCTGAATCTACTGCAGCCTTATAGTTTTCCATATCAACCTTATAATCCTCTACTAAATTGTCTTCATCTACAATAAAGTCAGAGTCCTCATCATCATCATTCTCTACAGTTTCCCTGTTTTCCTTTTTCTTCTTAGTGTTTTCATCAGTACTATCCTCACTATCAGATGATTGATTGTCCTCATCCCTATCAGGCTTATAAGCACTATCTTCACTATCAATACATTCCCACGAATCTAAATCTGTCTGATATGAGAATTCTTCCTCATCAGACTTAGACTTATTGACATCTTCACAAACCTTTCTGTCTTTTAAAGTGTCATAGTTTGAGACTATATGTTCAACAAATACCTCTATTACCTTCTCAGTCTCAGCTAGTTTGAGTAGTTCTAAGAATTGTTTATCAAATAAGATTGGTCTTAATCCAATATCTAGGCTTTCTCTTGGCTGCCTATAAAAAAACCTAACTTCATCACTCTCTAAGTACCCTAGTTCAGACAAAAAGTCATACAAAGTTACCACAGCAAACCAATCAGAGTGCACATGATCAAGGTAGTTAACCTTGGCGTTTAGCTACATCATAGCTACTTCAGGGTCACTAAACTCACCAGCATGATAAAGCTTAATCGAAAACTTCTCTTTGCTTGAATCTGTATTATCATAGAAATAGAGGTTACTGAAGCTTAATCAGAGTGCACAATATCAATAGTTTGAGTTACTAAGACAACAAAGTCTAAAATTGTTGTATTGACCATATTTGGAGTCAAGATCAAATTCTTCACCGTCTTTCTCAAACGTCATCCTTCTTCGTCGTCCATGATCAACGTGACAACAGGGGAGAGTAAGAAATGCATAGAAACGTGGATTTTGGAGGGAGATGAAAGTAGAGAGGAGATTATGACGATAAAAAACGAACCATTAGGGTTAAAAGGTTTATAACGGGGGACAAGGGTTACCTGGGTTTTAAATTTATAAGTGACTGGACGAAAATGCCCCTGACTTAACGAAGAAAAGTTAACTGGGTTAAGTCGTTGGACTGTTTTGGCATAATTTTTGAAAGATCAAGGAGTGTTCATGCACTTTTTAAAAGATTGGGCTGGACTGGCATATTGGGCCAAACCACAGGGACGGTTTTGGTCATTTACTGTACTAAGTATAAGCAAGTATCTATGTTTTGGTAATTTCCGTCCCATCAACTTGATATGATGTATCTATAAAGTAACAGCCAATAGTCATATTAAGGGTGGACAGGGTGATCCGTGATGGCAACCCCGTGATGGCCGTGACCATCACGAACACCGCCCCGCCAAATCAATCACGACAGTGATGCAAAGAAATCGTGACACACATCATAGTCATTTGGCTTCATTTTTTGTTTAAAATGTGATTTTTTTTTTTTTTTTTGTTTAGAAATCTGTAAAGCATTTCCATAGTGTTTAAATATTACATAAAAAAATTACCTAATCCTAAATTACATAAACATTACATAAACATTTCCAAAGTGATCTAAAGCATTACATAATTATAAACCTAAAAAATTACATAAAAACATTTACATAATCATAAATTACTTATTAAATTAAACATTACATAATCCTAAATTAAAACATTAGATAATTAAACCTAAATTTCTTCTACGGAGAATAGTTATCCCAATCCTCCGGTGTGTATTCCGGGAAGGACACAGAATGATCATTATCATGATTGTCCGATCTTGCATCCGAGCGGATGCGGCCATAGTCAGGACTTGAAAAATAGTATGGTTCGTCATCCATACTCCTAGCTGCTTCGTACTCCTCCTCAGTTGGCTCCGGAGCAGAAGGGTTTAGGGTTGGGTTGGGTTGGGTTGGGGAGGAGGTTAGGTCTCCACTAGTCGTACCTTCCCCAGACCCATGACAGCCATCATGTAGTCTAGAGCCAAGATATATTCCTCATCTATGAGAGGAGCATCTGGAGTTGGGGGAGTGTAACCTGGTAAAGGAGGAATTGTTGTCAATCGACGAGATGACAGTGGTTGAGTTTGGGGAGGAGGAGTGTACACTATAGGCGGAGGAGATGACAGTGGTTGAGGTTGGGGAGGAGGAGAGGACAGTGCTTGTGAACGTCGTCGTTGGCGAGAGTATCGCCTGAGGTTTGAAGGACCGGCTGAATCTTATGATAACCACCACCCATATCTTTGTGTGTGTGTGTGTGTGTGTGTGTGTGTGTAGATTGAATTGTGCTGACTATGAGTAATCTGTCTTCTATTTATAAGCTTAGAAAAATAGCCGTTTGAAAAGTAGTCGTTTGAAAAGTAGCCGTTGGAAAACTAACCGTTTGAAAACTAGCCGTTTTAAATAATTTTTTATTAAATATTTAAATAATGTTTTCAGTAAATATTTTTTTATTAATTAAAATGTAATGTTTTTAGTTTATTTAAAAGAAAGTTTAGTCATAGAATGTGATGGAATGTGAACACCACCACATTGGTTTAATAATGGAATGTGATGGAATGAGGTAACACAAAATGATTAGGTGTGATAGTGTGATGGGTGTGATAGGGTGATGACCACCCCATCCACCCTAAAAAAAGTGATTGACTTGGTTACTCGCGAAGTCCTTTCAACATTTATCAACGGCAGAACGAAGTTTTCTCCTTAGCTCAAGTTCAGCAAATCAACAACACTGTCTTCAAATTAGACTGTATGCTCAAGTCAATGAAGAAACTTCATCACAATTCTAACAATGTGGTCATGTGGATGTCAGCATATAAGGATGAATGATAAACACCATATTGAATTCCAATCACACAACTTAAAGCTTTGAAATCTCCTTCATCTTAGCTCCATTTTTAATAAGGTCTAGTTCATTGTGATCCTCACACATAGTAGAACACATACGCTGTAAGTAATAGTTATATTAATCTCAAACATAAATAAATGTTTATATCCCAAATTATTTGGAACACATATTTACCACAAAATTTCCAATATTTAGTAGCCACAACGTTTGGGATGATTTGCATTCTCCTGGCATTTAGGTGTATTGAAATTTTAGGTCATTTTACTTTCATCATAGAGTAATTGGCCATTTGTTTATTATTTGTTTATACTATCATTGTATAATTGTATCTCATGTTGCAATAGCGTTCCTTTGTTAATGATCATCTCAAAAAACCTTTTAGACAAACATGCTTTATCCATAATTCATTATATATAAATTCAAACAAAACAGAATATCATATATCATTCAAAACTTAGTTCCTCTTTCCCTAGCTCACTCATTTTGTGGCTCGATTATTATTAGTTAGATTTTACAAGGAATCATTTTTCATGAGCAAGCTACGGACTCATTCAACAATTTGAAAGGGAATTGAGTTTCCCATGAATAGATGAAGTGAAGGCTCTCTCTAGGATATATCCGTTGACCGTCATTGAAGACGCATACATCACCTTGTTTTAAGATGACTTTAGGATCAATTTCTTTATGGGATTGAAACCCTTTACAATATAAGTATGCTTGCAGAATCACACAAGGGCCTGTATTTTCAAGTGTCACGTCCCACTCTCCTGGAACGCTTGGTGGATTTTGACGGATGATGAGGTTGAGATCTTGACCATACACATCTATAGGATTACAAAAAAAAAAAAATAACACGTATACTCAAAACATAAGAAATTAATAAATCAAATTTAGTATAATCGTAAACATACCTTTGAATACAAGACAAATGAAGATAAGTAAACAAATGTTTTTCATGATGGTTTCCTTATGGTTTTGACACGTTTTTGCTGATAATAAAACAAATAAACAAACTCATCTATATATACTCGCACATACATAAAATCAACTTTCTGTTTTAGAAAATGAATTTAATGTTATGTTGATTCAAATAAATCCGATTTAATTGTATGTGTTAAAGATTAATTAAATATTTTATAGTTTCAACTGTTAACCATTAAGATATTAAACGTATGGTTATATTGTATCTTTGGGTTAATGTGTCACAATGAAGAGAGTCGTCCCTGAAAATCTCTGAAAATTCACGTATCTGATCTGAACGGTTAGAAAATGGGCCCCTTAGGCCCAAGTATAAATGTTACATGAGTTCTATAAAATATATATATATATATATACATATATAGGAAAAAAAATTTAATATGCCCCCAAGATTAATGAACCATGTCATATACTTTCTCGGACCCCTAAAACACTACTGAAAAAGTGACTCTTTTGCTACAAAATTTTCTTACGAAAAAAAATGCATCACAAATTTTGACAAATTTGCTACTAATTTGTGACGAAAAAACACCCTTATTTTGGTGACAAACCAAGATTTGTGACGTATTTTCAACAAAACCTTGATGTTAGAAAAACCCACGTCGCAAACTAATTACTACACATTTGCTATAAAACCAAAAGGCTATCGGAAATTAAAGCGCCTCAAGACAACAAACTATAATGTAAAAACACAAATACAAAACCAGGAACACCTATGTAAAAGACACCACCCAATTTAGTGGCATAAATCAACAGCCAAAATCCTAAAGAAACAATGTTTACCAATCCATTACTCTCTACCTCCACCTCCCTCTTTTCTCTTTTCAGTGTTCTCCGGTGCCACCACCAACAACAATCACTTACTCTCTTCTCACTCTTGCTCCGATCACCATCTCCAGTTAAATTCACAACCATCACACCCATTGCTCAGCTATGCGAAGAACAACCCTCTATTCCCTCATCGCCGCTGCTAGATATCAAAAGTTAGGGTTTTTGTTGCGGCGGGACTCCGTGCACCAAACCAAAAAACTACAATAAAAAGCAAAACCAAATTAAAAATCGAAAGCAAAGATGTAGGCTTAGAGTTGTCCAAATAAGTGGTTGCCTGGGGGTTGCAGGTGTAAACCTAGCATCCACCATCCATGCCCCATCACTTTTCATGAATATTCAAATAAATCTTTTAACTCAGCATAGCCATACTCATCGAAACCGACACCAGCGCCGCCAACGACATGGGTACCTCAGTACCATTAACTACAACACCAAACCGACAACGGCTAAACACTGTAATCATCCATAAACACGGAAACCATAAACAATGGAAGTGAGGAAGCCTTGTTAGCGGCGGCGGCGGTCCGACCGTCTCCCTAGATCTCCTTCTCTCCACCTCTCATGTTTCTCTCTCTCTCTCTCTTTCTCTGCGTTTCCATGGATCTCCCTCAACACTCGCATACGACGGTGGTTTTAACATAGAGAGAGGGCAGTGTTTTCTAGAGAGAAGAATAGGAGAGAGACAAAGATGAAGAATTTAGAGAGAGAAACAAAGAATGCAGAGAAGAGAATCCATAGAAATGAGAGAAATGAAAGTCTTAAAGAGATGCAAAAGACAAAAACGCCCCTAAAAAACCTTCTTGTTACAGAAATGGCAAATTCATTATTATTTAAATACCTAGGCTATAAATTTATATATATAATGGTTTTATAAAGGTTACATTTCTGTTGATAATGTCAGGTAAACGGGTATAATTTATCGGGTAACCCGGGTCGGGTAATGTTCGGTTAAAGTATTTCGAATGTTAAACTGATAATATAATGTGAAAGTATTTAATATATAATGTGAAGGTATTTGAGGACCACGTACAATGATTCCTCAAAGTTGTACAAAGCTGGATGTTTTTACTGGAAAACCAAAACGAGCAATAAACGAAGCCGAAACGGAAAGATATAATTTTCTTGGCTTGGAAACAACTTAAAAGAACCAAAAATGAATTAAAATTATTTTTTGGTGATTAACAGATAATTTTAAAGAATTAAAAGAAATTCAATTTTTTTTAGAAAAATGCCAAAACGCCTCGCTTTGGTCAAAGCGAGGCGTCTGGTGTAACATCGCAAAATTTTCCCCAAAATTTTAATACATAAAAAGCCCTTATATATATATATATATATATATATATATATTTATTACACCTTTATCATTAATATTATACAAATGTGCCTAAGTCTTTATTTATCCTAACTCACAACTTATATACATACATAAATGTATATAAATAATAATAATAATAATAATATGATTCTAAATTATTATTTTTTTCACATACAAGATTTTTTTTTAAATAAAGCCTTGAGTCAAATAGTCAAAGTCCTAGTCAAAGTCTTAGTCAAACAGTCAAAGTCTTAGTCAAACAGTCAATTCATCATAAAACCTTACTTTATGGTGTTGACCAATTTTAATGGCTAATTGAATCCAAAACTAGTATAAAAACCCACCTATGACCCATTATACTTTGCACCTCTAAATCGATTGTTTCAATCCGATTAAACTTTCCCTCATACATTTCTTCTATAGTCTATTACTTCTACCATTGAAGCTTTGATTATAAGCTCTTGTAATTGGCAACTTTGGGGCTACACATATTCTATTTCTCGAGACTTAATACTTTGCTAAGGTGAGTTTACGTAACCATGTTTATGCAATTCTTCATACTTGCAACATTATACTTAAGCAATTCTACATACATGTCTAGTTGTAAACTTTAATGCCTCATGAATTAGACAACAACAGTTTCAACGAGTTTCAACGAGTTTCAACATTACATAATCATTAGCTATGGCCAAGCCGGCGATACTCAATAATAGATCTATTGGATTGACAATCCCACCCGGATACGTGTACCTCCTACATAGGTAGCGTGGGTGATTGTTATCGTTCCAACATATTATTAAGGTGAACCGTGGATGACGGGATGGACCTAAACTAGTCAAAGGTTTGATTATGTCGATTCAACATATCATGTTTATTCATGTAGACTTAAACTTACGATAGACATATGAATTGCTAAACTTTTATACTAAAACTATTTGCTTGACATTGCTTATGTATTCTCACCAACTTCTAGTTGACCCCCCCCCCCCCCCATTTTTCCAAACTCAACAGGAAATACTGATGCTTGAAGTCTAGAGCTAGCATGAGGAGATATTTGAAGCTTTGTTTGATTATTTGATGTACGAATTCTTGTAGAACAATTGTATGTAATTTATTTAAATCATATAATTAAATTTATTATTCACCATGAGCTGCTGAACAATCATCAATACGTGACATCCTGATGTTTCCGCCATCGGTTGGGGTGTTACACCTGGTTGCTTCGCTTTGGCCAAAGCTAGGCTGTTTGAGCCTAGCTTTGGCCAAAGCGAGGCAATCAAACGCCTCGCTTTGACCAAAGCGAGGCGTTTTGGCATTTTTTTAAAAAAAAATTGAATTTCTTTTAATTCTTTAAAATTATCTGTTAATCACCAAAAAATAATTTTAATTCATTTTTGGTTCTTTTAAGTTGTTTCCAAGCCAAGAAAATTATATCTTTCCGTTTCACTTCGTTTATTGCTCGTTTTGGTTTTCCAGTAAAAACATCCAGCTTTGTACAACTTTGATGAATCATTGTACGTTGTCCTCCGACTAAACCTAACTCGCAACAATTGTTTTTAATTCATTTTTAAGTGTTTTTAATTACTTTTTGAGAAATGATAATTTTCAAATATTACAGATCAAGGTGTCACCAAGCATGTCAAGAAATGATAATTTTCAAATATTGCAGATCAAACATTTAAAAATATATTAACAAACATTTAAAAATAACTTTTCATGCAAAGCAGGTAAAATTTAGTTGTTTTACTAATTTCATAGTCTTGATACTTTTAACAATCGGATTGTTTTTCGAGAGAAAGAAACTAAGTTGCAAATACGATAATAATCAAACTCATATCTCAAGCTGGTGTAATTACTTTCAAGTTTTTTAGAATCATTGAAGACAACTTTTCAGTTGTTATCCGAGAGATAGCGGTCAACGATGAAGACAGCCTGATAGTGGATACCATGGATCAGAGAGATTGATTTCAAGCTAATCATCGACTACAGCAAACCGACGATCTTCCTCCACGGCACTCCTAATGGGCCTCTCTTTATTTCACGGTACGATTTGTGTTTTTGTTGCTTTATAAATAATAAGTTTTGTGTTTATCAAACCCTAACGTCTGAGCAATGATTTATTAAATCGTTTTACTAATTTCCGATTCTTGATACTTTCATAAATCGTTTTACTAATTTCCGATTCTTGATAATAATAAATTATTATAATAATAAAACAAAGGAACTAAATTACAAATATAATAAAAAAAATAATAATAATAATGTAATATAGTCATTGTTAATGCTCAAAAAAGTCAACCTTTGTTGACTCATAGGAGTCTTGAAGACGAAATGAATTTTACAAGATACTTGAAACAAGGTATGGATATGGAGAAAATCAACAACCGAATATTTAGTTCTCTCCGAACTTCAGCTTCCAAAATACGACGTTGTTGTAGCTCATATGTTATTATCTCTTCTCTTATTCTCTGTTTCTCTAATTCTCGATGGATTATTGCTCTCATATCGACTCTCACAATTATTCACAATTTTATACATACAACACACCTTCATCGTTGACCGTACTGTTCTTCTTGATCTTTTATGTATGAATAGTGACCCTCTGGCAAACCTACCTCTGTTTTGAATTTGTTGCTTCCATAGAGAAGTTATCAATCTCACTGTAATGATCAGGAACATTCCAAATAACTGTATAATTTCGTACAAGATTCCTATGCAAGCAAGTCAAATTCAGTTGTTAGACCAACTTGAGATATGATTTTGATTAGCTTGAATCTCTTTGATCCATGGTATCCAGTCTTCTTGATCTTGATCTTCACACTTGCTTTTGACAAACGTCTGGCTGACCTGAAGTTCCTTTGCAACCAGGTAAAAAGGAACTACGTTGCAAATATAAAAATCCATCACATCACGATTATACTCTTTATGTATGAATAGTGACCCTCTGGCAAACCTACCTCTGTTTTGAATTTGTTACTTCCATAGAGAAGTTATCAATCTCACTGTAATGATCAAGAATATTCCAAATAACTGTATAATTTAAGCTTTTGTTTAACTAATTTAGCAACAGTCCAAATAACTGTAAGGAGGTATATGTACAATGAACTTTTTACGCTAAATAAAACCGATTAATGGCAGGTTTGCCAGAGGGTCACTATTCATACACACAACTTTTTGCTCTAGTGGTGTGCTCTACCTTTTTGACATGAGTTTAATTAGCTTAAATCTCTCTGATCCATGATATGAGAGCAATAATCCATCGAGAACTTGAGAAAGAGAGAATAAGAGAAAAGATAATAACATATGAGCTACAACATAACTTGCACCGGCTTGAGATATGATTTTAATTAGCTTAAATCTCTCTGATCCATGATATGAGAGCAATAATCCATCGAGAACTTGAGAAAGAGAGAATAAGAGAAGAGATAATAACATATGAGCTACAACATAACTTGCACCGGCTTGAGATAAGAGTTTAATTAGCTTAAATCTCTCTGATCCATGATATGAGAGCAATAATCCATCGAGAACTTGAGAAAAAGAGAATAAGAGAAGAGATAATAACATATGAGATAATAACATATGAGCTACATCCATCGAGAACTTGCACCGGCTACTTTTCAGTTGTTATCAGACGAGGACTTGCCTGTGTTGCCGCATTTAATGAAATTTAACGCGCATACCGCATTCATTGACTTTACGTGGTTGATGATGTCAAGTTTAAGTCATTGACAATGTTGAGGGTTATTACTTTGTTTTTTAAATTTTTTTAACTTTTTATAATTATTGAATTAAAAAAAAACTCAAAATATCAAAACAACTACCAAAATAAATTACCCTTTCGAAGCGCCTCGCTTAGGCCTAAGCGAGGCGCTTCAAATTTAAAAAAAACAGTTTTTTCTGCCCCTCGTACTGACCTCCTCGAATTCAGCTCCAAAGCGCCTCGCTTAGGCCTAAGCGAGGCGCTTTGAGGGGGTTAAAATAGAAGGTGGGGGTTTAAATATCACCACCCTATTAAAAAGAGTGATTGACTTTGTTACTTGCGAAGTCCTTTCAACATTCATCAATGGCAAAACGAAGTTTTCTCTTAGCTCAAGTTCAGCAAATCAACAACAGTCTTCAAATTAGACTGTAGGCTCATGTCAGTGAAGAAACTTCATCACAATCCTAACAATGTGGATGTCAACATATAAGGATGAATGATACACCTCTTTGAATTCAAATCACACAATTTAACGCTTTAATATATCCTTCATCTTGGCTTCATTTTTAAGAAGGTCTAGTTCATTGTGATTCTCTCACATAGAACACATACGCCGTAAATAATAGTTTTATTAATCTCAAACATAAATAAATGTTTACATCCCAAATAATTTGGAAAACATGTTTACAACAAAATTTCCAATATTTAGTAGCCACGACGTTTGGGATGATTTGCATTCTCCTAGGCATTTAGGTGTATTGAAATTTTAGGTCATTTTACTTTCATCATAGAGTAATTGGCCATTTGTTTATTATTTCTTTATTCTATCATTGTATAATTGTATCTCATGTTGCAATAGCGTTCCTTTGTTAATGATCATATCAAAAAACCTTTTAGACAAACATGCTTTATCCATAATTCATGATATATAAATTCAAACAAAACAGAATAGAGTATCATATATCAAAACTTAGTCCCTCTTTCCCTAGATCACTCATTTTGTGGCTTGATTATTAGTTAGATTTTACAAGGAATCGTTTTTCATGAGCAAGCTATGGACTCATTCAACAATTTGAAAGGAAATTGAGTTTCCCATGAATAGATGAAGTGAAGGCTCTCTCTAGGATATATCCGTTGACCGTCATTGAAGACGCATACATCACCTTGTTTTAAGATGACTTTAGGATCAATTTCTTTATGGGATTGAAACCCTTTACAATATAAGTATGCTTGCAGAATCACACAAGGGCCTGTATTTTCAAGTGTCACGTCCCACTCTCCTGGAACGCTTGCTGGATTCTGACGGATGATGAGGTTGACATCTTGACCGTACACATCTATAGGATTACAAACAATAAAAAAAATAAAATAACACGTATACTCAAAGCATAAGAAATGAAATCAAATTTAGTATAATCGTAAACATACCTTTGAATACAAGACAAATGAAGATAAGTAAACAAATATTTTTCATGATGGTTTCCTTATGGTTTTGACACTTTTTTACTGATAAAACAAATAAACAAACTCATCTATATATATACTCGCACATACATAAAATCAACTTTCTGTTTTATAAAATGAATTTAATGTTATGTTGATTCAAATAAATCCGATTTAATTGTATGTGTTAAAGACTAATTAAATATTTTATAGTTTCAACTGTTAACCATTAAGATATTAAACGTATGGTTATATTGTATCTTTGGGTTAATGTGTCATAATGTAGAGAGCCGTCCCTGAAAATTTCTGAAAATTCACGTAACTTATCTGAGCGATTAGAAAATGGGCCCCTTAGGCCCAAGTTTAAGTGTTACATAAGTTAGATTAAAAAAATATACATATATATATAGGAATTTCTTTTAAAATATGCCCTCAAAATTTATAAACCCTGTCCGATAATTAATTTTCTCGGACCTCCTCAAAGACGCTCCTGATAATATATTGTGTTTTGTGCAGGAAATCGTTCCAGCTTGTAACCAGGCTAGATAAGACGATTGGTGGCTAGTGTACTTATGGTTGGATGGATGCTTATGTGTTATGTAGCATGGCTGTAGATACTGGGCTTGTCTAGATGTGCTGAGAAGATGGAAAGGCTTGTAAAGGATACTAACTATTGGGCCGAACAAGTTTCCAGAAGGCTAATGCTGAAGCCCGTTTAATGTATTACCTTCTACAAACTTTTAGTCAAATAATATTACTAAATTGAAACAACACAATTTATTTTAATATGTATCAGATTTAATTTAAGATTTTAGAATAGCAAAGGCTTGTATCTGGAGGGAACTTATTTACACATTCCTATACGGTCCGTATAGGCCTCTACTGGTTGTATTTGTTTCTAAATGATTGGCAATGGTTGTCAATCATTGGTTTGGTTACATATGGCCCATATAGGCCTCTACTAGCCGTAGAGGGTTCTCTACTGGCCGTAGAGGCCTCTACTGGCCGTCTGGCCGTATAGATTTGTTTTTTCAGAGAGCATTTATTGCGCTGACACCCTATACGGCCAGTAGAGGCCTCTACAAGCCGTAGAGGGGTGTGCAACCCTAAAAGCAAACCAGGTGCAAATAACAAGATCTTTAATAGGAAGGAGGTACACATTCAAACCATGCTTAGGATATTAAGGGTATGTTTGACAAGTAACTTTTAGGAGTTTTTAGCATCAAGCTTTTAAGAAAAAGCTCCTACTTAATAAAAAGTTTGGTTTGAAGGGCTTGAAACTTTTAGATAAGTAGAAGAAACTCCATATTGAAACCCTACTCGTACTAGCGTTTAAGAAAAACCCTGCTAGCTACAAGCATTTAATAAGAAAATGACACAAATACCATTCTGCATAAATAAAAAAATAAATAAAAAATGCATACATCAAGGGAGGGGATCAAGGATCCATTCGTTCATGGTATCACGCACCTTATCCACCATGGATGCCAAACTTCACCCGACCGTCATGGTCTCTAGTATCAAAAACTTTATCCCAATAACCCTTGAGATGGAAAACGATCACTGGCCTTCATGGTCGGAACTCTTTAAAATCCATTGCAAAGCGTTTCAAGTCTATTACCATCTTCTACCACCCCCACCACTCGTACCGCCTACTCCCACTGATAAAGACACAACCCCAGCAGCCACCTCCTCCACCAAGCATGGACCATCCTTGAAGTCCTTTTCCAAGACAACAAGAGTGCTCGTGCTCTACACCTTCGCCACCGTTTCACCAATACTCGCCTTGAAAACTTTACAAACGTCTCTGCCTATTGTCAGAAACTGAAGGTTTTATCCGATCATTTAGCTAGAGTGGGTCACCCCGTTGATCATGATGGTCTTGTGTTACAACTAATGGTTAGTTTACTGAACAATAGGAAGGAATCGGGACTATCCTTCAAGGCCAGGACCCTTTACCATTGTTTTACACGGCTTGCTCCAAACTTTGCATGGTCGAGTCACGTAAAGCAGAGCAAGCTCTCCATGCATCAAAATCGGTTGGGACTTCCCTTAACACCACCAACCGAACCACATCTAGCAACCCTACCTAACATACTTATGATCGCTCCCGTGGTCGTGGCAGGTCTTGCGGTCGTGGGTGTGACAGATAATCTTCGGGTCACGGTCGTTCTTCGGGCTACAACTTCTGGCCCAGCCCATACCCTTCCTATTGGCCACCCCCTCCCTACGACCCTTGGTCTGCTCCTGTACCGCCCCAACAACACACCTACAAAACCCAATGGGCCTCTACTCCATGTCCTTATCCTACCACATCCTCACGGCCCAACAAAAGTAACAATGGGGAAGGTATTTTTGGCTCTAAACCAACTCAGGCCCATCACACAGCCTATACACCAACAGATATTGACCAAGCTCTACACATAATGTCTTTGAACCAACAACAAGACCCGACTTCTTACATTGACAATGGAGCTACAAGTAACATGTCTTGCACCTCCGGTGATTTCAACTCTTTTCTAATAATAGCATGGGACAACAAATTATTGTCGGAGATGGTTCTACCATCCCAGTTCTTGGACATGGCACTAAAACCTTACCCCCACCATTCCCACCCCCTTAAAAACGTTCTATATGCCCATAAATTACTTAAAATTTTAATCTCAATTCATCGGTTTACAACCGACAACTTTCTGTCTGTCGAATTTGACCCTTTTGGTTTTCTTGTGAAGGATTACAAGAGTCAGATCCTTATCCTTCGGTGCAACAACACCGGTGATCTTTACCCTCTTGTACTCGGACCCGGAACCACCACTTTCCCTTCCACTTTTGCTGTTATCACCTCCACCCTATGGCACCAGCGTCTTGGTCATCCAGGACGGGCACCTTTACAATTTTAAAGCCTTCTTGTTCTGTTGTTTTTTCAAGTTTAAATAAGAACCTTTGTCATTCATGTGTACTTGGAAAAAGTATCAGACTACCCTTGCTAGTTCTGATACTCGTATTTTTAATCTGTTTGATCTTATTCATAGTGACTTATGGACCTCTCCTATTTTGACTTCCGATGGGCATAGATATTATATATTATTTGTTCATGATGTCACTAATTTTTTATGGACTTACCCCTTGGCGAATAAATCACAAGTCTACAAATATTTTTTTCCAATTTCAAAAACTAATAACCACCCAATTTGAGTGACCTATAAAAACCTTTCAATGTGATAATGGAACCGAGTATGTAAAATCCTCCTTTAGAACATTTTTCTCCACTCACGACATGATAATATGCGACTGATAATATGCATTATGACAATTTTCAACTCGACTTCTTGTAAACACATGAAAGTATGTACTTACGAAGTCTTTTCATGTGAAGCTGTTTTGAATCTAAAAAGTTATTCTCATACATCACTACTATACTTTCAACTATATCACAAAGTTCGAGTAAAACTACATTTTGTTTTATAAACAATAATTTATCTTTTACATTTACACTCTTTCAGTCGCAAAACTTTTGGTCTAATTATTGGACATATCCTTATCGAAATGCTGCTAAATGTCTTTTAACATATAGTGCATATATTTTAAACCCGCATGGCCAGTAGACTATACGTATGTTCCGTCCACTCTCAATTGCAGTAAATATCATCATCTTATTCTTACATCATTTTATTTTATTATATTCTCATATTATCTTATTAATGGTTATTCTCGTATTATTATTTTATCGGTGGCTATCCCCACGCGTTATTTACAATTATTCTCGCGCTAATTATTAGTAGTCATTCTTACAACACTGGTTTTGAGCATTAATTTAACTCGTTTACTTTCATTTTGTGAAAATTGTGTGATTTACTTGATTTATATTATACCATTCTTTCAATCGGAGTTTTATGCTATACTTATGTACTTGACGCATATTTGGTATGCATATTTTTTTTCCTGTTTTTGAGCAAAACCCTGTTATACTTTACGTTATTTTGTTCATCATCATGACCAATGAATATACTAGTTGATAATTTTGTATGAGATCTAAGCCAGTGCCCACGTAAGACTCGGGTTAGAGTATTTCTTTAATCCGAGGGGAACGGTGTAAACCTCAGGGTCTATCAATATGAGTGTTTAGAGCCAACGATGTGAACAGAAGTTACCGGTTAAGGGTGAACCCGAAAGGGAAGAACCTCTAACCATGTCTATTACTTACACGTTACACTCATTACGGTTAAAGGGTAAACCCGAAAGGGAAGGACCTCTAACCATGTCATGATTGAACATTATTTCATTACAGTGGCTATTACATATTGGTTGCACGCATCCGTTTCTTGTATTACTTAGGATAGGGTTATGGAAAAGCATAACACCTTAGTGTAAGGTAAATCGATGATTACGGTCCGGAACGCAATCATGGGCTTACAGGTACATGAGGGTGGTGTGTAATTCTATTTAGGCTGTTGGTAGACAATCGGTACGAGTCCAAAGTATCGGGAGTGTGGTGGGTTAGCTGCGATACACCCTATATATAAGCATAAACGATACTGCGGGAGCGGACTAGGAGCCTGACCAAGAACCTACCCATTACTACCTCTTCATTAGATCGTTGACTAATAGCTAGCATTTTCGATACGAACCTTCTTACATGAGCTTCAATTCATCTTCCTAGAGTTCTTCTCTTGACCACCCACAAAAAAAAAAACACGAACCTTATGTACTCTTACACTCTTAATTAATTGGATACTTGCTGCATATTCTAATAATGTTCAGTCAGAAACCTTTCTAAAGTAGGGGAGACTGCTTCAATAGTACATCTGCCCCTCACCCGTTACACATTTCCAAAACTTTTCTTATTTAAACTCTCAACATTCTAACTTTGGGTAAGTTATCAAAGAATTTGGAACTCTTACTTTGAGTATTAGAAAACTATTTTAAATTTTGTCGAATCATAAATGATGAAATTCTCTTTTAAAAACCTAGTTGACATTTACAACGCCTTTTGTTTCATAGTAACCTCCACTTGAAAGAAATTTCGAGACGAAATTTTCTAAAGTAGGGGAGACTGTGACAACCTACACCCTCATCTTTTAGCAAGTTGTCAATTTTAACCCTTCGTTTATTTTGAAGTTTCACCTCTAGTCCTCGCTAATTATTATTTACTTTTAAAATGGTGTATATATACTTTCTGTAAACGCACGTGTTAACATATAAAACGAACCATGATCGTATAATAATGTTATGTTTTTAAAGTCTATTTATTTAAATTTAGTATAAAAAGTTAAGTTAAAACCAAGTTAGTTTGGTTAAGTTTTATAAAGGAAATACTAACCAAGTTAAACATAAAACAAACTTAGTTATAAAGTTAGGGACCATTTGTGACAATTTGCAAAGTTTAAAAAAACAACAGATCCCGCCATTGCCTTCCTCGGTTTTCCGGCAGGCTTTTCCGGCCGCCGGAATCCTTTTCCGGCAAGTCTAAAATTCGCGTTTTAATGCACCAACAATAAATTTTATGATTTCAAAATGTTTCTCTATTGTTCAAGAGTAATTATATCAGCTTTTAATTGGTTTTAAAACGTTTCAAATCAAGTATTAATCAGGTTCTTATTATGTAACCGTCGGATTTTTGAGTACCATTAAAACTAGACTTCTACGCGTCCATTATATAAAATGATTGCCTCCATAGTTTGCTGCATTCATTACCATCTTAAACCCACAAAAAAATCTGAATCAAATCGCGTCCAGAGCTCCCCAATTCGTGATGATTAGTTCGGACCTGTTCATCGCTATTTTTGATCTCGTTTATGATTGTAAGTATGTTTTTTATTATGCCGTTTTGTTTATTAGTTGATTCCGAACAAAACCCCTCTATAATCGACTGTTAATCTGGTCGAATTGATAGTAATTGAAATCTAGGGTTAGGGTTTAGATTTTGGGGAAGAAGATGACTTGGGTATTATTATATAAATCAAATCTGTTTTTAATAAAATCAACTAAAACACTTGGTGGCCTAGTGGTATGTGTGTGTGTTGGGCTGATGGTCCACCAGAGTTCGAATCCCATAAGGGATGGGTTGGGTATTTTTTTTAGGCAAGCACATTTTATCCCATATTATTATTTTGGTTATATATATAAATTGCATTAAATCTTGAAATATTCATAACTAATTAAATTTTCCTCCAAAAATTATGAAAATTTAGAAATAGCATATTGACAACTTATAGAAAATTATCCTAATTTTTGTTGCTGGAAAATATTTATTTTTCATGATTTTATTAATTTAAATTCTTTTAATCATATTTAATTGATTAAAAATTCATTTTTAATGATTTTAATCTCAAAATTTTTGATAAATTATTTCTAATCATTATAAACTGAAATAAAAATATTTGGTTCAGGAAACATTTATTTTTATTAATTTTCATATTTTTAATCATTTAAACATGATTTAATCTCATTAAATCAGTTTTAAATATAAATAAGTTTATAAAAATTATGGGAAAATTATTTTCATTACTTTACATCAGAAAGTATCCATTTTCTATGAAAATAGTATTTTTGGATTGTGTCTTGTATTATTAGTCTTATTATGTTTAATTAGACATAATAAAACATTTATTTATTTATACTATTTAAACATCTATTTTATAAATATTTTTCTTATAAAATAGGAATACTTTTATGGTTGAAAGTCTGTATTATCTGTGACACCCGGCATGTTTGGCTTAAACATATTAGTAACATCTAAGTCTACATTAGCGAGAAACGTTTATAAACGAACTTAACTGGGTTAGTTGAGTCGGGTCAAGTTAGGATTGTCCAGGGTACAATGATCTGGAGGATCATTGGGAGTCGTTTTGGTAATACACTAGTACCGGGTTCCGTTGTTGGTGACATTACATGAACTAATTAAGTATATGTGTAGATTATAGGTCGTGTGGTGGATTATATACATAGATGTGTTTAAATGATGTGTAAATGATTATCTATGCTTAAATATGCCAAATATAGATTAAGGATGCATGCTTATGTATTAAGATGTGTTAGAATGCGTTAAACACGACAAACTGGAAAACTAGTTAAAAAGGAGTTCCGGTTCGACCACTTCGAGTGGTCGAAGGAGAATATTTGTCTGGTTCGACCCTTTGTAAATGGGCGAACCTGGGAAGTGGAATTGAAAGGATTCCCTTCGACCAGGACAGGGCTCATTCGACCCTGTGTAAGGGTCGAAGGAGGTCACCTTCGACCATTGAAATGGGGCGAAGGAGAAGTAGTATAAATACCAAACTTTGTCATTTTTCATCATTTCACAAACCCTAACCGTCCCAAAACGCTCTCAAACAATCTTAAACACTAAGGAAGGAGTTTTTGCTCTTCTTTTTCATAATCTAACCTATCTACAACATCTAAACAAGAATCCAAGGTGTGTTCTTAATCCTAAACCTTTTTAAAAGCATTTTAATTCGTTTTCATCTAACCCTAATTGTCCGGATCTGTTCTAAGGGTGTTTTATGATTGAAAACCTTTTTAAACATCTTTCTAAATCAAAACATTATCATTTAACATAGGTTTTCATGGTGATAAACATATGTAAATTGTGTGTTATGTGGTGTTACGTGTAGTTCAATGATTTGCTGCTGTATCTATGATAGAAACATGATATAGGATTGTTATTGATGCTAGATTATTGTTGTTTAGGGTTAGATTTGGATATGATGATATTGTGGGTATTTGGGGGTTTTAACGAATCTAGACTTGATGCATGATATTTATGATCAATAGAATTAATAAGAAAAGATCGAACACTCGACAAACTGAGCATTTCAAGTTGAATATGAATCGATTTCAAAAGTTTCCAAATTGGGTAAATTATTCATGCATGAAAGTGATGTTTCCATAATCTTTACCATTTTGGGAAAGGGCTGAAACGGACGTATTATCGGGGGAAATCGGTGGGGTTTTGTAGGGATAAGTTATCCATGCTTGACTGCTGTGTTTGATGATGTTTCGAGTCGTTTTGAATGTGTTTGAAGCGTTTTTAGGAAAATTTGCACAACAGGGGCGAACCTGGCCTCCTTCGACCGATCGAAGGTGCGAAGGAGGGAATCCAGGGTCGAACCTGGGTTTTGTTGGGCGAACGTGGTAAAACGGGCGAAGGAGGCATCAAACGGTCGAACGAAATGTAAAACGGGCGAAGGAGGCTGAAAACGGGCGAAGGAGACTTAAAACTGACTGGTTCGACCGTTCTGATGCAGAAATGAGATTTTTGATACAAACTAAGTGTTTTGTGCTTGAACCTTGTGTGTAATCTATGTGTACTTGATTAGTTAGGGTAATGGGTCACCAACGGAATGTCGGGTCGGTCTAGTGTGTCGGTTAAACATTCAAACACGTTTTAAAACATACTTGGTTACGATCTGGACAATCGGGGACTAGATAACCTTATGGTTATTAGTCGGAACACTTATGTGAACATTTTGATAGATCTCCGGTAGAGGGATTATCAAGGGCTTAACATCTTTACTTGTAATCGAAGAACGCTATTTAAGGTGAGTTCACGGCCCCACTTTTACTGCTTTTAACTTTTGGGGGAGAAAACATGCGCTAAACTATTTTGGTAACATATGTCATACTATGGTTTTAACTTTGTATTGCTATACGATCTTTGGAAGTCCCGGGGGAAACCATGAATGTGCGGGGATGCACAACGGGGGAAATGTGGATAGATCTATTGGGCGTGACCTACCCCACTCGTCGGCTTGGAGGGCCGGGCGGGTGCATATTGTCTCGAACAGGAACATTGGTATCATGCTGAACATTCGGGCTGCTTAAACATGCTAAACATTGCTAAACGTGTCTAGTAATGGTTTCCAATCGTAGTAGTAATAAAACATACGCCTAGCTAGCGTACTTGGTAACATTGATATAGTATGGACATGGTAACATATTGAACAAACCTGTGAACTCACCAGCATTATATGTTGACATCTTTTGGCATGTTTTTCTCAGGTCGCTAAGGTAGCAACAAATGGAACTAGGCGCACGGGTCTGCATTGGCGTCTAGGCATAGTTGCACGTTTTGTAATAAAAGTGTTTTGAATAACTTTTGGAATGATAGCATAGTTGATTAAATGCTACTTAAACGCTTCCGCTTATAAAATTGTTGGCTATGTCTCTTTACGTTTTTCATATAGAGTTGTTTATTGTGATTGTTGACTTGGATCCTGGTTTGTCATGCGCCTCGCGGTAAAACCCCGCAAGTGGAAATTTGAGGGTGTGACATTATCATTTGTTGCATCATTGTGTAACTCATAATCATTTATTTATACATTTATAATTATTGTATTAATTTACAATAATTAGTTACAGTAATTAACTACGTCATTTGATCTAAATTAGACAAACATAATTTTTATCTAAATATTTAATTGGTAATAATTATATACCCTAAACCGTAGTTTTAAACTTTGGTATATTATTATACAACTTTTATATTAATCCAATTTATCATAAAAACTCTAATTCCCCAAATCGACTTAGCAAACCCTAATGCCTTAGACCCTAGATACTTTAGACTTTAGACATTTCCTTATTAGTATTCCATTACGTTATAGGATGAATTCCTCGGAATTCCCATTACATAGCTCACAACCGCTTAAGTGGATTTTGATCGTTTTCGCAAACTGTGAGTATATCTTTTCCCCTTTTTACTGTTTTACTATTCTGAGGTGACTCATGTACTTACTATCAAGTTTCTATTTCTTTTACTAAATGCAATTCTCATGTGTGTTTGCTTTATGTTAATTGGTGTGTCTATGACTTGTCAAAATCATTAACCGTTCTGCGGCCTAGCATTTCAATGAATAGTACTATGGTATACCCCCTTGAAACTCTATTGAGAGAATCTTGGTCATTGTCTTGTTAATTCATTATTCATTTGGTTAGTCATGTGTTAGTCATTATTCATAGGCTTGGTTTTGAACGGATATTACTTATTACATAATTGCAAATGGTACCGCACATGAATTGCTAAACACTTTTCCTACTATATTTATTCAAACAGGGTATGCTCACCAATACAATTTTTGTATTGACCAAATTATTTTGTACATGTTTCAGGTTGTTTTGAGATGTATCCTTTAAGCTTTCGGATTTATATTTAGATTTTGATTCATTGTATTTCAATTTAGTTGGCAGTTAGAATCGTTGTATTTCATTTCAATGTAATAAATTATTTAATCAATGTATTCAAATTTACACTTTAGTCCATGAGCTATTGAACAATCGTCACTACGTGACACCTCGATGTTTCCGCCATCGGTTGGGGTGTTACAGTCCGATATTTGAGATATAGGTTATCGCGGTAGGATATCGGTGGGAAATCGGTAATTTTAATATCATATAGATTTTTAATATTTATATATTAACATATATATATATATATATATATATATATATATATAACCTAAACGTAGTCATATATAATACTAAATTACTAATAGTAATATCAAAAGTCAAGACTCCAAAGTGTCAATATTTGAAATATTATCTATATATAACCTAAAACATAATAATATACAATACTTACAGATTTGATGGCAGTCGTAGACGAATGGTAGAAGACGAAGGATAGACAAATCTGTTCGGTTTAGGATTTTGGAAGTGTTTTTGTGTTGTTGGGCTCTTAATATTTATGGGCTTATTCCAAAAAAAATGATTTTTATTGGCTTTTATTGTAATTTGGCCTCTAAAAAAGCAAAACCTGAAAATGCGGCGCTATAACCGATATATGAGAATCAAAATATCGGCGGGATATCGGCAAATATCACCGATAATATCGGTACCGATATTTGCCACCGATATTTGAGACCAAATATCGGTGAGGGTCCGATAACCGATATCCCACCGATATCTCGCCGATATCCCACCGATATTGACTACTTAGCAATTGAGATAAGGTCTTATTACTTTTCAAATTAGTATGTGCAATCTTATTTTTTTAATACTTTTCTGTGACTGGGTTAGAGATGTTTTATGGGATGTGCTTATACGCGCTAGGATCTCGGTTAAAAAAGAAACACCTGTTAATTTTCTGACTGATCCGCCCTGGGATCTTGGCCAAAAAAGAGATCTACCCTGCGTGTGTCGACCTCAATGAGGTGTCCGCATTAGTGGGCTTGCGAGACAGTGGTTTTTTCTGCGGCAGGCAACTTGAGGGCGGAAGCTAGGAATGTCGCTAATCACGAGACAACATGTTTAGAGAATCAGCACGTGTTCCTTCCGTTTGCCTTTGACACATTTAGATCCCTGGCTCCTAAGGCAGTTCACGTCTTGGAGCGAGTACAGAATGTGGTGGTCCACAGTGACTCGCAGAGCCCTAGGAACCAAGGATCTGTATTTAATAGATTTGACTTTACACTTCAAAAAGGTATAACGACGCAGCTTGTTCCTCACCTACCGACTATCAGATCTAACTTGGTTTTAGAACCTAAAAAAATAAAAATAACTAAAAAAAAATAGTTTACTATTTCCACACGTCAGCTAACATCTGTCCAACTCAAGCAACAGGAACAACTTTTAGGCTTATAAAATTATTATATAAAATTTTGGAAAGCGACACTCAAAAAGTACTTGATGGGTTCTTAACAATCAAGATCTAAGGGGTACGAGGCACAACCAGAAATGCTCACGGATACCCCACTACTAGTATGGTATCACCGTCGCCGGTGGTGCTAGTAGTGGATCCGTGGAGGGTTTCTGTGAGATTGTTAACGGATAGGTAACCCGGAGTTTGTCTCTCCCTCTTTTGTCTTTTCCTTTATTTTGTTTCCAGTGGAGTGATGCCTTCAAAAAACTGTTTCACTGAAATGAATCAATGAAATGATGTGGCAATGCAGAATTGGTAAAATTAGTGAAGTTGAAAAAACCAAGTGAAGCGCCCCGTTCCGTAACATACGGTGTAGTTCATGATTTATTATACTTATACTAAATATAAGCAACTATCTATGTTTTGGTAATTTCCGCCCATCAACTTGATAGGATGTATCTATAAAGTAACAGCCAAATTACTCGCAGCCATATTAAAAAGAGTGATTGACTTTGTTACTTGCGAAGTCCTTTCAACATTCATCAATGGCAAAACGAAGTTTTCTCTTAGCTCAAGTTCAGCAAATCAACAACAGTCTTCAAATTAGACTGTAGGCTCATGTCAGTGAAGAAACTTCATCACAATCCTAACAATGTGGATGTCAACATATAAGGATGAATGATACACCTTTTTGAATTCCAATCACACAATTTAACGCTTTAATATCTCCTTCATCTTGGCTCCATTTTTAACAAGGTCTAGTTCATTGTGATTCTCTCACATAGAACACATACGCCGTAAATAATAGTTTTATTAATCTCAAACATAAATAAATGTTTATATCCCAAATTATTTGGAAAACATGTTTACCACAAAATTTCCAATATTTAGTAGCCACAACGTTTGGGATGATTTGCATTCTCCTAGGCATTTAGGTGTATTGAAATTTTAGGTCATTTTACTTTCATCATAGAGTAATTGGCCATTTGTTTATTATTTGTTTATTCTATCATTGTATAATTGTGTCTCATGTTGCAATAGCGTTCCTTTGTTAATGATCATATCAAAAAACCTTTTAGACAAACATGCTTTATCCATAATTCATGATATATAAATTCAAACAAAACAGAATAGAGTATCATATATCAAAACTTAGTCCCTCTTTCCCTAGCTCACTCATTTTGTGGCTCGATTATTAGTTAGATTTTACAAGGAATCGTTTTTCATGAGCAAGCTATGGACTCATTCAACAATTTGAAAGGAAATTGAGTTTCCCATGAATAGATGAAGTGAAGGCTCTCTCTAGGATATATCCGTTGACCGTCATTGAAGACGCATACATCACCTTGTTTTAAGATGACTTTAGGATCAATTTCTTTATGGGATTGAAACCCTTTACAATATAAGTATGCTTGCAGAATCACACAAGGGCCTGTATTTTCAAGTGTCACGTCCCACTCTCCTGGAACGCTTGCTGGATTTTGACGGATGATGAGGTTGACATCTTGACCGTACACATCTATAGGATTACAAACAATAAAAAAAAAATAACACGTATACTCAAAGCATAAGAAATGAAATCAAATTTAGTATAATCGTAAACATACCTTTGAATACAAGACAAATGAAGATAAGTAAACAAATGTTTTTCATGATGGTTTCCTTATGGTTTTGACACTTTTTTACTGATAAAACAAATAAACAAACTCATCTATATATATACTCGCACATACATAAAATCAACTTTCTGTTTTATAAAATGAATTTAATGTTATGTTGATTCAAATAAATCCGATTTAATTGTATGTGTTAAAGACTAATTAAATATTTTATAGTTTCAACTGTTAACCATTAAGATATTAAACGTATGGTTATATTGTATCTTTGGGTTAATGTGTCATAATGTAGAGAGCCGTCCCTGAAAATTTCTGAAAATTCACGTAACTTATCCGAGCGATTAGAAAATAGGCCCCTTAGGCTCAAGTTTAAGTGTTACATAAGTTAGATTAAAAAAATATACATATATATAGGAATTTCTTTTAAAATATGCCCTCAAAATTTATAAACCCTGTCCTATAATTAATTTTCTCGGACCTTCTCAAAGACGCTCCTGATAATATATTACCTATATATTAATAATACAACGTTCATGAATAGTACTCTATGCCATTCTTGTAAATAACTGGCTTTCGAGGGTTTTTTTTACTGCTCCACTCTCCACAGCTCTCTCTACACAAGCCTCTCTACACAAGCCTTTATCACTTCACTGCCCCATCTATCTCTCTCTAGGACCCCCAAACATGGTGTCTCTCTCTATCTAAATTGCTATGACTTTCTCTAAGAAAGCTGACCTCCTTCAACGTTGCTGTGATAGATCGGTTCCGATTGTGGGTGCTTGGTGGCGATGGCTCCCGTTTATGATCGGAGTTTAAGTGGGGAAGCCAATGGTTCAACGGCAACCACCGGTTCAGCGAGAAGCCTTGTGCGGATTTTGTTGGTGATCGATCTTGATGACAGGCAAATCCGTCGGTGGTGGGTGCAAGGGCGTGCGGCGGAAAGCGTCGTTCAACTGATCAAGGCTTGCATGTCTCAGATATGTGTTAATTGATGACTATCATGCCGCCCTATTGATGACTATCATGCCGCCCTCTACAAGTTAGACTGTAGTGTTGTTTACGATTTCCTATGGTTTTTCCTTTTAAATGGTTTGTAATTGCAGTAGACAGTAACAAGGAAGATTATTAGGAAATTGTCCCCACCAAATAATACTAGCAACACTGAAGGGAAACCCAAAGGTATTATTAAAAAAAATATCATTTTTTTTTCGGTTAAGCACAAACTTATTATGTAACTGATATGAAAGTAAGATTATAAATAACCAATTAGGCTACTTGGTATATATTATTTGAAAACAGCATGTGATAATTTGTATTGGTTTTCTTGGAGATGAAATTTCATGTAAATGGGTATAATATTTATATGTGTGATGTGCAGCGATTATATTACCGGAAAAAGTTTGGCATCCGGAAAGGTGGGTTGGCTACGAGCAATAAGGGTTGACTCTAAAGGAGCTGCTTCAAGAGACGTCTCATCATAATGCGCAGCTTCGCAGAGGTATTGTTTGTTTCATAACATTTAGGGTTTCCGGATTAGTTGTTAGATATTTGAATAGGCGGGTGACAAATAAGAGAAGAATGTTATATTTGAATGGTAATAAATAAACAAACACCATACACCTAAACCATACATTTGTTTTCACAGTAATAATAATATTTATGTTTTAGTGCTATATCTAACAAAAACTACAAAACTAAGTGTGTGTTTTACCTGAAATGGAAGGTAAAACAGCTCTCGAGGTACATGGCATTCACAAGTGGGTGTTTATTTACTCACCAATATATTTTTTCTTCAATCACCAGTTCACCACTATTAAACTATGATACCAAATTTGGAATGAATTGTCATCTGTTAGGAACCAATTTAACTATGATAATGCAAAGACTTTCTTATTTGCAACTAAACTATGCCAACCTAAGAATATTATTATTTTTGTGACAAATTTTCAGATTTAGAGTCGCAATTTGCTTCTACCAGAAGCTGAGGGACATTATGCATCCCAAAAAAACTACAGTAGCTTTAATATCAATGTGGGACTGTCTTACCACTTTTCGCTTAATATGGATCAAAATGCAAGAAGCGATTTTTACATTTGTGGCGACCCTGGTTCTAGATTCTCCAAATGGCATATATAATCATGCATTTGTTTTGAATCCGGCCATGTCCATCAGGTATATTTAAGAAAATAATAATACTTCTTAATTGGAATAATAAATATTCTAAAGTTTATGTCTATCGGGATGAACAATAGCTCCAATGGAGCCCACCTAACCCGCTTGGCTCATTTCATTACGGTTCCATTAATTTAACAGACATGTTAATAAGGGTTCCACCAGTAATGATTAATGGAACATGCCATGCTTCTTTTAATGGGATTTCATTTGAAAATTTTTAAATCACACCAGTGAGGTTTGCTGACAGTCATAATGTGCAGGGTGCGCTTACAAACCCGACTTCCCAAACACGCGACTAAATGAGCGGTCACGTGTAGCCAGACCAATCATTAATTAGACATACAAAGGGATTGAGGAAATCATTCTGCGAAATAACCATGCTGTAGTCCAAAGCTTTCATATGGATGGTTAATTCATTGTTTTTTTGTAGCGAGGCATGTAGGTTTCCATTAATCATTTAATCCCCCGCTTCTTTTTCATCTTTTTGAAGACTTGAGAAATGTTAATGGTATTTATATTTACTAATCTTGAGGATGTCATATGGGAATTGGATAGAAGACAGTCATGGTTCATATAACTGTTGGGACGCTACTTCACGCTTTATTACACAGTTTTTTTATTTTATATATAGGTGACATGTTTTATTTAAAATGAGTCGATTGTTTTTGAATTATCATTTATGTTATCTGAGAGTAATCAATGATACATGTGATTTGTGTTTGGAATGTAGTTGTATTAGTGATAGACAACAGGGATACAAGGATATGTGAGGTTTTTGGAAAATTATGGTTAACTCACCATCTAGACTGCTTTATTTGACATATTCATTGAGTTTTGAGGTTTAAAGTTAGCAATATTTGCTTATGAGTGTGCTGCACATCTAATGCAGGTCATAATCCAAGGATTTAAGAGCTATAAAGAACAAGTTGCAACTGAAGAGTTAAGTCCCAAAATTAACTGTGTTGGTATGATATACTTTCATGTTCTTTGATCATTTTTGTCTTTTATCCTTGTATAATGCACTTTCATATGCGTCTTGAGTAAAATACAACTGCAGTTGGTGCAAATGGATCCGGGAAGTCAAACTTCTTTCATAGTAAGTGCGGTGATCAGTACATTTTAACCATCTGTTTTCTCACCTTTGGCTACTTTGAGAACTGATTAGAAGTTACATCTCAAGTTGAGATTCTCAACCTTACTGATTTACATCTGCAGCAATTCGTTTTGTCATAAGTGACATCTTTCATAACTTGCGCGATCATGATAGGCACGCCTTCCTCCATGTATGTTCGTTATATTATTATGTTTTATTAAGATTTTATATCATTTTGTCAAGCAACATATATAAGTACCAATTTTATGTTAACATTTTGCTTAGGAAGGAGGAGCTGGGCAACAAGTTCTATCTGCTTTTGTTGAGATTGTTTTTGATAACTCTGACAATCGCATCCCGGTAACGATAATCATCATGTATTAGTGAGCATAGTATTTTTTTTTTTGGTATGCATGCTAAACAGTATTTATAATAATTAACCTTGGTAAAGCTCATAATATCAGCATTGCATAAGCGTGCTGCTAACAGTTTACGCGAGTTACACGTGAATAGATATTATAACTCATTAAACCTTCTGTTAAATTACTTAATGATACTGAAGTTAATATCACGTGCCTGATAACTGACTTTTGTTTTCCTTTTCTCATCCATTGTGTTCTGTTTACATCGGATGTGTTTTGTTTCTAATTTGTAATTTAGGCTGCTGCAATCACTTTCTACAAAGCGAGGGTTGATAAAGAGGACGAGTTGCGCCTACGGAGAACAATTGGTGGTAAAACAGATGAGTTTTTTTTAATGGGAAAAGTATATCGTGAGTACCACCTTATTGATGATATGTATTACTGGGGCACCTTATCATGCTACTGCAAGTGTTAATGGTATTTATATCTGATTATCAGTTTAAATTTTAGAGTGAAAATTAGACAAACATTGATGTTATTGTTATGTTGTTTTTTAACTTTGAGAAATACCTTTCCTTTGTGTCTGTTGAATATGATGTTAATTGTTACTTTGGTTAAAAATTACTTTGAATTTTGGTGACGATCAAATCACAAGGTGTGTTTTGGCGACGATCAAATCACAAGGCGCGCAACGCGCGCCAACGAATCCTACTAGTTATGTTTAAAGTATTACCTTCTACAAATTTTTAGTCAAATAATATTACTAAATGAAACAACACAATTTATTTTAATATGTATCAGATTTAATTTAAGATTTTAGAATAGCAAAGGCTTCTCTTATTTGTATCTAGAGGGAACTTGTTTGCACATTCCTATACAGCCCGTATAGGCCTCTATTGGTCGTATATGTTTCTAAATGATTGGCAATGGTTGCCAATCATTGGTTTGGTTACATATGGCCCATATAGGCCTCTACTAGCCGTAGAGGGTTCTCTACTGGCCGTAGAGGCCTCTACTGGCCGTCTGGCCGTATAGATTTGTTTTTTCATAGAGCATTTATTGCGCAGACACCCTATACGGCCAGTAGAGGCCTCTACGAGCCGCAGAGGGGTGTGCAACCCTAAAAGCAAACCAGGTGCAAATAACAAGACCCGATAGAAATAACAAGATCTTTAATAGGAAGGAGGTACACATTCAAACCATGCTTAGGATATTAAGGGTATGTTTGACAAGTAACTTTTAGGAGTTTTTAGCATCAAGCTTTTAAGAAAAAGCTCCTACTTAATAAAAAGTTTGGTTTGAAGGGCTTGAAACTTTTAGATAAGTAGAAGAAACTCCATATTGAAACCCTGCTCATACTAGCGTTTAAGAAAAACCCTGCTAGCTACAAGCATTTAATAAGAAAATGACACAAATACCATTCTGCATAAAAAAAATAAAAAAAAAAATGCATACATCAAGGGAGGGGATCAAGGATCCATTCGTTTCATGGTATCACGCACCTTATCCACCATGGATGCCAAACTTCACCCGACCGTCATGGTCTCTAGTATCAAAAACTTTATCCCAATAACCCTTGAGATGGAAAACGATCACTGGCCTTCATGGTCGGAACTCTTAAAAATCCATTGCAAAGCGTTTCAAGTCTATTACCACCTTCTACCACCCCCACCACTCGTACCGCCTACTCCCACTTATAAAGACAAAACCCCAGCAGCCACCTCCTCCACCAACGAAGTCTGGGATAAACTTGATTCCATAGTCCTTTAAAGGATTTATGGAACAATATCTTAAGACCTCGTCCACACCATCATCGAACCTGGCACAACCGCTCACCAAGCATGGACCATCCTTGAAGTCCTTTTCCAAGACAACAAGAGTGCTCGTGCTCTACACCTTCGCCACCGTTTCACCAATACTCGCCTTGAAAACTTTACAAACGTCTCTGCCTATTGTCAGGAACTGAAGGTTTTATCCGATCAGTTAGCTAGAGTGGGTCACCCCGTTGATCATGATGGTCTTGTGTTACAACTAATCGTTAGTTTACTGAACAATAGGAAGGAATCGGGACTATCCTTCAAGGCCAGGACCCTTTACCACCGTTTTACACGGCTTGCTCCAAACTTTGCATGGTCGAGTCACGTAAAGCAGAGCAAGCTCTCCATGCATCAAAATCGGTTGGGACTGCCCTTAACACCACCAACCGAACCACATCTAGCAACCCTACCTAACATACTTATGATCGCTCCCGTGGTCGTGGCAGGTCTTGCGGTCGTGGGTGTGACAGATAATCTTCGGGTCACGGTCGTTCTTCGGGCTACAACTTCTGGCCCAGCCCATACCCTTCCTATTGGCCACCCCCTCCCTACGACCCTTGGTCTGCTCCTGTACCGCCCCAACAACACACCTACAAAACCCAATGGGCCTCTACTCCATGTCCTTATCCTACCACATCCTCACGGCCCAACAAAAGTAACAATGGGGAAGGTATTTTTGGCTCTAAACCAACTCAGGCCCATCACACAACCTATACACCAACTAATATTGACCAAGCTCTACACATAATGTCTTTGAACCAACAACAAGACCCAACTTCTTACATTGACACTGGAGCTACAAGTAACATGTCTTGCACCTCCGGTGATTTCAACTCTTTTCTAATAATAGCATGGGACAACAAATTATTGTCGGAGATGGTTCTACCATCCCAGTTCTTGGACATGGCACTAAAACCTTACCCCCACCATTCCCACCCCCTTAAAAACGTTCTATATGCCCCTAAATTACTTAAAAATTTAATCTCAATTCATCGGTTTACAACCGACAACTTTCTGTCTGTCGAATTTGACCCTTTTGGTTTTCTTGTGAAGGATTACAAGAGTCGGATCCTTATCCTTCGGTGCAAAAACACCGGTGATCTTTACCCTCTTGTACTCGGACCCAGAACCACCACTTTCCCTTCCACTTTTGCTGTTTTCACCTCCACCCTATGGCACCAGCGTCTTGGTCATCCAGGACGGGCACCTTTACAATTTTAAAGCCTTCTTGTTCTGTTGTTTTTTCAAGTTTAAATAAGAACCTTTGTCATTCATGTGTACTTGGAAAAAGTATCAGACTACCCTTGCTAGTTCTGATACTCGTATTTTTAATTTGTTTGATCTTATTCATAGTGACTTATGGACCTCTCCTATTTTGACTTCCGATGGGCATAGATATTATATATTATTTGTTCATGATGTCACTAATTTTTTATGCACTTACCCCTTGGCGAATAAATCACAAGTCTACATATATTTTTTTCCAATTTCAAAAACTAATAACCACCCAATATGAGTGATCTATAAAAACCTTTCAATGTGATAATGGAACCGAGTATGTAAACTCCTCCTTTAGAACATTTTTCTCCACTCACGACATGCTTTTCTGTTCTCACACATCCTCCCAAAACGGTAAGGCGGAACGTATGATTCGAACCATCAATAATATGGTTCGCACCATCCTTCCCATGCTTCCCTACCAAACACGTTTTGGCACTACGCCCTCAAAACCGTCACTTACCTCCTAAACATTTTACCCGTAAAACATCTCCAAAACAAAACCCCCACCGAGCTTTTATACCACCGCATACCATCCTACAACCACATACGGGTCTTCGGATTCCTATGTTATCATTTATTTACAAACACCTAAATCCACAAACTTGACCCACGGTCCACCCCATTATCTCGCGCCATGTTACGTTTGATGAGACAACATTCCTATTCACCAACACCATCAAATCACCCCCAAATTACGACTTCCTGTCCACCTTACCACCCATCTATTGGCCTAACGTCAACCCCTCTCCCACTCATATTCAACCCACAGCAATTGGCCTTCCAAATTCCCCCAAACTGGCCCAAATACCACCAACCCCTAACGCGGCCCAAACCACACTACCCAACACCCAACCGGCTCACTCGCCTAACTCAGCCCCCATCCACTCTCCAATTGCCTTCAACACACCACCGGCCCAGTCCCACGACACACCTCACTCTACAACCGCCTTCGATACAAAAACCACACCACAAAACAATCTGCTTGCAACCATATCTCCTAACCTACATCACCACCCACCTGCTTCCATCACCTCCACTACGCATCCGCCTCATCCCCATTCCACCACCACCATGCGCACACGCGCTATGGATGGCATAGTCAAACCTCAAACCCGCCTTAACCTAAATGTCTCTACCATCGTTCACATCCCTAAAAACCCCACCGATGCCTTTCCAACCCGGTTTGGTATAAAGCCATGACCGATGAATACCATGCTCTTATTAAGAATAAGACGTGGGAATTCACACTGAGGATGCCTAACATGAACATTATAAGGAGTATGTGATTGTTCAAACATAAGTTTAAATCTGATGGGTCGATAGAACAATGCAAGGCGCGATTAGTTTGTGATGGTCATCTTCAGAAGGTTGGTATTGACTTTGGTAACATGTTTAGTCCGGTTGTTAAACTGCAACAATACGTATGGTACTTTCTGTTGCCCTTTCTCAATCTTGGCAAATTCATCAGTTGGATATTACAAATGCTTTTCTATATGGCCACTTAAACGAGACCGTATACATGTATCAACCGATGGGGTTTAGGGACAAGGATTTTCCGGACCACATTTTCCGTCTCAAAAAGTCCTTATACGGTTTAAAACAGGCACCACAGGCGTGGTATCAGCGATTCACGAATTTTGTTCTCAGTTTGGGCTTCACTCAGAGTAAATGCGATGCCTCTTTATTCACTTTTCATCAGGGTTCATAGGTTGCTTATTTTCTTCTATACGTAGATGATATCTTGCTGGTTACCTCTTCTGACACTCTTCGTACCACCCCCATGTCTCACCTGACAAGTGAATTTGACGTTAAAGACCTCGGACCTTTCAGCTTCTTCCTTGGCATCTCCGCCAAGCGTCAAAAGAAAACCATGTTTCTCTCTCAATAGGCTTATTCACCGGAAATTATTGAACGAGCAGGTATGACATCCTAAAACCCAGTACACATACCGGTTGATACTCAGGCAAAACTCACACTAAAATAAAAACATTACATACGCTAAAATTAAACATTACATGGAGATTAAATTATAACTAGAAAATATAATTGTTTTAACGTAATTTTGCTCGTAACATTTTCCCCACCAAAACATGTGGAAAATCTTGACTGACTTCATAAACTTACTCGATTTAAGCCAGCCCATCATAGACCGCCCCATGTGGCCATAGGAAATAAGTATTCAGACGCTTCAACAAGTCATGTGTTCCAATACGCTTAACAAAATTCAAAAAATGAGATTAGGTTGCTTATGAGCAAAATATTAATGCCTTTAAAATAAACAGTGGACTGGGGACTAATAGCCTTCAAGTTTCAACTTAGCACTTAGTAATAAGGCTTTTCTTGGTTTTTTTTAAATGTAATTTTTTTTTAAATTGACCGTTGGGAGATTGCCGGGGCCCACCACCAGCCTTTCGGACCAGTCACTCAACCAGACCCACCACCATCCGGACGACCCCTCCATCGTGCTCCCATCCGCACCCCCCTCGTCTGGAATCCGGACAACAATCTGAGGCACGTTGTGGGTGGTCTTACTTAAATAAAACATTCCAACATTTGCCCATAAAAAATTAAATAAACCAAAATACAAAAACTAGGGAAAAACATTTTTATCGAAATTGGCATCCAGATGATGAAAGTCAGGTCCAACAATTAAGAAAAACAGTCTATGACGGTTTTTCACATGACTTGACTTATCGAGACCTATCCGCTAATTACTTATGGGCTCATTTGGAGCCCAAGTTATGCCATTTTTTAGTTGGGTCATTTTCTACCCATGTACAACGGTTCAACTTTCAAGTATAAGTCATCTTGCTCTTCGATATTAGCTCCATATGAAGAGGGCGATTGTAAAGTGTAACATGTAGATGTAAAATTGTGGGTCACACGTTTAGCCTCATTAGTATGTAAATAGGTGTCGTGTTTTCCTTCTTAGACATGTTTTGTGTACTCCAAGAAAATCACAAGAAACATATGCATTTTTCCATGATATCAAAGACTACAATCCATATAGAGAGGGACAAAACAAACATTACTAACTAGATGAAACACATGTATTTATATGCACAAATTACATGTAAAACTTCGTCTTTCATTCTAGATTTTGATACCCTTCTAAAAGTATAAGCATGGATGGTCATGATCAACAAAGTTCGAGAGTCAAACCCACTGCTGTTGTTGCCACCATCGGCTTGTTATCAGCGGCTCTTGGCTTTGCTGCCGAAGCGACAAAGCTCCAGGTAAAACACATCAAACAGGCACACACAACCCACAAGCGCACACGCATACACATATGCGTACATGTAATGATTATGGTATATTATACATTCAGCTTGGTGAGGTTAAGAACATATATGGAGGGTGCGCATATCCTAGCCATTCAAGCCCCGCAACTCTTGTAATCGTCGCACTTGTCGCACTTTTGGGCTTTCGTGTATATTGCCCGGGGGTTCGAAGCCCTTCTTCCGCGGTTCAACTCTCGCGTTATTTGTCATGGTAACTTTCTCTTATCTTTAATGATGATTCCTTTTAAGAAAGAAATTAGTTAACTTCTGAAATGGTTGTTAATGATATTATAGTGACATTTTGATGGCTCTTATGAAATCATTTAGGGTGGCATGGTTTGTGGCAATCAGTTTTTATGTCGTTGGTTTGTTGATGATCAAAAAACAAGGAAACAAGTTTGAATATTACAATTATCAAAGTTATTACAGCTGCAACGTCGTAAAGCCTGGTATTTTTGGGGCGGGCGCTTCCTTTGCGCTTACAAGCGTCGTACTAGAGGTTGTTTATCTAGTCGTAACACAGCATCAAACCGAAAGGACCGCATCTGATCCTTCAACTGATCAACGTTCTACTATAGCAATGTGTTAAGACCACCAACAGTTTACAATAAGGGGGTGTTTTAGACCAATGTTGGTGTGTAATCATTTTTAAATTTTCCAACTGCAATAATAAATGTATTTTGAAGTGTCTAATTGTGCTTTTGTAAACATCATACTTGTAACTATGATTAGTGGTGTAAAAAAACGGTTTTAACCCGAATCACATTTACCAAAATGTGTGCTTTATATACGTTCTTATGCCTCGGAGAGAGGCGGTGGCCGTGGTTATCAGCTTTCTAGACGAACGATACAAGATTGCATCACTTTGGTACTCAAAAGAGTCGAGTAATACAAGTCGAGTAAAAAATACCAAAATACAACCGAACACAACCAGACATAATATTAAGGCAACTTCAAACTTGTTAAACACCCAAGCATAAAACTCACAATAACAAGAGATCAGAGTCATGCCCATAAAAGAAGCGGTCAAATCCAAGGAAACGAAAGGTTTTGTGCAGACAGACTCGTTTTTTTAGTAAGAAATGACCTTCACAGAGCTGTCAACTGTTACTGTTCTATTTCTTACCCCGAAGTTTCACACCGAGGGCCCTTTCCAGTTTGGTGATGATCTGTTGATTTGGTATAGCCTTCCCAGATTCGTACTCCTGTATGATCTGCGGCTTCTCGTTGATAAGCTGCAACAAATCATAAAAAGAATTAGGTTCTACAAGTTATAAATCATTAATCTAACAAAAATTGTTGGAAAGGAAAACCGGTAACCTGAGCAAGTTGAGCTTGAGTAAGCTTTTTCTCGGTACGACCCTGAATGATAGCTTTCTTCAATTCCGTTGGTACCTTCTCATCTGTTATAAAAGAAAATCTTATTACAAATGAGCCTCATAAAGTAATTACAAACTTACAATCATGTGGTGAGTTCAAATATGAACCATTAAAATTTAAGGAACAACTTTTTAACCGTCGGATCATATTTCAATGGATGGTTGAGATATCCATCTCTTATGTCTCTTCTAGTCCATGATCTCAAAGATATAACGTTAAAAAGTGGTTTTCATTAAACTACGCCAATATTTAACAGGGGAGCTAGATACTTGAATTAGAAGGATAAAAAGGGATAAGCGAGGTATTATAACGACTCACGAGTGAGATTTTCGGTCTCTTCATCAAGCTTTCTAGTGTTCAGTGAAGTACTGCTAGAGGCAGCCTTGTTTGAACCCGCAGCAGCTGCAACAGAAAATATCAAGATCATAAGCTTTCATTATTTTAAAAAACTAAACCTCAGAATTTTGAAACATTTCATGCGCTTTCACATCTTGAATTGAAACTAAAAATCCACACATGCCAAAGACATAAATTATTTCTTCATAAGCAACAAGCTAAAAAGACACACGCACAGATCAACATGTATACAACGATGATTATCTGAGATTCAAGAAAATCAAATACGAAAAGCAAGTAAGCAACTGCTACAAGAAACAGCTAGCAGGCTTCGTTTTATACGATCCTTTTGTTCATCATGCCCATAAAGTTTCTAAGCTTCATCTATCATAACAATAAGCTCTTTTTTATTGAACACAATATAGTTACAAAAGACTAACACAATTATACAAAATCAAATGAAAAACCATAGTTATCAAAGGCGCACTCAAGGCGCAGACGCCTCGCTTGGGGCCTAGGCGCAAAACTAAAAGTAAGAATCTGACTGGAATCATCATCATCATACTCAGTTAATCCCACCTATAGCAAAGCTAAGGTAGGGTCTGAGGAGGGTAAAATGTAGACAGCCTTACCTCTACCCCTAAGAATAGAGAGGCTACTTCCAGTGAGACCCCCGGCTCGATGTGGTTTGGTATCAAGCCTTGGACATAAGGGACAAAACACTTAGCAATCGGGACAAACCCGATCGGTGCATGTACCCCTTTGTCTTTTGGCTATCAACGCCACCACATGATGCATGATTAACCGTCCGTCGTTTTTAACGTTATTTTCACGAAATTAGTAAAATAACGTTAAATTAGTGCAACTTTACTTTTGCCCCCCGAGGGCCACACATATATACATTATATGCGCACACCGTAGAATCTGACTGGAATCTTGCCATGATTTAGATAACTTGATTGAAAACTCTCCAAAATTTGAGAATCTCGCCTGAATCTACGCCTAGACCATCACTTGGTGATGGCTTTTAACAACTACGTGAGAAACATGAAACTCTTGAAGCAAATGACAAATGAAATAAACAAATCATATGACTCATCTGTCAATCCAATGCTTAAAAATCTTTGAAAACGCTAGCAGTTCACCACAAATTATAATTAACTTGCTTAACAAGTGAATCAATCATTTGTTAAAGGATTCAGTAGTCCATGACCAATCAAGCAATCAAATATCATACAAACACACTTGCATCACACCTAAACCCTAAACCAATTCAAAACAATCAACTAAAACTACACACAAATTTGAAAAATCCAAAACCCTAGCTCAATAAAATACAGAGATGAAGAAAAAAAGAGGGAAAACAAACCCTTGCGAACGGTCTCGATCTCAGCACCGGCACGACGGGCGGCGTTGACGGCTTTCTCGTCCTTACGGGCGGCGGCGGTCGGAGCTTTCTTACGGATGACAACCGGTTCCCAGTCTTGTGCGATGTGGCCTGACATGTTTGTCTCTGGTTAAGTTGACGATGAAGAAGAATATCGGTTTGTTGGATGGATGAGTACGAAACTATGAATATGAGATAGAAGAGTGGGGTGAGAATGTTGTAATTTATATATGGAGGGTGGAAATGGTATCATTTTGGGTGTTTGCAGGTCTGTAAATGAACCGAGCGTTTATGAATTGTTTGTGAATTTGTTTAGAGGGGAGTTCGTTTATATTCGTTTATTTAATAAACGAGCAAACACAAACATACAAAAAAATTGTTCGTTTAGTTAAATAAACGAACATGAACAAACGTTGTGTTCGTTTATTTATGTTTGTGAACGTCCGTTTATTATGTTTATTTATGTTCATTTGAATTTTATTAATTAGATAAATAGTTATATTTATATAAATATAAACATAAATTGAGCTTTCTAGCTACTTGTATATAAGATAAACAATTAGTAATTGGCTTTTTAATCTTACAACATCGTTTAAATTCATTATGTTCATGAATGTTCATTTATGTTTGTTCATGAACTATTCATTTAGGTTTTAAACGAATGTACACAAACATGAAAATTTTCTTAATAATGAACACAAACAAAAAAAATGTGTTCGATTATGTGTTCGTGTTTCTTTTCGGTTAAAGTTAAATGAAAAAACACGAACATGCCTTTGTTCGTGTTTGTTCAGTACATTTACAAGCTAGGTGTTTGGTTACTAGGTCAAGTCTTTTTATTTTTACGTTACTTTACGGTCTACGTCTGCTAAATCTTAAAATTAAATAAAATATTTTTTCGTTTTGGAATGAACCCAATATCTTTCACCTAAAAGGCTTACATTAATCCAAATTTCTCATTGTTTCATTTTTCATAAAAAAAAAACATATTTGTCTTGTTATAATTCAATAAGGATAAGGTATCGATATTATTGTATCAAGTTTTTGGGTTAAATCTTTACCTTATTACTTACTAGGTTAGTTAACCTTGTATTAAACGGATTGAAAAAGTGGTGTAGGATGACCCATTTGATCTTGATCAATTTATTTTGGGTAAAGACTCAAAATGTGGTAAAGTCCAGGGGACATGTTTCTTTACCAGAATCTAACTCCTTTCAAGTTCTGTTGGAGGAAGGTGTGGACGCGACTATAGTGCCTGAGAAGAAGGGTACCATATTGAATGAGATGGGGTCTGGCGTTGTTCAGGAAGGATCTCAAGAGCATGATGATGATGCAACTGATGTTAATTTCATTGATAAGGAGGTGAACAGTACTAAGGATACGGGTCTCAAATTGGGGGTTCAATTGGAAGACTTCAATAATATGATCAGGAGTACAATTCAAGGTCCAGGTGTACAATCAGGTTTGTCATGAATTGCTTATCAATTAACATTAGAGGAATTGGGAAGGTAGGAAAGGTCTCGTGGGTTAATGAGTTGGTACGAAAGAATGGGGTAGATTTCTTGGCGTTACAAGAATCAATGGTTAGTAGTAATAACAATTTTGATTTTGATAAATTTTGGGTAGGCAGTGATTATGGGATCGATGTGGTGGGTTCTGTTGGCAAATCGGGAGGTCTGTTGAATATGTGGAATATTAGGAAATTTAAGAAAGTTAGGTCGGTGGAGGATACCAACTTTATTCTTACTTCAGGGATTTTAGTAGAGGATGGGTCGGTTCTTAATATGGTTAATTTTTATGCTCCTCAAAAGGTTAATGAGAAAAGATTGTTATGGAATCGTCTGCAAGAGTTGATACAGGTTGATAGTGGGATGTGGGTTTTTTCTTGGGGATTTTAATGTTGTTAGGTGGAAAGAGGAGCGGAAGAACTCTAAATTTAATAAAGGCATGGCTAACGATTTTAATTTTATTCATAGATGAGGCGAATTTGCAAGAATATACTATGAGGGGGAACAGATTCACGTTTATGACATGTTCAGGGAATGATATAAAGTTGAGTAAGATTGACCGTGTGTTGGTTTGCCAAGAATTTTTTATTAAATGGCCTGATGCAAGTTTACGGGCTCTTCCTCGTGAGTTATCCGATCACTATCCGTTGTTGCTTACTGTGTCCGAGTCTAATTATGGTGCCAAGCCTTTCAAGTGGTTTAATTCTTGGTTGGATAGGGAGGGTTGTGAACATGTAGTTTTGGGGGTTATGGAAAGTTGTAAGGTTGATAGGCCTCCGGATGTGAAGATTCAAAAAAAACTTTTTGCGGTTATAAATGCTTTGAGAAAGTGGTGGAAAGATGTGGGTAAGAAAGAAGATGATCGGTTACTTTTGATTAAAGAGGAGATTGCGGACTTAGAGAAGAGGATGGAGGACCGGGAGTTAGAGGAGGATGAAGTTTGGGTTTTGGAGGAGAACAAAAAAGAGCTGGAGAAATTGTTATTTTTGAAGAATCGTGATTTACAACAAAAGTCTAGAGTCACTTGGGCTATGGATGGAGATGAAAATTCGGGTTTTTTTCATCAGTGTATTAAAGGAATGAGGGAAGCAAATGCTACCCCAGGTTTGATGGTGGATGTGGTTTGGGTCTCAAAACCTTCCATTGTTAAAAGGGAGGTTTTGCGGCATTATAGAAATCTTTTTAAAAAAGATTTTTCAGTTAGACCTTCTTTATTATGTGATAATTTGAAACAAGTTCTGGAGGATAGTATTGAAGCTTTGATAGCTCCGTTTACAAAAGAAGAAATTAAGGCGACCGCTTTTGATTGTGGGGCGGACAAGGCTCCAGGTCCTGATGGTTTTAACTTTAGGTTCATCATGCATTTTTGAAGGTATTTGGAGGATGATTTCATGAAGGTTTTTGAAGATTTTTTCCATTTAGGGTCGATTAGTGCAGAGTGTAGTACCTCCTTTATTACGTTAATTGCTAAAACTAAAACACCAGTGGTGTTAAAAGATTATAGACCTATTAATTTGATTGGTGTTATTAGTAAACTTTATTTCTAAAGTGGTGGCTGCTAGAATGAAGACGGTTATTGGGAAGGTGATCTCGAATTCCCAATCGGCTTTTCTTAAGAAAAGGTTTATTTTAGATGGTCCGCTTGTGCTTAATGAGATTATTAGGTGGATTAAAACAAACAAAAAGCAAGTTTTTTTTTGTTGAAGATTGATTTTGAAAAGGCCTGCGATAATGTGAGGTGGGAGTTTCTTTTATCTATCCTCTATCAAATGGGTTTTCCTCAAAGATGGTGCTCTTGGGTGAAAGGTATTCTTATTTTGGCGCGTTCGGCAGTTTTGGTGAATGGATCCCCTACTTTTGAGTTCCAATGTCAAAAGGGATTAAGGCAAGGAGATCATCTTTCCCCTTTTTTATTTCTCATTGTGATGGAAGCTTTGGACAGTTTGATAAAAAAAAAAAGTTTGATAAAAAAGGTGAGTAAAATAGGCGTTTTGGAAGGAGTGAAATTAGCGAATGGTGGCCCGGTTGTTTCTCACATGCTTTACGCAAATGATGCTTTGATTTTGGGGAAGTGGGATAAGGATAATTTGGAAAATACTAATCGTGTGCTCCGTGTTTTTTATTTGTGTTCGGGTTTGAAAATAAATCTTCATAAATTGGTTCTCTTTAGGCTGGGAGTAGATGAATTGGAGGTGGCTAATGTGACTAATTTGTTGGGTTGTGGAGTTGGAAATTGCCGTTTATATATCTTGGTATAAAGGTGGGCGCTAATATGAATAGGGTTACTAAGTGGGATCCGGTGGTGGATACGATTCGAAATAGATTGAACTCTTGGAAGGCAAAACTCTTGTCTATTGGTGCTTACTCTTCTAAAATCGGTGTTATTGTCACTTCCGATCTATTATTTATCTTTATTTAAAGCTCCAGTTACGGTTGTGGAAGCTATTGAAAAGATTATGAGGAAATTTTTATGGTTAGGTTGCAAAGAGGGTTGAGGTGTTTATTGGGTGGCTTGAGAGGTGGTGACTAGATCTAAAAAGGAAGGGGGTTTGGGTGTGTCTAAGCTTTATGATGTTAATGCGGTGTTACTAGCAAAATGGGCATATAGATTTAAGACGGAAAATGAAGGGATGTGGCGGAGAGTTATAGAGTGTATACACGGGGGAAAGTGTCGGTGGAGTTTTCTCCCGTTAAAAAATGGGTATACGGGGTGTTGGAAGAATATTGTCCGTTTATTGGAAGGTTTGGTTGTCGGTGATACTAGCTTCAAGTACTGTTCTAAGGCGATAGTTGGGAATGGGGAAAGTATTATGTTTTGGAAGGATGTATGGTTTGGGAATACGCCTTTTATGGTTAGATGACCGACTTTATATGCTCAAGAATGTAAAAAAAAAACGTTGTTGTCTGTCAACGGATCAAATTAGAAGGAAACAAGGTAGTGACTGATGATTCGTGGAACGTTGTTACTGATTCTGTTGCAGCGATTTCAGAAGCGCAGGACTTGTATGCAGCTTTGGCTCAGGGTAGTTTTTTCTGGCTGCAGGGATTCGTGGGTTTGGATCCAGAACAGAAAGGGTATTTTCTCTGTGGCATATGTGAAAAAATGGCTCAAGCAGGACCGTTATTCGACGTCGGTTCAGGTTATGAAATGGGAATATTGGTTGCCGTTAAAGATAAATATATTTATTTGGAGAATGGAGCTTAACCGCCTTCCGACCCGTCTAGCTTTGATGGCAAGGAGGCTGCATATTCCAGACACGTTATGCTCACTGTGTCAAGTTGTAGATGAATCGGTTTCGCATCTCATTGTAAATTGCGGCTTTTCTTTTGGTGTGTGGAGTAAAGTGTGGACTTGGTGTAAAATCAATGGCTTGTGGGTCGATTCGGTTGAGGAATTGTTGCGGATGGATTTTTTTTCCAATAAGCCCAAGTTTGAAAGGAAGATATTAAGAGGTATAATTATGGTGACGTGTTGGATGATTGGGAAGGAGCGAAATAAAATTCTATTTCACAATTCGAAGTCTCATGTTGTGGATATAGTTGCGGGAATAAAGGCTTCATCATTTTTTTGGCTTAAACATCGATCTAGGTATAAGGATATAGATTGGAAATATTGGGGTAAATACCCGTTGTACATGATGTAATTTGAGGCGGTCCTTGATTTGAGGACTTGTCTGTTTTAATGAAATTTTCTTTAAAAAAAACGGATTGAACCATTTTATATTACAAAATAAATAAAAGAATGATGATTAAAATTGCGTATTACATTAAATAAAACCAAATTTAAATTGCAATTATAACTCACAAACAATGGTTACATATAATAACGCAATTAGCAATATAATTCCGTTACAATGATGATTAAATATAATAATGCAATTAACACTTATCTGTTTACAAATTCCGTCACATAAAGGAAATATGAATCATAAATCGATACCGTAAGCGGAAAAAAAAAAAAAAAAAGCAAGGTATCTAATGATGTTACAATATGTAAGGACTAGATTATACCCGGGAACGTCCCGGGTTGAGAAATTTAATATGATACATCAATTTTACATATGAAATAGACTGATGTATAACTCTAATATTAATATCTAACCTAAAACAAATTAACAATGTACAACTCCAATGCTAACACCTAACCTAAAAGCATGTAGAACTTTAATGTAACTCTAATATTAACAACTATCCTAAAAACTAAACAAATGTACAACTCTAACATAATAATATTGATACCTAACTTAAAACAACGTATAACTCTATTAACCTATTCGGCTCGGGTTGAAAAAAAAATTCATATTTACTGATTTAAACATAATTAGTGACTTGTTTATACATGATTAATGATTTACCTGAACACTTTGTGGTTTTTCCTGTATGAACAAAACCCCACAAAAAAATTTCTCTGTTTTTTATATAGCACTATGGTACTCGTTGGAAAGATAATAAAACGCTCGTTAATTTGGTGTAATTTTTTTCTTTAAAAAATCTCGTATATTAAATATATTAACGTTTAAAAATTATGGGAGGAAACATAAGGGTGAAAAATCCAATTTTGTTTTTAAATTATTTTTCCCTAAAATATCTCAATGCCACATGGGATAACACATGACACACTCAAAGAATAAAATGTTTCTTTGAGTGTCATGTCATTAAAATGGCTTTGGTTTATTATATGTATAGATAGATATGGATTTATGATTAAATACACAAAACACTTTTTAGGAAGGATAAGAAAAATTGTAATTCAATAATCTTATATTTGAAGGGTTGAGATTAGTTTGTTGGAAAAAATAAATAATAAATTAAGGGAAGAGAATAAAAGGAAAACAACATTTGTATGCAATACACATGTTAATTGCCCTATCATTTTAAAACTTCTATAACTTTTTCATACGATATTTTTTTTTTAATTTCACCATATTAACGAGCATTTTTTATTTTTAATATGAGTATCACATTGTTAAATTAAAATTGGAAAAAAAAACTGTATTAAATGGATTTTCTTCTTCATTGTGTCTTCTAGTGGTTCATTGTGTTATAGTATGCATGTGTCTTTTATAAATATGTTATTTATGTTTTTTTAGTCTACACATGATTTAACTTTGTCCATTGTGTTTTTAGTATGTTTTCCATTGTGTATTTTGCAAATGGGTTTTGTATTTATGGTGTACATTGTGTTGTTAATTGTGTTTAAGTATACTATTCATTGTGTTTTAGTTTTCTGTACATTATGTCTTTAGCAGAGCCGGCTCCGAGAACACTAAAAAAATTTGGGCCTTGGGCGAAAAAAAGCGTGGGCCCAAAATTTTGTAAAGAAGAATGAATTAAAAAAAATTGAATATGGTGCTAGAGCCAAGGATTGAACTTGAGACCTCTACAATAATACAATAAATTAACATGGTTTTTTCAACTCCACTAACAAGACTTTAATGTATAAAAAACAAATATATATCCTAAATATAGAATTTAATATATATATATATATATATGTGTGTGTGTGTGTGTGTGTTTTTAAAAAAAGTTCGGGCCCATTTGAGGGTCGGGCCTTGAGTCGGTGACCACCCGGCCCATGTTTAGGCTCGGCCCTGGTCTTTAGTATGTCATCTATTGTGTTTTATTAGACTGTTCATTGTGTTTTATATCTTATTGTTCATTGCATATTTAATTGGTACTCATTGTGTTTTAGGTTATCTCTATTGTGTCTTATGAAACTGGGTTTTTGACTTTTGCTTCTGTTTGATGAAATTGGATTGGAGTTTGAATGGAATAGTTGGGTTCCTATAAAAGTTAATTTCATGGTGTGGAGACTGGTACAAGATAGACTACCAACCATTTTGGCACTCGCTAGGAAAAATGTGGTCATTACAAATAGGTGTTGCAGGTTTTGTGATGAGCAGGAGGAATCGGTTCTACATTTGTTCATTTCCTGTGAAGTAGCTGTGCTGATTTGGGACTTTATTGCGCATTGGTGTCGTCTAAAGCCAATCTATGCCTTAGAACTTAAAGACTTGGCCAACATTCACAAACCGAATGAAAGATCTATAAAGTGGAGGAAGGCGGTTTCATTGGTGATTAGAACTTCCCTGTGGATTATATGGAGACATCGAAATGAAGTTGTGTTCGACGGACAAAAGCTTAACTTAGCAAAAATGAAGGAAGATATCCGAGTGTTTGGGATTCTAATGGCTTGATTTAACATGAGAAAATTGGTGCCACTTTAATGTATCTTGTTTAGGCGTGTAGCGGGTTTTTTCTGTGGTGATATTGTAATGTTTGGCCGTTCAAAAAAAAAAAAAAACTCATTGTTAATTAATTTTTATGAATAAAATTTAGTTGGCCTTTAAAAGAAATACATTAGATTCATCGATTCTAGGAGTACATCACTGCATTAATACAAAGGTTGAAATCAATTCTTACATCATTACATGACACACAAATACAAAGGTTGAAATCAATTTAATACAAAGGTTGAAATCAATTCTTACATGACACACAAAACAACACATAAGTTTGTTCCACATAAAACAACCTATGCAATGCCATAGGTTAAGGTATCCTTCTGTAGGTATTCGACTTTAATCATATCCTCCCCATATATGTGGTAGCCAAGTTCTCATTCTACAAAGGATTAGAAAACAAAAAATTATAATAAGACAAATAATGTTAAAAAATTAAAAGGTACGTTAACCTTTTAATTATTCACTTGGTAGTTTGAGCAAAAAACAGTACGTTAAAAGGATTTTTTTTGAACAAGTTTAATTAAAAGGATTTTTTTTTAACAGTTAAAAAAGGTGTGTTACCAATACCAACATTTGAGTTTTCTATAGAAATGTTTGTAGAGATGGGCAAGTTTTCAAAGGGTAAAAGTAATATGGTAAATGAAATTATGACCCATACAACTAAACTAAAATAAGTAAATAACAAACCTTCAATAAACTCTGAATTTGATTAAAATCTTCATCATAACTTTCTTTTGGGAAAAACGTGGTAAGTTCGATGACCCCTGTCAGTTTATCATCAGCACCTTGATAAGAGAATACAGGTACAGCCAACTGCCCGAAAATTTGATCAGGGTCATAGCTAGTCCTTTGACAAGCAACCTTGTTTTGGGCTGCTAGGCTAACTACACATCCTTGGTCGACCTCTGTACCTGGTTCAACAACTTTTTTGTTGAGGCACATCTTCCTATATTTTTGAAGCCCTTTCTGGTTTCGACTTGAAACAAAAAGTTGCTCTGCCACCCTAAGACGCATCTTGTGGCCAGCCTCTTGGCATTCCCAATACTGAAGGAAACCAGATTGTCCTTCGAAATTAAATTTCTGCATTAAGTTGTTGATTTCGGACTTCATTGTGGAAAGTTAAAAGAACTTTTGAACTGGATGAGCATAAAACTTTGGTGGACTGGGTCATATTTATAGTCAGTTCAAATGAGAACAGTCCAAAAGCTGAATTGGGGTGCAAAGAACTATCTAAGGGATTCAATAATATTAGAAATGGCTTATTTAATTAATTTTGAACAGGTCACCTTTAGAAGGGCTCAATTAACAAATGTTAGTGTATTTTATACAATTTTCTTGACATATTTGCCTAGCTTATTGTTATTTATACAAATTTACAGTGATCTATAAATAATAGTTCTCCATATTCAGCATCTTCTTGTGTGATTATCAATAAAATTTGTTGTTCTTTTAAAGCTTTTATATGGTAATAACAATTCAGGATCCGCTAAATTTATTACGTTGACGAAGATATTCATTTATCGAGATTATAATGTAATTTAAAATTGATAAAATAAACCTTTAAGCAGCTTTTTATATTGGTAGTTAAAGGAATAGGGTCATAATTCCTAACGGGTAGGCGGACTCCTTCCGCGGAGCCTGGATCTCTGCGGAGAAAAGACCATTCGAAATGGTCAAGTACAAGAAGATAACATATCTCCGCGGAGCCTGGACCTCTGCGGAGCTCAATCCTCACAAGATCACACATGGAGTGCAATCCATCCGCTTGAGGCTCTGCACTCAACTCAGGGATGGTCTCCCGCGGACAAGTCACAGCCTGATGTCTGCCAGGCCTGGCCGCCAACAGGGAAGGTGCAGCCCCCCCCCCCCCCCTTAGCCCCACTTGCTGCACTGTTCCCCATGGTGTCAAGCGCCACTTCAGCCAACCTTCCAAAAGGAGCAAACTGACACAGACTGGCGTCGCCTAACACAGGAAGAAAAAAGCCCTGCAGCCACTCGCAACGTGCCATGTGGACCAATGGCAGGGAGGTACATCTTTCTCTCTCTTGCATTTATTATATCCAGTTTGCTTTATGTTTTCCCTAGTCTAAATCAGACTAGTTGGGCCGAAAGAAAGGCAAGCCCATAACCCAGGCCAAGCCCATCGTCGTGGTTATGGGTAAATGGTAATCGACCCGTGTAACCTCTATAAATAGGAGCTCTCATCTTCTTTGCCAAGGATTCCACTCTCTCGAGAATACAGCTACACTTACGGGGCCAAACCACCATTTTTGTATCTACTATCATGAGTCTCTTGAGACTTTAGGCAATCGCCTCCTTTCACATAGCCCTTTGATTATTTACAGGTCTCGGACCGGCCACGGTGTGGAGTAGAGGATTATATCCTGTAGCAAACACGAGTCATCACCCCACCTACCTTTTGTGAGGTAAGTACTGTCCCTTTTTGTTTCTTCATTGGCGCCATCCGTAACGGCTGAAAACCAAGTTTTCAAAAACACATCTTTTAGTCTACACATGGCAGATCCCAACCCCTCTGAGATCCCTGTATTCACCGCATTCACCGTGGTCTCTCACCCACTAGCTGGAAACGCATGGACTCCGGAAACAATAACCAAACAACCCTCGGTGCGGGCTCACAAGCCTGTCTGAGCGGTCCTCCACTCGGACTCTGAGGACAACACCAGCTCGGATGTCGACCCAAATGAGTGTCTTTTTCAGACAACAAACAAAAAACTCTAACCCCCCAAAATCATCCTTTCGCCTAATTACGCCATTAGGCGTGATTAGCAAAATAATAAAATGAGACTCGAATAATGAGAACTTGGGTTATGTCCTATTATGGGAATAACACTAGTTTTGCTAAATGAGTTTTAACAACAAAAGACTTTGGGAAAAACTTGAGGGGACATAGTTGCCAATATGATAAAGTGGGTTTTATTAATAAAAATAAAACAATAAAAAAGACACACATTGTGTGTGTCGTGTAAGAATCAGGAGAATCATATCCTATACCAACCCAAACCCTAGCTCATGAACCTTGCTCAAATCCAAGCCAAATCAATGGGGTTTTCAGTGCATTAGCAAGAAACGGGTCATCTAAGGCCTAATGAACATCAAGGTACCTTTTATTTGGTAGAAATTGATGTTATACTCGTTTTTATCATGGTAAAAATCTAGGGTTTTGTCAAAAACGTGAGATTCTAAGTTGTTGGAGGTTTCTCTAGCTTTAGGGAGCCTCAGTCATACCTAATTTGGTTACGAATCACATTCTACATATGTGTTTGATTCTAGTCATATGATTATGTTAATGTGTAAAAATTGGGGTTTAACCTCTAGGTTGAAACTCTCTATGTTTAATGAATTAGTTGACTCTTAGGAGTTGTTATAATGAGGAATTTAGGCTAAAGAGCCTAAACAACATGATATGACGATGATTAGATAAATGGGAATGTTCTAGCTAAACTTAAACCCATGAAAATCAATTGAATTTGGTGGGTGCACACCAAGTGTTTAATGAAAACGCCTCAATAGCCTTGTTTATAAATTGAGGTGAAAACTTGATCTGGGTAATCATGGAATTAGCAGCATATAAAACACATGTTTAAAAGATGGATCACACCATACATGAAAAAAAATATAGCCCAATGATGATTGGGAAAGTGAAATAATGGTGCGAATAAACTCATGAGATGTGTTAGTTATTGGATATGATTACTAACTTAACTAATCTTATGAGTATGGTGAAGGTTGATCTTGTCAAGCTAGGTGCAAGCTTGGACAGAATGGATCAACGAACAAAACGGGTCAAGCGGATATTGTTGGAGGATCGGTTTGATAAAAACAAGTTAGTTGATCATACAAGTCTACCAATTTAGGTGCGGAATCCCTAAATCAGTTACGAAATGATAGTAATGTAATCAAAACACGCAATTCACCTTTTAACATCCATTTCATTAATAAACAAGATCAATAAGCCTTACAATATGTGTTTACAATGAAATAATCAAGTTTCAGAAGTTTCTAAAACACCTAGAGAGAATACAGGTCAAACCAGACACGAAATGATAAAAAGTTAACTTGAAAAATGAAATCAAACTATATATAGGCATGCACATTCGCCCCCCCCCCCCCCCCCCGTAAGGGTCGAATGTGCAGGTTCGACCCTTCAAATGGTCGAACAAACACAATAGCTTCAAATCTCCAAGTTCGCCTGAATTCTCTACATTCGACCTTCAGCAATCCACCTTCGACCTTCTATATTCCACCTTCGACCCCACGATATTGACAAAACAACTTTAAATGTACAATCCAATAGCATTAGTCACAAAACGTGCATCAACAAACTCCCCCTCGACTATTACTTGGATTGTTTTCGTTGGTAATCGAGCGTCTTGTTCATCAGTTTGATACGCAAGTTCGTCTTCTGCTCATAACTGGTTCGAAAGTTGGTTTAGATTTCTTCTTTTCAATTGAAATCTTCACAAACTTTCCCAGCTTCTTGTCATAGTCACATCCCGCATTAACATCCCAAGTGAAACACAAGCATACCACACGTTGGTATTTCAGAACTTGTTCGCTATCCTTCTCTTCACAGTAAATTGGGTTGTAATACGGCATTATGATATCTTCATGTGAGCAATTGATCAACCACATCGGATCAAAAATATGAATCTTCTTGAACTCATCTCTCTTATCCTTCGGCAAGAACTTGTTCGCTATCCTTCTCTTCACAGTAAATTGGGTTGTAATACGGCATTATGATATCTTCATGTGAGCAATTGATCAACCACATCGGATCAAAAATATGAATCTTCTTGAACTCATCTCTCTTATCCTTCAGCAAGATAACAGCTTCTGCGGTCTTCCAATCATAGTACCACCACATGAATTCTTTCGAAAAGTGTTGTGGAATCGGCATCAAAGGAATATGTTTAAGTACGATCGGTGGTTTATACTTCAAAGTCACCTTGTTCATCCCAGTAATCTGATCTATAATCTTTTTATGAACAATCCTTTTAGGATACTGCGGAGTGAACACATCCCATTTCGTTCTGCTCTCTCTTGCCATGCGATCTGCGAAATATCCAACTGCATCGTTGTTAACAGTTGCACCTGACAAAGGCAGACATCGCGTACATCTCAGTAAGGTAGTGTTTTGATGTCATGGAATCTGTTGAAATACAGAATTCCCTTCTCCCATTTAATAGCAACACACCTTAGTTGTCTTAGGTATTTCCAACCGAGAGCTCTACCTTTGAATAATTCGTTGTGAAACTTGTAGAAACCTCCCTGAATTTCAGTCTTTGGTCGGTTAGCTTCTTTTTCTTTCAGTTTCCTCAACAAGCTTTTCAGATCATCAGATTGTTCAACATTCGGTTTCTGACTCTCTGAATTCTTGAACACTTCATCAACGAATGTTTTACTCTTCTCTCGTGCAAGTTTCTTAGCTTGATTCAACATATCTTCTGAAAATTCAGGAAATGCAACATCCTGTTTCTCTTTAAAGTACTTTGGATATTCCTCACTGGTAATATCCTCAAACTCAACATCTTCAAAAACTGGTGCATCTCTATCATCAGAGTGATTTCCTGCTTCTTTCTCAGGAATATTAGGAATTTGATTTTCACTCATCAACTCTTCAAGAGATTTACCGACTTGTCTTGCCAAGCCTTCAAGTATCTCTTTAGATATGGCTGCAGAAACTTCACCATCTTCCAGATCAGGATCATTATATTCAAGCTCAAATCTCATATCATCCACTCAAATATCTCTGGAAACTTCCCAGTAAGCTCAATCGTCCAAACTTTCTTAGTCAACATTTGACGATATAACTTCTTATCTTCATCTGATAAGGATCTAATCTTTTCATTCCAGAAAATATTATCATCATCAGTGTTACCACTAGGAGCTTTCGAGCTTGATTCTCCTGCATCTTTACTAGAATATCTCTTTTCACACTTATATTTCTCTATATCATCATCATCGTCATCATCATCATCATCTGCAGAATTGTTATCTCAAGAATCATCTCCAGACCCATTTCTATATACACTTTGAGAATCATTCATAACTTTTGCAGTAACATTTCTATATACACTTTGAGAATCATTCATAACTTTTCCTGTTTTATTTACTCATTGCTTTGATTCTCATTTACTACTTTAATGCATTAACTGAAGGGGAGTAATAACTCCTGTTAAAAGTGAAATCTTAACTTAGAACACTTATATTTATTCCGCTGTGCTAAACACTTTGATGAATCCTAGCAAGTGTTCTTGATAAGAATCTGTTTACAAGCTAGAAACTGATCCAACAAAACTTTTAAGAGAAATCAATGACAAAACAATAGTGTTGCTTCGGGATCAGACGGAACGTGGTATGAAAATAGTTATCTTTATTTTATAGTGGTGTGTTCGAGTTGCGCACTTGTGCTTAAACTTAGAATTGTAATTGCATTTTCTAGAGGTGATTGTTTTCGCATAACTGTACAAACAACTGTGTTCTTAATGTTATTATGAGGGTCTCCCGAACCGGGTAGTTCACCTCTCAACACTGAAAAGAAAGTGACTCGAGACTGTGTCGACTCAACCCCGAATTACCCGCCTCCTGGTGTTGCGATATACACATCAAACTACTCTAGACTTTTATGAATAACTTGCCGGTGGCCGGAGCATGATCGAACAAGTTACCACTTAATATCATAGAGGAGTTGTAACTAACCAGAACACGTGCATCCCCTACTTGCTTTAATTAACTTATCAAAAAGTGAGTGGTCTATCATTAACTGTGCGGCAGTATAATGATGAAATAAAATAAAAACCATTTTATTTCAACACGAGTTCATCAATTCTTAACCTGCGCCAAGGCTTTCACATAGACCATGAAGCTGAGTCGCAAGATTAAGTATTGGCATATCATTAGGACCGAGTATAAAGACCGTAACGACCCTAAAAGAGATATTGATAGTAGAGGATTGAACCACTAAGTGTGTGTATTTCTACCCACAAATGGATTAATCACTACTCGCGGGATTAGATTAGCTCACAAGTGCATGGGTTTTTACACACCATGGGTACACTTATGAGTCCTCCCATTTCCTACCAAGGCACTCACAAGACCAAAGACTAAATGATTTGTTAATTAGACCATTAAACAAAGTTTAGAATAGAAAGAATTATTAAGAACATAAAACACCACTTAAAAATAAAAGATAAACTATATTAATTCATACCAAGTATCCATCATCACCCTAACAACACCAATAGAAATCTAGCCTAGCATGGTTGATACAACAAGCTCGTAAGGTTGGGTTTGTGTACAAGACATGGTGGAAGGTTGTATGGGGATTTCTAAGGGTTTTGGATGATTTTGGGGTGTTTCTCTATCTCACTCAAAGTGTTTATGGAGTGATCCCAGGCTCCAAAGGACACCTACAATCCTCAAGGAGGGAAGGAACTTCGTGGAGAAGTGTTGGTTTTTGAATGGGAAGGGATGCTTCAAAATATGGGGTGGAGGCCTCTATTTATAGGCCTTCCAGGCCTGGCACGCCCGTGCATACATTTTGGCACGCCCCTGCTCAACAGCGGGTATTGTTGCAGAGTCCTTTTTGCAGAAGTTGTTGGTTTCTGACTGAGCACGCCCGTGCCACCCAGTACAAGTAACCGTCTTGTCAGTTTTGGTCGGTTTTTGCTTTGGAGAACACGCTGGGGTAAAGCACGGCTGTGCCATACATTGGGCACTGGGGCACGCCCGTGCACGTTCTGAAATGTTGAAATTGACCTCTATTGACTTGGAAATGTTGACTTGTTGACCCGGGACAATTGCACGGTCATTAGCATGGTCGTGCCATATCTGGCAGAGCTTCAAGGTCTTCAATTCTTCATCCGTTTTGCGCGGTTTTCCACTTCTTTTTTATCACCGGACCTCCGAACCTGCAATTATCAACAAAGAAAGATAAATCAGAGATAAAAGCACGACTTAGAGTATAAAACATGTGATAATTATGTGTGAAAACATATCAATTTCTCAGCACATCAACTAGCCAGCTAGACCACTTGGTGAAGAATGTCCACAGGGGTGGGCGGGGCCACCCCAATGATGACAACCGAGATGAGGGCGCACAGAAACAGATCCGCAACCTCGAAACCCATATGGTTCACCGTCCCCCGCACTACCACTGCAATATGATTAAGGGGAACGCTAAAAATCATAAACATGGCAAGCGTTCCCGCCTCGAAAACAATGACGCCTGGAAGGAGGCTGATATCCTCCTACCTAAAGTTCGCGGCGGCCCATCATCAACGGCGCCACTCGTATGTTAATGTACGTATTCACTTTCTTATCTTGCACTTTGCTTGTAGCGCCATACGTTGTATCTTTGCTTGAAGACTATCTGCAATAGTAGCAACAACATCGAAGAACTCGCCATTGTACCAATAAAACGGAGAGAAATGAGCTGGCGGACAATAGAAAACGCAGTAGATTGCGGAGTGTTTGCAATGCGACACATGGAGACATATAATGCACAAAAAATTTGGACATGTGAACTGGCGAACGAATGGGGGTTTCAAAATAAGCAGCTAACTATGTTACGACTAAGATACGTAGCAAAGATTATACTGCCCGACTACAACTTGATACGAGACGAGGTAGTTGCTGACGCGAACAATTTTTAGAAAGTGCCAAACAAAGGAACAGTGATGGCTAACTTGTACAAAAAAATAAAGAAAAGACACGATGAGATATAGAAATTTTTATATTTTGTGGTTTTTTTACACACAATAACGTTAATAAAAAATATGCAAGTTGATTGTTTGATAGAGTTGGAAAAATAAATTTATTAGGTTTATTTGTGGGTAAAATGCAAACGGTTTTATATTTATACGCAAATATATCAAATTAACTGATGAAATAATAAATCTAGAGTATTTAGTTAATACTAAAACGCAATTGCTTTCATTGTAAAACACAAATTATAAATTCTATGGTTAAAATTCTAATTATATTTATACGCAAATATATCAAATTAACTGATGAAATAATAAATCAATAGTATTTCTTTAATACTAAAACGCAATTGCTTTCATATTAAAACGCAAATTATAAATTCTATGGTTAAAATTCTAATCTAAAGTAGTATTTACACATCACCAACAAATTTAAAATTTACAAATTAGACGCAATTGTTACATGTTTTACATATCACCAACAAAATTATTCTTGTTGCTCATGGTCCATCACCTGATCCTCATTGAACCCATCCGCATCATTAACTTGCACATCTTCATCAGGTTCATAAACAAGCTCTAGATTCTGACCCATTTGCTCCTTCACATGCTTACGTCTGTCATGGCCTATTTCACCATAAATCTTGCATGCCCTTGGTTTTTTGCCACTACGACTTATGACCTTCTCTTTCTCTGACATGATCCTTTTTGTTTACTCCGACCTTTGTTCTTAATACCGTTAGGTAATCGGACAGTTGCCTCCAACGGTTTATTGTAGCCGAGCAAACTAGCATATCTATCATATTTATTCTGGCCAGCTTTACTAGCCCTAGCCTGATCAACCTTATCCATCATCACCTTCATCTGATCCCTAACGTTTTGAAGTTCATCGACATCTGATATTAGATTGTTGGCAAGATACTCACCAGCAAACACAATTTCTCACGCAAGTTGTTTAGCCTACTTGATTTTTTCATCCTCAAAATCAGCAGCATCAAACGTGTGGCTGATCTCATTAGGAACAACCTCTTGTGTCCACCTTTTCAATATGTATCTATTTGGGAAAATTTTGACTCTATACAACTTGAACACAAAAGAAATGTGTCTGCATAACAATCCATATTGTTCAAATCTTTTGCACGTGTAGATGCCAATTGCCCCTTCAGAATCCTTCTTTACCTTCTTAAACAACACCTATGTTTTTTTTTTGTTAAAACGCAAACAAAAAATGTTAAAAAAAGCAAACATTAAAATTTTGACGCAAATAACAGAAAAACTTTACCTGTAGCAAACCCTCTCCACGTGCCTTGGGATCATCGACAAAATTCTTCAAAAACCCTCCATCGTGTTTCTTTGTTTGGGCATTGATCAAATCAGTGGCAGCTTATATTTCATCTTTAATGTCAAAAAATATGGTTCGTGTGAATATCTTGGCTGCTTACGCCTCAAGTGAATTGTCGGTCCAAAGATCAGGCTTAGTGTGCCTAGAGTCATGATCATTCTTCCTATGGGTAAACCTTTGGGCCTCCATTAATGTTTCAAAATAATTTAAAAACTCAACAAGTGTTAGTTGAGAACTAGCAGCTTGACATAAGAAATGGTTCTCGCTCTCTGATCTTGAAGTTGTTCGCATCAGACCAGACATAGGTTCATCACGATAGAAAGCTGGAATCCACATCGCTCTTATCTCAAACATATCAGTAAGCCAGTTATTGTCATCCACCTTGTAATTAGTCGTTATAACACCACATTCAAAATCAAAATTCCCCGGACTAATCGAATCTATCCAAACTATACTACATATACGACGTTTGAATTCATCATCACTACATAACGCAGGTCCAACCTAACAAAAAAATGTTTCAGCAAGTAGGGCTGTAAACAAACCAAACGTTCAGCGAACCGTTCACGAAATGTTCGGCGGGAAGTTCGCTTGTGTTCGTTCGTTTAATAAATGAACGAACACAAACAAGAAATTTTGTTCATTTAGTTAAACAAACAAACATGAACAAATGTCGTGTTCCTTCGTTTATGTTCGTGAACGTTCGGTAACATGTTCGTTTATGTTTGTTTGTGTTCAATAGTTCATTTGGGTTTTTAATTTTTTACTTTTATTTTAGGTACTTGAAATTTCCATTGGTAGATTATTTAATATCTATTGGTGTATCACGTATTAATATTACTTTCACTATTTTAATTAACTGTTATTTCAAGTAGATTAAACAAGTATTTCAAGTTTAATTTGATAATTTTTGTGTTTTGATGAGATATTATGTGATCAAAATTATGTCAAGTATATTTGGTAATTAGATTAGTGTATTTTGGATGGACAATGTTTGTGATGAAATTTTTAGAATTTAATATGTGTTTGTTTATGCTTGGTTTTGTTCATTAATGCCTGTTTGTGTCTGTTTACGTTCATTGGTGTTTTTATATGTTCGTTTTTGTCCGATAACTAAATTTAACAAATAAAGACAAATGAACACGAACGCGTTCATTTCCTTAACAGACGAAAACTAATAAAAACCTCGTTCAGGTAATTGTTCAAGAACAGTTCGTGAACACGTTATTTCCTTAGCAAACAAACATGAACAAAAAATCTTGTTCGGTAAGTGTTTGTGAACAGTTCGTGAACACACTATTTCTTTAACAAACAAACACAAAAAATGTCATGTTCGTGTTCGTTTGGTTCGTTTACAGCTCTATCAGCAAGCATAACCAATATGGGAACATAAAAGGGATAAAATATAAAAAGTACGCAAGTATAAAGTAGTTTACACGCAAGTATTATAATGATGATAAAATTTAAATGCAAATATAAAATGAAATAAAACGCAAGTATAAGACAAATCTAAAAGGGTACCTTGTCAGAAACTTTTTCCATTATATGCCACATGCAAAGTCTCTGTCTGCTAGAATGAAATACACACTGTATAGCATTCTTCATCGCAGGGTCCTGATCAGTAACAACTACCTTTGGATGTTTTCCAAATGATTTAACAAGCATCTCCAAAAGCCATTTGTATGATTCCGTAGTTTCCGAAGACAACAAACTAGCACCAAGGGTTACATTCCGGCAATGGTTGTCAATACCGGTAAATGGGACAAAAACCATCTTGTATCTTAAAAAAACAATAAAAATTTCTATAAGAAAAAAAAACATAACATGAAAACATATATAGTATAAAAATTTGGGCCTACTTGTTGGTGTTAAATGTCGCATCGAATGAAATAACATCTCCAAACTCCATATAGTTCTGCTTACATAAAGCATCAGCCCAGAATAACGCAGTAAGAGCATTATTAGCATCAGTTGAATACTCAAATGAATAATCCGGGAGGTACTTTTTCTTATCATTCAACTTAGAAACAAGCATATCAACATCATATTCAACAATGAAACTGTTTAATCCACTTTTAAAATTTTTACTGTCAACAGCAGTTGCCCCAACATTCTCAAATCCACCATATTTTGTACGCATAATATTGAATGCTTTGACTGGACCAAGGTTCAATGAAGATAGCTCACAAATTATTTCTTCTTGGACATATGTTAAGTGCCTATTAGCTGCTAACAAATGCATATCAGGCTGGGACACAAACGGATGATTGTGGCCTTCAACAAACTTATAAATCTTATACGTCTTTCCATCCTCAGAACCGCAACAAATATGTGCTTTGCATCCCGTGCGAATAGATGGTCTTTTCCTCAGCTCTTTGGTCTTTTTGGTTTTCTTGGAACATTCACCATGAACAACTAAATCATCACTATTGCCTCTCTTAAATCCCTCTTTGTAACATGTGAAATACTTGATAGTGATAATATTCCCGACAACATGTTGAGTACTTTTCCTGGCATAGAAACCTGACTTCTTTGCATACTCTTTATAAAACTCGTATGCAAGTTCTAAACTGTCGAAAATCATTTCAACTTCTGGCTTGGGAATTCCTTCAACCTCTGGATTAAAAATTTGCTGTGCTTCTTCTACAATATCTTTTTCGCACAAATCTACAAATTTTAACATTAAAATTCAAATTATAATTTACCAAAGTATAAAAAATATCAATCATCAGTTTAAAAAAAAAATAAACAAATTATTAATATTTGACATTAGCATGCATAAAAAACAAAAAAAAAATAATATAAAAAACCACAAAATTTGAAAAAAAAAATAAACAACTAATTACATGTACAATTCCATTACACGTACATCAAAAAACTGATAAAAAAAAACATTCACGCCGGTATATAAAACATAAAAAATCTGTAAATGATTGTATAAAAATCTAACAACAACAACAACCTGAACTCTTAAACAAAACATTTAAACGCAATTACTAAAATTTAAACGCAAGTAAACAAACGATTAATAATGGCATAAACATGCAGGAAACTTACAATTAAATCTGAACTAAATAAAAAAACATTCACTCAATTATAAAAAACATATTAAATCTAGAAAATGTTATAATATACGATCACAATTGACTGTATAATAAATCTAATAAAAAAACCTTGAACTCTTCGGTGTTCTTTGATAAATTTAAAATCATCGTTCGAATTCAGTTGGCCTTCATGATTTGGATCATCAGGCACAATATCTGAAAAACAAAAATAAACAGTGAATCATATATTAAACAATAGAGTTATCGAATAAGTAAAATTAACACATTACCTTCAAAATCTCCATCTACATTGACGTTGATATCTATAATTTCATTAAGATCTGCAAACATAAAATATAATTCAGCATAATTCAGATCGTTCAGCATCAATTGGACGCTAATCAAAGTATGGATCAATCACGCAAATATGATATATGAATCTTCAATTATTATTTACCAAACATGATGTATGAATATTCAGTTGTTAATGCAACACTATGAATTTTGATATAGCTATTGAAAATCGTCGAATGATTAAACGTAAAAGTAGGTTTATTATGATTTTAAATTTAAAAGTGATCATGCAGTTATATTTGATAAAGAATTACAATGTGATTACAGAGACATTGAAAAAGAGTATATTACCCTTTGACTGGCTTACTTAATTGTTGGTTTCCAAAAAAACTCATCTAACAGGTGATAAGTTCTCTTTGATTCTTAGAGGGTGTTTGGGATTGCGTTTTGAATCTGATTTTTAGATTATTGCGTTTTGAAAACGCATATAATCAGTTTTTAGTGTTTGGATTGCGTTTTGAAAACGTAGATAATCAGTTTTTTAGGCTACCAAAACGCAATAATCTATAAGCAGCTCCACCCTTACTTTTCCAAAACGCATAATCTGTTTTGAATAATCAATCCCAAACACCCGTTACACTTTGTACGATTGTGTACTTTGTACTCTAAACTTTCTCATTAAAACATTAAAGAGAGTGAAAAGTTTTTTACTAACATAATTGTTTTCAATCACAAAAAAACATGCCTAAACTATTGTGAACGCTTTAAGAAGAAAATATCGAATCCATAACCTCTCTCCCTTTCGCTTTACTTTCTCTCTCTAAAAAAACCCTCTTCTCTCTCTCTCTATTCTTAGCGTAAACTTTGTCTTCGATGGCGAACAGCAATCTTCCTCGAAGAATTATCAAGGTATTATTTAATATTAATATTAATCAACACACACAATTCCCGATCCCTCTTAATAAATCATATGTTTTTTACTTTATTGTTGTCTTGATCCAGGAAACTCAGCGCCTACTGAGTGAACCAGGTCAGTTTATACTTGATTTATTTAATAATTATCTTGTCAATTGTTATAAACTTGATTTATTTAATTATTATTGATTTTGAATTATTTATTTATTTATTTTTTGTGTGTAGCTCCGGGAATAAGTGCATCTCCATCTGAAGATAATATGCGGTATTTTAATGTTATGATCCTTGGTCCAACACAGTCTCCTTATGAAGGTAGTTTAATTCAACTTTAAATGTTAAATTGCCTTTTTTTTTTTTTTTTACTTTTTCTTGTTTGTAGTAATATTATTATTTTTTTATAAAGATTTTGCTTGTTGCTGTAAAGAAAGTTATTATATAACATTTAATATCATCTAGTTAGTTTCGGAAGTTTTAAAATATTAGTGTATAAAAGTAGAAATCTAGCCGGAATCTAGCCATAATTTAGAAAATTTCGCTAGAAACTCTTTAGGATTTGGTTGTCTCGTCGGAATCTGCGCCTAAACCATCATCGGGAGAATTAAAGCACAATTATTTTGACTTAAAGTGCAAATGCCTCGCCTCATAAATGGGCTTACTTGAAACAGGCGATGGCTTTTAACAACTATGCTTGTTATAGAATTTAATGTAAAATAAAATTTTTACTCATTTCAATGAAAAAGTAATTGACTTTATTTATCAAAATTAAACCTTAGCCTCCTGTTTGGTTTATTTTTTGTGGATAGAAGAGCGTGGGAAAGTTGCGGCTCGTTCAATGTTGCAATGGTATTATATCGTGCATGCTATTAGTATATCACCCATAGGGCCGGCTCAATCTTTGTGGGGGCCCAAAGCGAGTATTAAAACGGATGCCCTTTTCCAAAACCAAAATACGAAACTCTATCCGGTTGTTCATTTCTTTAATCTATGTATGTTCCCGAACATTATACTACAATATTACAGAGATTCATGCAAACAAAGAGCTTATAATTAGGCAAAATTATTTCAATTCTTTGTTAAATTTACACAGTAATTGTTCGCACTTCTGCTTCTGTGATGTGTGAATTGCCTCTAATTTTGGTCTATGCCTTTGCCTTTCTCACCTAATTGGGTAATTTTCAATACATATATAATTGGGTAATTTTCAACACGTATATGCTTAGGATTTTTTTTTAAAGGGGCCCTTAAATTGATGGAGGCCTAAAGCATTGGCTTGGGTTGCTTTACCCATTAGCCGGCCTTGATCACCCATATCATGGAAAGAATAACTGTCTAGTGTGTCTGTGTTTTCATAACCTCACAGTTCTTATCCATCACAGTTTTTACATTCTGTTTTATTTTTATGTTGAATAACTTATCAGTCTTATTTATATATAAATTTCCAAAGGGATCCATGTTTGTATTTTATGCTGTTTAAATCTGAGAGAAAACTTCTATTTTATTTGTGCTTCTTGCTTTGGTCAACTATAGGAGGAGTTTTCAAGCTGGAGCTGTTTTTGCCAGAAGAATATCCTATGGCTGCTCCCAAGGTACATGGATACATACTAATGCTTGTTAGTTAGATGTTTTTGATATCCCTATATTAATAATTTGAATGATCGGCATTGTTGGCCCCTTTACCGTGAATACTGATTTCTGGATTTCTACATTGGGTTAATGAAGCTATATATCTATTTATGATATGTATTATTTGCCTTGATGATATTCTGCTATGAGGGAATTAACAGATTTTGAGTACAAAGATATTGCATCTTCTGATCTTCCCAATCATAATGTGTTTAATCTTTCACAACACGCAGAAAACTATGCGGAATCTTTTGTGTTAGTTAATAATCATGCTCATCTCATCTGTTGAGCTTATTTCTATCTAGTTATGAGTTATGACGTATGAGGGATTTTTGTAGGACATGCTTTCTCATGAATTAATATTACAGTTAAGTAAGATAATATGCAATAATGCAAATTTTTCTTTATAGATTAGAAAGTTGATGGCATAGTTTGTGAACTTTACGGACTTTTTGAGGATATGAAAATTTATTGAGCTATCATATATCCTGGGTGTCTATATATCCACATGAGAACAAGATCCATTTAGCTGGTCTATTATGTATTTTGATTAACACAAAGATTTGTGGGAGTTAACAAAGTCTGTAGTAGCATCTGTTATAAATTAATCATCTGAAAGACTGAAATTATCATTAGAGTGAAAGCTATCTCGGTATATGGTTGCTTGGGAAAAAAAGTGTATGTGATGCTCTGCTGTGTGAAAAAAAGATGGAAATAATGCTCACAGGATGTTTGCGGCCACGTTGAGTGATGTGCTTCGAGAATTAGTAATGATAGCAAATTAGCAAGGCATGTGATATGCACAAGAACTACCTTATACTGTCAGTTCGATAACATTTAAAACCTATCCGGTTATCTAGATAGCCAAAAAGTTCTAGTGGGCGAGCAGTCATATAATTCCAGAATATTCTAGCTGAATTGGACCATGGATGTAATTTATTCATAATTCTAAAGTGTGAGCATTTCTTTGCTGAACTACCAAAGGCCTTTATGTTGTTGGTGCACATGTGGTTGCTTAGGGTATGTTTGGTAAGGAGCTTTTAGGAGCTTCTAGCTTCAAGCTTTTAAGAAAAAGCTCATACTTAATAAAAGCCTTGTTTGGTTGAAGGAGCTTGAAACTTGTAGGCTAGGAGAAAAAGCTTCATATTGAAATGCTATTAGTACTAGCGTTTAAGAAAAAGCTCCTACTAGCTACAAGCTTTTAATAAGTAAAATGACACCAATGCCTATTCTACCATTAAAAAATAAATAAATAAATAAATAAATGCTTACAAGCTTTTAATTATGCCCATTTTGGTCATTTTATACATTTTTATTAAAAGCTCTAGCTAATATGCCAAACATCAAAATATATTTAAAAAGCTACAACTACAAGCTTCCAGCCACTAGCTAATTTTGCCAAACATACCCTTAGACAACACAAATTTTGTAGTAGTGTTTAGGGATTAATATCACAGCCCTTATTTTAGGTTCCAACTGTAATTATTTTGTTATTGTATGATCCTTTTATCTACAACTTCATTTTTAATAGCCCATTTTTTAAGTTCTATTTTTTAAAGTCGAGCTGAGAAACTTTCTTCCATATGTGCTCTTTGTTTCATTGGGAGAATTACATTTAACGTATGTCAAAAACTTATCAAATCCATCATTTGTTTGCTCTTATGTCCAGTAGCTCTCTGTACTTTACATTTAATTTCTTGTGTGTTACTACTTTTACATTGCGTGCCTGGGTCCTTTAAGATGGTATAAGTTGCACGCGATAATGCTTGGCTTTGTGCAACTTAAGGCTCACATTTATTCTTGTGCTGTAATTTCTACCATGCTGTAACAGGTTAGGTTTCTCACAAAGATTTACCATCCGAACATTGACAAGGTTTGTCTTTCGTGTCTCTTTTTCAATAGTGATATCCCCAAGTTTGTTTGTTTGTTTTTCTTCTTAGTATGTTTTTTTATGCAGCTTGGTAGGATTTGTCTTGATATCCTCAAAGACAAATGGAGCCCTGCTCTTCAGATTCGCACTGTACTCCTTAGGTATATTTGTTGACCTGATAATGACAAATTTGATTTTACTAGAGGTGGAAAAGTAGGTGGTTTGGAATTCAGGAGTGAGCATGGGTTGGTTTTACCTAAAACCGAACCCAAACCAAAATATTTAGGTTTTTTGGATGTTGAAGCCACTCAGTTTTGGATAGTAAACCGTAACCAGTTCAGTTGTGGTTTTTGCATCGGCTATCAGTTATTTATTTGATTTTTGGTATTTTGGCCTTGGATCATTTCAGCCAACAAGCAACAAGAAAGATTGCCCAATTAGGAATGTCCAAAAGTATATAAAATTTAAACGGTATATGCAGTCAGTTCAGTTGGGTTCTGTTTGGTCAGTTTTTCAAAGGAAAGTAGAACTTTCTCTAAACAATAACCAGACCCCGGTTTTTCTAACAAGGTAAGTTGTTTTTTGGTCTTTTCAGTTGTTTTGGTTTCGGTTTGGTTTCTACTCACCCCTATTGGATAATGGATTAAAATGAACCCGTTCATAGATAAATGGGTCGAAAGTGGCACTTGTAGGCTAAGTAGTTAACTCAGCCGATATATCGGTCATATATCACCGATATCTCGGTTATCGGTCATCAACCGAAATATCGGTACAAAATATCGGTCAGAATATCGGTACCGATATTATCGGTGATATTGACCGACATTTGACCGATGTATCACCGATATTCCCGATATCAGTATCTTGATTCTTAGTTCTCCCATTTGTCTTAGGGGTTGTTTGGTTGATTAAGTGATGAATCATTAAGAGGTCTGAATGGTTAAGAGGTCTAAATGGTTAAGCGTTGAATCATTAAGTTGGACCTCTTAATGGTTAGTTTTCATGTCCCATGTTGGTAGGGGAGCCTCATTAAGGTTCAGCATAGTTCAGTGCTTAATGGCTCAGCAACATCCCAAATCTTAATGATTCAGACTTAACCATTCCATTCAGAAGCTGAAACAAACGCGCTGAATGCTGAATCATTCAGCGCTGAATGGTTAAGAGCCTCATTAAGAGGCTACCAAACAGCCCCTTACTTCTTATTGCTGTTATTAGTGGTTTAAGTCTTAATTGTTAATTGTTATTGTTAAATATTAGTGTTTTTAAGTTTTAGTAAGTTCCCACTTGCTACAATTGTTATTGTTTTGCAAGTTGCAAGAGGTTAATTTATTAATGAATGGAGAGTATATTGAATTATTAGTGTAAATTGCTATATATATGGATTTTGCATGATATAAAAATCACCGATATCTCACCGCGATAACCTATATCTCAAATATCGGTCCTTGACCGATATCCGATATTTTACCGCATTAACTGCTTAGCTTGTAGGCTTTAGAGAACTTGGTGTTGTATAGCGACATACTAACAAGACAAAATGAAAAAATCTGTCTTTAGTAACTGTTTATAGAAATATAAATTTGACATGAATTTCTTTAGTATCAGTTCAATCTGATAATAATATAATAATAATCAAAGTTTTAACATCTGCATTGTTTCAATTGTATCTGTTAGCATTCAAGCTCTTTTAAGTGCTCCAAACCCAGATGACCCACTCTCTGAGAACATAGCAAAGCACTGGAAATCTAATGAAGCTGAAGCTGTTGAAACAGGTACACACTTTTTTTTTGTTGTTCTTTAGATAACACAATCCATTAAAACTGTTATTTGTCTTTGTATTTATTTGTTTATTTTTATTGAAACTGCAGCGAAAGAGTGGACCCGTTTGTATGCCAGTGGCGCCTAACGGAGATTTGGTCACCATGTTGTTTGGAGAAAATAACATGTATTTGGTTAGATCTAAAACTTGAATGGTTCCGCCTGCTGCAATGTTGTTCACTTCCTTTTTTTTCCAGATAAGACGCTAATTTTCATGTGTAACATTCATCTCGTTAACTATGTGAAAAAGTATTTCTGAACACGGTTGTTGTAGCCCTAAGACTTGGGTCAGGTGATGCGATTCCTATTGCTAAAACCGCATGGTTGCATTTGGGGTTGTCGTCACAAAATGATATCAAATGTAACAATAAGAATTCATCAAAAGTTATAATAGTGAATGTTCTTATGCCATTTATTTGTACTATTTATCAATAGAATTCCGCAATAGGGTAAGCTTGTGTTTTTGTTGGGTCCTATGTTTTTAAAACTGGACCAGACCAGACCACGCCGTCTGTTGGTGTCCGTGGATCATCAACTAGTAACCTGTTTAGTGGCGAAATTATTGTGGTGGCTGATCGGATTATGGATAGAAAGACTGTCCATAGCCCTATGCTCTTCGGTCAAAGAGGTAAAGGGGTGGTTAGTGAGTTTTCACTTTTCAAATAAGAGGAAAAAGGCAATACTAGCAGTGGTGATGGTGTTCTGGACAATTTGGGGAGGTAGGAACGAAAAGGTGTTTGAAGGAAGGTCATGTTCGGTATCTACGCTTATTGACGAGATCAAGGAGACGACGTTTCGTTGGATGAAGCATAGAGCTAGATGCAAGAGTTTTAACTCTTTGATAGTAGGCTTAAATTTGATGTAAATCTACTTTGAGTTTTTGGTTTCACTTTAATGTTCCTAACATCTTGCTAGTTGGGATTTTGGTGTTTATAAAACTGTTTCCTAAACTATTAAAAAAAATCAGGGATGGAACGAATAAGAAATTAAGTGATACCCGATCCAATCACCCAAAATCATATACCCAACTACCCGAATTATATGTGGAAATATAAACAATACCACACTGAGTGGAGATGGTTGAACTAAATGGTTGTTAGGAAGGTAAAGACAACTCAGAGAGGTGGTTTGGAGAAGGGTGAGCATTTGCTACTGGGACTGATGTCGTATGATAGATTCTGATTTCAGTAAGAAAATATATTGAAAGAGCGTTTGACGTTTCTAAAAAAAGATTTCAGTTGATTGTCAACCCAATAAGGTTTTAGACACGAGAGAAGATAATGGACGTCGTCCACACTTTTATTATTCTACATAACATGATACTAGAGGATCAAGGCATGGCTATTTGTCAACATTACCAAGGTGATGTCCCACGTGCTCAATCGACAATCACTAATATTCAAAAACTCGACAACATAATTGAACCGTGAGATACACGAAAACCTTCGCCATGAATTGGTCAAGCATTTGGGCTAGACGTCCTGATGATCTTATACAATATTAGTTTTATTTTTTTATAGTTTGTATTCGTGTTAACATAAATCTAACATTATACAAATTTAGAAAGCCTAAAAAATAAAAATAAAATAAAATAATCCGGATAAAGCCACTACTCACCTTGAGCCACAACAGGGTCAAGTGAGTGAGCTACAACTTTATCAGAGTGTCATATACTCATATCAGCACTACTTGGCATAATATTAGAGGATCAAGTTATGACTCAAGAAGAGTTGGAGGTTTGTGTTTTGCATACCATGATTAACACTATATGCTCAAATTTTTCTTCTTTGCTGATGTTTTATCCTAGTAGAGCCTTATTACGTGAAAGGGAAGAGATCCTCTAAAAATGAAAAGATTTTTTATAATTAGGATTTAAAAGGTATTTTGGTCTAAAAACACAAACTTTTACCTTTTGTTTTCTCAAAATCCAACACAAAAATCTAGTACAAGAAAAAATCTTAGTATAAAATTATATTTTATGTCGGGTGTCGAGTATTTAGATTGTCGTGAACTTATACCACGTTATTTAGATTAATACCCACCTTAATACATAGTACACCTATTAAATTATTTAATAACCTAATATTGGTGAGTAATCCGCCCTACTTGTATTTGTGATAAAACACTGGTAATTGTACTTGTGATAAAACACTATGCAAAGAAATAAACACTGATAAAACAATATGCGAAGAAATAAATACATGTAAAACACTACGCGTAGAAACATATTTTATTTATATATATAGCAATATGGTACTCATATTAAAGATAAAAAAACGCTCGTTATTATTGTGTATTTTTTTTTAAAAACCATTATGCATAAAAAAAAGTATTGATGTTTAAAAAAGATAAGAGAAACTTGCATGTGAATTCCTAAATTTAATACACTAATTTTTCTTTTATACCTTTATCTAAGAAATCAATCAATCAAATTATTAAAACACTATGGACAAAATTGTCATGCATTTAATCTCTACCATTAAAATTCTAACATAAAGGCAATAAACACTTATTAGACTTTTTAGTAAAATGCCACTTTTCAGAGAAACCCCACCTTTGACTTAGTTGTTAAAACATAAAATTATATAAAATTAGTATGGTAAGAAATAAAATATACATGTAAATACCAAATACACGATACTATACTTGTGGGTATGCATATTACCCATAGATAATTGCGCAACATGTATTGGGCGGGTATGGTATACAATTTTACAATCAGATATGGGTATAGTATACAATTTTAAAATCAGACATGAGACTAAAATTACCAATATCCATCTCAAATTTTTCAAATTACATCCAATGATGAAAATTTTATGTCTAACCATGAAATTTGAGCACAAAAAAATTGATAAACTGTTGAGTTTCGAACCTAGACAGTCGTTTGTGTCAAAAATTAAAATGTCCAAATTCCTAAGGTTGTGTTTAATGGGAACTCAATTTTTAACTATTACGTCATAATGTGTCTGCCACATCACTAACACGTCATAAAACTTTCTCACTTTTTTCAAATGTATCTTGTAATGATTTCACTGGTTTTAACTTGGGGTGTTCATGGTTCGGTTTCAAATTGTGAAAGTGAAACCGTCCAAACCGGCCATTGGCTTGGTTTCACGGTCGGAACCAGACCGTTATTAATGGTTTAGTTTGGTTTAAGAATTATATGGTTTGGTTTTGGTTTACATAAATAAAAAACCATTACTAACGGCTTAGTTCACGATTTGACTTAAAAACCCCGAAAATCAAACCGTGAACACCCCTAGTTTTAACTATCCACCATCCATTAAAATACCATTTAAATTATGTAAAATTAAAAGAATTTTAAATCTTTGGTTGGTTGCATAAAAAGGCATGCCACTTGTATTTTTTTTTCCTTGGATGAGGAAATAATTCCCGTGGTATCCTGTTAACATATTAACAAATAACCATTTAACGCCCCTTAACACAAAGAGAGAATGGTGTACAACACCGGTTAACATGTTATGTCACCCGTAACACACCATATGTTAGTGTACACCCCATGGCTAACGCCCCTTCACCGATTACGTTAAGAAGGCGTTTTACCAACATGATATAAAAATGCTATAAGCTAGCCGGCTAGCCTTGACTTGAGGCGATGAGCCGATCCTTAAGCCCAATCTTCTAATTTGTTAAATTTGTAAATTATTTTATTCATACATTTACATTGGCAATATCTATTTACATATTTTTAGAAGTACTAATTTTTATTGCTGAAAATGTATAGATTTATCAAAACAACCAAGATGTATCTAAAAGTAAATAATAAAAGATTCACTTGTAGAATGGTGATAACACAAAAATTTCTGGGTGAGGGATTAGGTCTAATTGACAAAACCATTAAAGTTAAGATATTGCTCTCATTAAGGTCAAAGGTTCGAGCCCTGCCAAAGTCGAATTCGGTAACATTTTTTGATGTAACAACCAACTATTGAATTTTGATTACTTCAATATCTTATAGACTTCCAAAATGCAATATCGAAAAACAGTTTTTTGCCTATCATTTCATGGTAATTAGAAAAACATTCATCGATATTTTTCAATTTTCCACTAGCTTGAAAAATATAACATATCATCATTGTGCATTTTTTTTACAGCTAGATCACCTTGTAAGTCTTTTTAGACTTACAGATACCCCACCTGAATTCGAGTCCCAGGTACATGCGGGTATTGCAACCCTAGGCCCGGAGGCTAATTACATATTTTGCATGCGTCAATGGTCAATCCGGGGACCTCCCGGGCAGGTACCATGCAAGCGTCTAAACCCTCATACGTCAGAACTATTGAACCATTGGAAAATATTTCTCCCCTCCAACTAATACTAATTATGCATTTATCTAAACACACAAAACATAACTTGAACCATTGGAAAATATTTCTCCTGAAGTATTTAAAAACAAATCATAAGTAACTTTTTTTTTTTCTGGATCGGGTACTTCTTTTGTTAATCACTTTTAAAAAAAACTAGCAAAAAGCTAGGCAATGGGTACATCAAAAACAAATTACCGAGTAGAAGTCAGAGAACACCACCAATCCGATCACTAACAAATTACAAAACTTTGCTCTTCTCCTAATCCAACAATTATACGAAATAAGCAAAATATCAATTGGCATTTTCATATCAGAGCGAGCCTCCTTAGGGGACGGGGCACTACCAGCAAATGAAGCATGTACCCTACTACCCTCACAGTAACACAGCCACTAGTGGCAGGGGTAGTGGGTTTGGATAGTGAATTAGCGAAGTAGAACCCCCTGAACTTTGAAGGCCTTTTGTGGGGGAACTTTTTTTTTTTTATGGTAGTTTCGTGTAGTGTTATCTCCAAATCTGTGTTTAAGTGTAGTGAATCAATGAAATAATATGACAGTGCCGGATTGATAGAACTCGAGGTAGTTCAGTGGATTCAAGTGGAACGTCCCTCCCCCGCTTACAAACCACAAGATAATTCCAAGTCTTAGACATGATATATCAAACTATCAAATAGCATGTTAAGTCTTGGACATCATAAATAGTTTTAACATTACTCAGTTGTTTTTTTACCTTTTAGAAGTGTCTTGGCAGATCAATGACAGTTCACCTTTGCTTATTTAAAATTAAAAAGTATAGTACTATCATTCCTTATTTAAGGTACCTAACCTACCTCTGAAGTTTTAAGACTTTCTAAAATAGTTGGTGAACAGAGCTGCTTTTGACAATTTACCAAACTCATTTATCATCATTTATGGAACCAAACGGCTTCCTGTCAATTTATTTATATACATTACATTTTATTATAAAAAGTGTGTTTAAAATAAAGAGAGACAAAATGGTTTAGGTTGAATATAGGATCTCCATAGTTCGGCTATAGAGGTAGCATGTTAAGTTTACTTTCAAAGCTCATAACATAAAGGAATGTTATAAAAACATATTTGTTGTTTATTTCCTATTGGGTTGCTTTGTTAGTTATCGTTACGGGGTTGTTTGGCAACATCTGAATGGTAAGTGCTGAACTAATAAAAAGTCTGAATTATTAAGTGTTGAATCAGAAAGATGTATGAACTATTCATACACAGTATAATGCTTACTCATTTAGATGCTAATGTCTAACTGATTCAGACATCTGCTCACGAATCAAACAATCTGAATGAACTATGTATGACTGAATCAGATATATATCCAATTAAAAGCTGAAACAAACAACATACATTGGTTATTATACCCGTTTTTTTAATTTATGAAAATAAAAGTTACCATTTGAAATGCGGATTACCTAAAATCACATCTTGAATTCAGCTGATTATATATTACAATATATATAATAAACAAACAACTAGCACTTTGTATTATTCTTGTCTCAAACCAATAAAAATTGTGGAACTAATATCACCCGGATACTCATGGTGAGTCTTTTAAGTTTCAAATGCTTTAATCATGGTTGAACGGTCACTATATGTTAAATGCTTATGTTTAATATCTTGAATTTTTATATATATTTTTAAATCAAATTATACTTTAGTTTTTTTCATATCAATTAGACTGTGTGTTGTGGACACGCAAGTGACCATGCGTGAGCAACCACAATAGCCCCACGCTCACCCTCAGCCACAACAACTCCACACTAACTCTACGCGAGCGAGCCAACGTGAGCAAACTCACGGCGCAAAGAAAAAAATATGTGTTGGATTTGTAGGTTGTGGTCACGCCGGTGCTCACACCCAACCATAACAACCTGACGTAACCAGGTTACTTGAGAGTCACGTCGGTGTCTTGCGGCAGTGCTCACCGCGAGCCACAATGTACAACCTTATAACTTATTTGAAAAATAAAATGGACCCATCATTATCGGTGAATGATGAAGCAAACGAAATCAACACGCATGAACTTTTTCTTAAAAATTAAAAAGTAATAAGCCTTGTAGCCAAATAGCCATACAGACGTCCTTGTTCTTTCTTTTTACCTTTTTGTGAGTAAATAAAGTTATTCTTTTTTTGGCGAATTTATCATTCTATTACCATTTTTAAACTATTTATATATATCTTTGTAGATAAATATATTCTTTTAAGTTTTATAGTTTTCTTTTGAAACTATTAAGGAATATTTTGTCTTTTACTATCTGATTTTGTATTTCATTTCACTTACCCTATTTTGATATCTTACTTTGAGGGAAAAAAGTTACTTTGGGAAAACTTACTTTATGTTAGTCATATATTTGTATTTTGCTTGGTTTAGTTTGTACTAGTCATATACGTCCATGACACAAAGTGCCACAATATTAATGACACATGACCTATCACATATAAAGCATAGTTAGACCAAATTTTTGTATCAAACATGAATTGATTATGCTCAATCCAAAATATGATGTGAAGGCAAAAATAGAAAATTACAATGGGAATGAAAGGAAATTTCTATAGAGCGATTTTAGGAATGGTTTTGAGAATAACCAACCTAGCCGTATCATGAAGATTGGAGGGAGAAACAATGAACAAATTGTTTGTTCTATCTTTGTTTTTGTCTAAAGAAGTGTTATTCAATCTTCATCTTATTTACATCTTAGGGGTTTCCATAGTCCTATTGCATTTTAAAAGAAGCCACAAACCTCTTGAAGCTTGAAAGGTTATTTAATATCCAACATATCCATTAGGCCTTAGGGTATGGGTATGTGAGAGGGCATGAAGCGCCGTGAAGCCACAAGAATACCGACACCACACCCTCGCGGCATGGTGACCGTGAGGGCGGTCGCTTACCACGGGCCATTGTTTGAAAATTTGAACGTTAGATTGGTGATGGAAGGTAATGGTAAAGGAAGACCATACCATAGTGGATGTAAGGCCCTACCCGATAAACGGGTGATTATACGATAATTTACGAGGAAATAAACTTAGTTGGAAGTTTATGAATAAAGCATTACATATTAAACGTGTTTCACAAGTTTTTAGCACATACGCGTCACATTTCAAAACATACATATAGTCTAGTTAGTTGTCGAATACGACAACAAAACGCCTTCCAAAAACCAAGTTTTAAAAGATTAAGTTTAAACGTTGTGGAAGTGGTAGAGTCTGATACGTTCGGTTCTTGCTCGAGTCTTGATCATCATCCATATCGCATACCTGATTTCCTGGGGGTTAGACACGGTTAAAACAATCTAAAAGTTAGTTTAAACAAGTCAATGATAAGCATGATAAACACCCACGGGCGTATCCATACTCTCATAGGCATAGCCCTACTCTCACTCAAAATTGGCTTTTGGGCGTATTTGGGGCGTATGGCAGCAGAGTTTCATGATTTCCGAAAACTTGACAACAGAGTGGTCGTAGCCCTACTCTCCTGGGCATAGCCCTACTTTGCTCAGAAATTGTTGCACGTTTATACTTAGCATTTTTGCCCATTTTCTCTTGCACCAAGCTGCACTTTTCATGCAATTTCAAAACCATTTTAGGGACTTCTTAGGACTCATTTATGGGTCACAATGTATAGTTTCTAAGTGATTAAGTCTCGATTACAATACCTTATTCGGTTTCTAACACTATTACCATAGTGATTCGATTCCTCTTCTACTTGACCCGTTAAGGTTTGTATAAGTTGAAAACATGCATTTTTATGATTCCCAAGTTTATATTCGTGAGTTACACACTACTAATCAAGCCTCAACTTGACTAAGTGATTATTAGTCCAAGCCATTCCGCCATCATAGCGATGCCTCGTGTCCATGGCCGCATGTGCCACTTCTCTTGTTCTTACTCACGCGACCCATATGAATCGTGACATGGTTTTTATTCAAGATATTATACCTCTTGGGAATCACAATGGTATCTCAATTTACATGACAATGTTATCATCTTCAAAATGGGCATATATGTATAAAGTCATAGTTATGACTTACCTTAGTTCACGCCCCTTTTCGCTTATAGACTAGCTTGAGATTGATAACATAGAGTCTGCGAATATACTCAAGCAATTAACAAAATTGATATCGACATAATGTTGACCCTTAGCTTAGGTCCTTGACTAACTAGTGTTTTACCCAATTGACCCGTTAGCCTAATTTGGGATATTGATAACCTTCATCTAAGGTCATTTTCTCTGAATTATGAATCTCGTGTAAGCTTCTTTTACGACACTCCAATGTCTAGATCCAACATGCAAATACAAAGTTATAACTAAGTATATGAACGTACTAGGAATATATTAAGATTTAAGCCATCGAGTGACTTACCTTTGTGCGTGCTCCTACCCGTGCATTTCCTTTGATTCTAAGCCTCCCAAAGCCTCTCTTTTTACTACCTAATAGATTTTTATCCACTTAGGTTGTTAGGATCATAATTAACAATATGGTTATACATGATCAATCAATCTTTTGCTAATTTTTACCATGTTCAACACATTTAACGAGTTTTAGTCCAAATTCATTCATTTGGACATTTCAACAAACACTTGGTGGGAATGAATCATCAAGACTAAAATTTTTGGGTGTTTTATGAGCCAAATGCCTATCAACCAAGTATTGAGCCTTGATTCATCATAAGATGACAATTTGACAACCCAAGTTCACATTCTTAGTTTCAAAACATTGATTTTTAGCTTATAAGCACACATGTTGCTCATACCCATCAATACTCACCAAGTTACCTTAGGGATTTCACCCAATTTGATAGACTAGCATGAATTCAACAAAATTTGTTGGGATTTAGGTTCCCTTGGACTAGAGACACCTTCCCCAACACCCAATTCGACTTTTTGTAAAAACCCTAGATTATCAACTTGTCATGCAAGCTATAATATATCAAATATGATGAAACAAAAGTTATCTACTGATTACATGAGGTTTGTAGGTCTGATTTCTTGCTATCCCAAGCAAAAGCCCCTTGAATTGAGCTTGATTCAAGCTTGTTTATGAGTTTTTATGGTTTGGTTTGATAGAGGGTGCTTGGGTCATGAGTCTTTGAGAAGGGGAAATGCATTCCCTGCATTTTGTCCAAGTTATAAAGCCAAGTTTCATCACTTGGCAGGTTCAGTCCCTCCAGGTATGGATTTTAGTTAACTTCTGCTAACCCGGTTAGTTTTATAAAGCCTTTTATATTGTTATTCACCTAACATGAGTAACGAGGTTAGTTCCCAACTATTGTTAATCCGAGATTATTTAGTATTATAAATTGGGATTTTAAACCGGTTATTACCAATATTAGCATAAACGCTAATTATCAAATTTTGGGGTGTTAAAACTCTACCCCCTTAAAGAGGGTTTCGTTATCGAAACCGGATATATATATATATATATATAGGCCAATTCTAAATTGGAAACCACCTTTAGTTGAGCAAACTAATGAAACCCACTTGTATGGCTATGGTTCTTCCACGTATGCCATTCTTAATTTTGAGGGAGGGGTATTATAGAGATTATACATCTCGTCCTTTTCTATGGAGACTGACACACATTATACATCTCTCTTATCTCTCTTCTTCTCTACATATCCCTGTATCACGTTCTCTCTCTACTCTCTCACCCTCTATCTACACTCTCTCTAAATCAAATTTCTCTTTATAATTTTTCAGATCTACACCAAATACGAAGAAGAGCCATTCCATCTTTTAATTCCAGCAACATTAACCAGCATATAGCGACAGCTGTGGAGGAAAACGAAAATGAAGATGGCGGATCTGAACTAAATATATGTTATTGAGTCATCAACATGTTTTATGAGTTTCTAAATTTTGTAAGAGTGTGATGATTGTTTGAGTAACAACTGTTGTCAAACTTCATTAGATATTAATCGTATGAATTTTGTTTGTGGGGTCTTAAAAAATAGATGGTCAAAGGTTTTTAATTTTTTTTTAACAGTTGTTTATAAACAACTTTAAATTGATGAATTGAAAACAAAGTTTGACATCTAAACATTACATTTCAAAATTAAGATCAGAAATATAAAAATGCTTTTGGTATTACCTATTTGGGTTTGGGGGTGGGGGGTTGCAGATCAGTAGGTGGTTGGGGGTTGCCGATGCCGGTGGTGATTCACTGATTTGGTAGTACAGGTCAATTGTTTTGTTTTTTTGTTTTTGTTTTGTTATTTTTCTTTGTTTGTTTGATAATTTTTATTTGTTTGTTTTAGATTTAATCTCAAGTTAAAGAAGGTACAAGTTTTTCTGCACTTGGTACAACTACCCAAAGCATGAAAAGACCAAGATTTTGGTAACGGATCTGAGGGTGCAAGATGATAGGTTTTGTTTTTATAAATTTTATAGATTTAGATTTTCTGTTTTTGTTTTGTAGATAACTTGTCTATCAAAGTTTGATTTTGATCTAAAAACATTTATTTTTTCATATAAAAACATATGTTTTTGCTGTTTGGGATCATAATTTATCACATGTTTTTGTGTTTGTATTATAAATACATATGTTTTTGCGTGTGTGTTATATATTTTTCATATGTTTTTTGTTTGTGTCTATAATTTATTTATATGTTTCTGGTGAATAAGTTGCAAAAACATATGTGAATGTTAAAAAAACTTATGCTTTTTTGTTTTGGAAAATAGTGAATGGATGGTTTTAGAAAGAGGAGAGAGGAGAGAGAAGAGATGTGATTGAAAAGTAAGAGAGAAGAATGAGACACTTACATCTTACTTTGACCATTTTACTCTTTGTGACATAAAGAACATCTTTATGGCTGATCAAAAAAGCAGAAACAACATGAACCATAGATCAACTTCAATGAGTGGTTAAGATGAGGGTTTCTTGAGTTTTCTCAAGTGGGGAGGGTTTCCAAATTATCCTTCCCCTATATATATATATATATATATATATATATATATATATATATATATATATATATATATATATATATGAATTCCCATGGGTCGTGCCACATGGTTAACCTTGAGTTTTATCCCTTCTCGATGAGGGTTATTTTAAAGGAATTTGATTACGCCCCTAGGCTTATGTATACACATTCATTTACCCTTACTCGAAATTATTTTAGTTTTGGCACCCATAGGTGTCATGGTTTGCCCAAGAGTCATCGATTTGACTCCTTTGCGTGTTTGGAACCCTCAAGTCCCCGAGGGCTTAGGGTATACATTTGATTATTTACTCTTCTTAGAATCATTTCTTTGCACTGAGGCACATAATGGGTTTGGTTATCATAACGGCTTCCCAAAGACCGTCACCCACATTCAAAGTGGTTTTAGTTTCCGTTTGATTTTGGCTAAAAGGCCTCTTATAATGCCATGGTTTTACCGGAAAGCGTCGAGTCCTTTCCGTACCTCATGTTTTCCTTGTCTTAGACACCGCGTGTCCTTTTTAATAGTGTTTTCACCTATCACTAGGCTTAGTTATATTTATTCATTCCTTTGGGTCCAAGTCGTGACGACTTCACTTAACCCGTTTGAACTTTCTAGTGATTGTCTAGCTATCACTAGACTATTAACAGTTTATAGTTCATTTTGTTACTATCCGATTACTAATTCTGTGAGTAGTTAAATCACTAGAGTTTTTGGTTACTAGTAGACTTAAGTTTCATAAGTCACAGGCTTTAGTCAGTCATCCAATCCAATGACTACGACTTCTGACGTGTTTTTATACACAGATCGCCAAAATTCCGAGTTAAGTTTGTTGGACTTTATAAAAGCCAAATTTCCGTTTATCATGTGCATGTGTCCTAGTTCAGAGGCCCTCACCTGGGCTAGTATTTCGTATTACTAATTTAGAGTTTGAATATTCCACGGAATCCTCCATATAATACCTTAGATAGAATTTAGCCTATCTCCTGTATACTTTAACGTGCATTGGTATCATTTTATCCAAATTTTAGTATGTGAGTTTCAACTCTTAGTTGAAACTACTTTTAGGCGATTGATCACCAATTATCTTTTTGTTCTGGTGTCCCAGGCTTTTAGGATTTTTGTTCTATCAATAGAGTTGGCATCGGGTCCGTGACCCCTTCTTAACCATCCTTTCGAATTAACATTTTAGCTTTCACAAGCATCTAATTTGAGATTTAACCCAGTGTTCTGACTCTTTATTTATCTAGGCATTATTTCATATATAACATCCCGTCTTCACATCCCCTGCCAGATTATGTTTTTATTTAATTCCTCGAAACACTTTAGTCCCAAGGCAATTCCTTTAATAGTCTACCATTATAAGGTCCGTTTATATACTATGACCCGTTTCTGTTTATTTATGTCCCCTAGGACTCATTGACCTTTAGATCAATTAAGCGTTTCTCAAAAGGGTTCTTACTTGCCTTTGCTTCATGGTGTTACATTACCATGTTTATTCACACAAGTCTATTTACTTATATTTTCTTGACTTAAGATTCGTATGCATAGTGGTCCAGGAGACTACGTGTGGTTTATTATGAAGGCATTGTCTTCATTTCTGCGATTCTCAACCATCTATATATATTTTAGTTTTCTGATCGTCCGTTGATCCATCATGTGCTAAGGCCCACGAGGTTTATCTCGCTTTGTCCGTGACATGATGGTTGAATTGTATAGTAACACACGAAGTGTAAAATATAAAGCGTCACACACAATTCGTAACAGACAATTACTAAAAAGTGTAAAACACAATGCTTTTAACTCGGTTCGGAACAAAATCTACGTCAAAACAAAACAAGTATGAAAATGTATTAATTATATTTGACATTACTCGTTTTTCAAAAGAAAAAAAAAGTTTAAGTCGAAACATAGTTTTTTATAAGTAAAGGTACGAAAAGAGGTAAAGTCAAAATTTTCCAAAAGAAAATAGAAAGTTTAAGTTGAAACATATACCAACTTGTGTCTATACTGACACGTATAAAAATTCGCAAGTAAAAAATAGTGTTTTTTTTTTTTTTTCAAGTAAAGGTACAAAAATGAAACTCAAAATTTTGCAAAAAGGAAAAAAGTTGAAGTCAAAACGTAGACAAACACGTATTAATACCGACACATATATACAAATTTACACTTAAAAAAATATTTGTTTTCAAGTAAAAGGGCTAAAAATGGTCAATGACAAAGAGGGGGGGGGGGGATAGATTACATGAAAAATAGTTTGTTCCAAATAAAGGGACTAGAAATGACAAAAGACAAAATTTAGGGGTTGGACATAGCAAGATATAGTAAAATAGAAAAGTACAAAAGTTTTAGCCTTTTGTGTACCTAGACGAAACCACAACCTCCAAGAAGTTGGGACCATTTTTATCGTGGATCGACCACCTTTGTAACTAGATTTATATGAAAACTCAAACAACCGAATTACCATGGTTCACACTTCACAGTGGGACCATGAATCACTCCCCTACATTTGTGTAAGTTTTTCGAATGTAAGTATACATAAGTTTTTAGAGTCATGCCGACATTGTTTAGTCACATGCATGCAAAAATGACAGAAAACATGAATGTTGTATATAAAGGGTTCATTTTTTAAGCACAAGTTCTTTTTTATAAGTACATCCTTTTTGCCAAGATGATAGCATTTTTATTAAGCATATGGATATGTAAGAAGCTGAGGCGGATCTAGAGTGTAAGCAGAGGTAACGTCCGTTACTCCTCAACTTTTTTGGCATAGTGTATTTTTATTTTTTTTACGTGTTTTGTATTACGTTACCCGTAAAAATTATGTAACGTTACCCTAAAATATTGGTCTAGATCCGCCCCTGGTAAGAAGCAAGAAACCACAAAAGTACTTCCATAGGTATATCTAAATTTTTAGAAAATCATATTTGGTGTTATTAAACTTAGGTTTAAACATTTATCATCTCTCGAAGGAACCTTCTGTGATGGTTGCTTTTTTTCTAATTCATATTAAACAACGAAAAGATGGTTAACATATTTAAGGGAAGAAGACAACTTTTGTAAACAAAAAGAAAAACATCTTTCATACCTACCTTGGGCAAACTTTAACAATTTTTGTAAGGTCAAGTAATTGTCTAGTTGATTTGATTGTAAGACATCTTCTAAAGTCACTTTTTTCTTAGTAATTACCTCTTCTCACACGTTTCTTTAACTAATTAAGGTGTTGTTTGTTTTTTCAAATGTTTGTGTGTGGACCACATCTGTAGAAGAAGAGGTTGACCAAACCTCTGTAGTCTGCAACAAGAAGACTGTTTGTCTTTTAATGTCTGTAGACTGCCAAAATAAACTGGTGGTGGTGTACGAACGGTGGTGGCGGTGGTGGACGGTGGTGGTAGACTGTGGACGATGGTCGGAGGTGGTTAACGGTGGGCGGTGGTGGGGTGGTGGACGATGGTGGTTGTGGTAGACAATGGGTCGTGGTGTTTAACCCTCTGCAGAATTTAGAAGATCCTAGAAGTGGCTGGGCTAAGTCTGCACCAAAAGGAGCTCGCGCAGACATTTTTATTTTAATGAAACGTCTTCGAAAAAACAAACAGTCTGTAAATGACAATATCTGGGTGTGGTTTGTGCGACGCAGACAGAAGAGCCTGCGCAAATCTTTTTTAGAAAAACAAACAACGCTTAATTCTTCTTCCAATACTTAGACCAACTACTTGGACACAAAATTGAGCAATTTATAATTTTATATGTTATTGAGCGATCATTTATCCAAAGAGAAAAAAAAATCAATTCACAACACTTCAAGAAGCAATTAAAGAAGGGAGTTTAACCAATCCCATTACTTGACATTTTTTATTTATTTCGTGTGCTATAATCTCTATGAAAGTTGATTAAAAATAAGGTCTTCAAACGGTGATTGATACCTACCGTATTACAAAGAATATTTGTTTAGTTTAGAGAAAAGCTAGTGGAACAAATCGCGGTTGAAGGCTAAGAAATTAGCGTAAGATGGATTTGTATAATTGTATGCATCCATCCCTACTTTATTTTTTGTATACGTGTTGATATCTTTATTTTTGTTTAGGACTGTTGCTGACATCTTTACTTTCTAACTTATTTCTCAAAATTATTTCTTATTTTGAGGAAATAATTTTTAAATAAACAGAAAGTAATATAAGTAGTCAAATATTTGAAATAACCTATTCTTTCCCTTGGAAGTTCTTTAAATTGATATAAGAGGATGTTGCTATAGTTCTTATTAGAATCATGCATCACTCAATCTCAAATAATTGTGTCTGTAAAAATCTTGAGTTAATATCTCCATGGTTAGACCAAAACTACGGTTGTGAGGAAATCATATTCATGTGTAAAAAATTGTTGTTAAAAACATTGTTCTATAGATACGTGTGTATATTTTCTTATAACAAAGCAATGATCTAAAAGCACAAGTAACGTGCTTTTCTCACAACCGTAGTTTTGGTTCAAGCACGTGAAAATTAAGTTAAGATTTTTGTAGATAAAATTATTTAAGATTGAATAATGAATGATTCTAATAAAAACTAGAGCAACTTGCTCATTATATCATTCTTTTTCAGCCCAAGTAATTGTCTAGTTTATTTGATTATTAATTGATTTTATGAGCAACTTGCTCTAGTTTTTATTAGAATCACTCATTGCTCAATCTTAAATAATTGTATCTACAAAAACGTTGGCTTAATATCCACGTGCTCAAACTAAAACTACGGTTGTGAGGTAACCACATTGTCTATGCTTATAGATTATTGCTTTTGTTAGTAGAAAATTTATATCTCGTAATGTTTTTTACAACAATTACTTACACTTAAATTTTACCGAACTTTACACTTCAAAAAATTTGAACTCATAGCACTTATAAAAACATCATACTACTATGAGGTCATGAGTCTTAGGGGCATTTAAATTTGGATATCCAAAATTTTTTAATAGTTGATTTCAATATCGGAATTTTTTGAATAGTTGATTTCAATATCCGAATTTTGAAAATACCCAAAAAACAGTTAAATAGAAGTACATTTAATTCGAAATTACAAAGTGAAAAATAGCTAAATTCTCAAATAGTCATACAATATCAATGAAAAACCAATAAGGTTTTAAAACATGCAAATCTAAACAGGCGAAGCTTGACCCGAAATTTCGGGGGTTGGAAATCACTAGTTTCGGGGGGTCGAAACCATATATACCAAAAAAATTCTATACGAATACTATATAATCGGAACTTCTGAGCGAAAATTCGAAGGGTTGGCCGCCCCTCCCCGCCCCTTAAGAGTTGCGCCCTTGAATCTAAATACGAAATATTCTAATATCAGAATTTTCAAAATTTTCAGATAATTAAAGAATCAGAATCATTTTGCACCCATTGAGTATCTATCTAATGAATGAAATATGATTTGGAACGTATCGAAGATTACCATTAATGAATAAGATATTATTGAGAAACGAATATCTAAAAATATTCAATATAGAATGTCAACATTATTGAAGCCTAGTCGTTAGGCCATGTTTTTTTTTACATAAATAATATTTAGATAACAACTTTTATAGTTTTATTATCATTTATTGACACAACTGCTTTTTTGACCACTTCTCTTGCACTTTAGTCCCTCCTTTGACTAATTTGCTTTCAAATTTCAACATCTACAATTCTCTCTATATAATATCTTTCTTAGGCCATCACACATTTATTATAGCATAAAAATTATGCAAAAATATTTTTTTTTTAAATTATATCATACATATACCACTTTATTTATATTCGTTTAACTTTAACCAAACAAACGAACAAAAATCTACACAAACGATGCATACTTTAATACATAATCAATTTTAACTAGAAACGCGACGCGTAAACTATATATGAATGACAAGTTAACTAATATAAATGAAAGAATAGAATTCCAACATCTGCAACAATAAAAAACACTAAGCTAAAAGTTTTATATCCCATTCTAGTTCCATGTCACAAGGTTAAAAAAAAAAAAAACAATTTGTATGTTGAGGAGGGTTGAAATTACCATATTCTCCTTCATCAAATGCTATATGGGCATTAATAAGTGTACAACATTTGGCAGTAGCTACCACGCAATCGGATCGGCTTCTTTTAGAGACTGTAATGCCTCAATGATGCTTCCAACACTTCCGGACTTGGGCAAACCATTTCCTTCACACGACCGCCCTTTTTGTAAATCTTGATCGTCGGCACCACCCTTACATTCTCAGCGTCTGCGATTTCCAGGCTTTCTTCCAAATCAACCTTTACATTAAACATATTTTAGTTGGTAAGTGTATGTTGCCATATGCGTACGATAAAACTAGCCACAAATGTGTTGGATCGGGTCATTGCACAAACGGCCCATCAGTGGTGGATCTAGAAGAAAAACTTAGGGGTATCTCAAAAAAAGATTTTGGATCGAGGGGGAAACTAATATTTGCTCAAAGGTATCTGATACATAAAACAGACAAGAAAAAAGTCACTAATTTTGCACTTTGCCTACAAAGTTGAGGGGTAGCCTGTGCTACCCCTAATTACATGGTTTTGGCTAGTTTGGGTTGGCCGGTTGGACAAGACCACCACCTCCATGGTGGCAAATGGGTGGTTGGGTGGGATTCGCTCAACCCGTTGACAGGGGTGGACCTATCTTGAAGCTAGGTGCCGCGTCTCTTGCTACTCAACTTCGTGCGCGTAGAGGAAAATTAGTGGAAAATTTGTTTTTTTTTTTTACGATATTTGAAAAACGTTACTACTAAAATGAAAAAAAAAAATGAAAAACGTTACTACTGAAATTAATTTCTAGATCCGCCACTGCCCGTTGAGCCCGATCAACAAAAGAATATATGACATAATTTGGATACAAATAGCAAACAGATAAAACCAGATGATCATATCTTTACCTTAAGAAAATTAATAGATGGATATCGGCTGCAAAGGGTGTCAAAAAATGGAATTGTCTGCATGCATTGAAGATCCGACGACGTTTTGTAAAGAACAACTGAAGCTCCTGCAGTTTTCAGACTACAAAAATTTAACAAACACGAAACGAAATATTCATAAAGAGTGTTAAAGAATCTGAATGAGAACTAACCAGATGAAGCAACTGCAGCTTTAAACTGATCAAGATTGGTAACCAGTTCAACTTCGCCTCCAAATTTCATATTATTTACATCTTCCCCGCGAGATTTCTTCAAAGCAACTTGAGCATGGAACAATGACTCAGCAACATCATTGTTGTTTGGCAGTTCTCTCCTCAAAATCTCGTAATCTTTCACGGATTCATCCCACCTATCAAGCTGGAATGCCAAGAATCCGTATCAAAAGGTTGGGGTAAGGGTCAAAATGGACCGGGTCGGGTCAACCCACAAGCGAATATTATAAATTTGCAGTATTCTAATGTTTTTAGATTGAAAGGTTTGTAGGAAGTTTGTATGTATCTGATATACATTTTGATGAATCTCAAACGGTTTAACCTATTCAACACGTTCCTTATTCATTATATGACTCATATCTTTTAAATAAACCCTTTTGACCCATTAGAATATAATCCAATAAACGGGACTATATTGCCACTTATACACCTACTCATTATTATGTTTCTGTTATAAATAAAAAAAAAAAAAAAAAAAAAGTTGTGTTTGATACCTTGCTAAATGTGGCAGCTCGGCGAAGAAGTGCTTTAGTGTAGTTCGGGTGGATAACAAGTGCTTGATTGCAATCCTCAAGTGATTTCTCAAATTGACCTAGCTTAAACCAACAAGCAGCCCGATTACAAAAGAGGACCGGGTTCGACGGGTCGAGCCTAAGCCCTTCACTATAAGCTGAACATGCTTCTGTGAGCCTTTCTGACTTGAACAGATCATTGCCACGAGCTCGAGCTCTAGACACTGACCTAACATTTTGAAGCAAAACTGCAACCTCAACGTTTCGAGGATCAATTTGTCCTGACTTCTCAATCGAGCTAGCTGCATCCTCGAATCTTTAAAATGAACAAAAAAGGAAAATATAACATGATATTAATATAGGTGACAATTTCATATAATATAAATATTATTTATAAACAGGTTAATTTGGCTTGTGTTTTATCGTATTAATTGCTATAATCAAATAATTTTCAAAAAAATATTATCATTGATATACAAGTATTTAGAAAGAAGACAAAGACGTCTGTGGGTCAGGCCGACCCATCCCATTTCGACATGTACTAAAAGTATCCGTTTCAATCTGAGCCCGTCTGACTGTTCCATAACTTCCCGCCCACCCATTTGCGACCTCCAAGTTTATTTTGTCAAATAGTTTAAACGCTCACCTTCCTAATGTCATGTCGATTTGAGCACGAACAAACAACATGTATGCGTCTGAAAGCATTCCAAAGAAATTCGTTTGGGAACACGAAGGGATACTAGCTGCTTCAAATTTAGGTGCATTTGAAAGGGTAGAGTTTGCTTCATCTAGCTGCCGAAGCTTCAAAAGTGCTTCCGATTTACATGCAAAAAGCTGTCAAATTCGATAACACAAACATTAGGTTATAATTCCAATAAGTTAAGTACATAACAAATCATTTCTAGATCAGGTCACTTTTTACCGGAGAGCAAGCATCTGCTCCAGAAGCAATGGCAGCATCGCTTTCCCTTAAAACACCATTCCAATCACGCACTCGTCTCAAATCAGCGCACTTATTTAAGTGTTTTTCCACCGTTTGCAGCTTTTTCAGCTCGTTCGGGTCAGGTTGTGACCCTGGATAACATAAGTGCTTCCGGGCATTTTCAATCTGTCCTAAACTGTTGTTTGCAAACATATATCACTAAATTGTTAGAAAAAAGTATTGCGCTAAAATATATTTGGACTATGGGTCACTAAGATATGATTGGAGCGATAACCATAAAGTTTTTATCTTTAATTGTGACGAACAGGATATGAAAAGCAACCAACTACGGTTAGAGAAAGCAATACATGAATAAAATTTTAATCTTTAACATGATCATTTCATCGACAAGGAGAACAAGTTCCAACCTTTAACATGATCGTCAAGAACAAGATACAAGTTCCAATCTTTCACATGATCTTCAATAACAAGTTACAAACTTTAACATGATCATCAATAACAAGAAAAAGTTCCAATTTTTAACATGATCATCAAGAACAAGTTTCAAACTTTAACATGATCATCAATAACAAGTTTCAAGCTTTAACATGATCAAAGATTACAAAAAAAAAAAAAAAAAAAAAAAGAATCGAGCCTCGAGGCAAAGCGAGGCGTAAGCCGAGGCAGAATAAAAAAATAAATATAAAAATTATATATCTTATAAAAAGTAAAATACCAACTAATTTCATCACCGATTTCATCAAAAACACACATTAGAAAGATGGGGAATGTTTGAAATTGACTCAAAAAGTCTAAAACATCAAAAACACATTTCAAACCCCACTGAGGCGCAACTTTTCTTAGCGCCTCAGCCCTACGAGGCGCATGTACAAGTATACCCCATGAGACGCCGCCTCATACTTGTTTGCTGGCCGCCTTGCCTCGAGGCAAGCGTCTCAACAGTTTTTTTTTTTTTAAATGAACATGATCATCAAGAACACAAGTTTCAATCCTGAACAAAATCATCTAGAACATGAGCAAGTTCCAATCTTTAACTTGATCATCATGAAGAAGAACAAGTTCCAATCTTTAACACATAATCATCAAGAACAAGAGCAAGTTCCAATCTTTAACATGATCATCAACAACAACAACCCAAACACAAACAAATCACATAAAAATCTTGATAAAATCAATACCAATATAACAAACTTATTACCAAAATCTCACCTTATTAGAAACCCCCCTAACCGATGATGCGCTCTCACATACCCCGAATCCAACCTAACCGCTTCCTCACACTCCTTAACCGCCTCACTCAACCGCTTCAAACACATCAACGCAGCCGCCCGATTACAATGCAAAGAAGCATTACCCTGTGCCACCAATATAGCCCTATCATAATACCCTAAAGCCTCCACAAACTTCCCCTTCTTATACTCCTCATTCCCTAACCTCTTCAACTCCTCCGGATCCATCGACAACCTCCTCGAATTCCTCAAATTCATCGAATTCGACGAATTCCTCGAATCCGAAGTCTTCGAAACCAAATTTTCACCGCCCGACCCAACCGACTTCCCAACCGCCCCTCGCATTATACTACCATGACCATAATTCCCAGTCCCTAGACTCAAAACCTCCGGTTTCGGGCTTTTCGCCATCATTCCGGTTTTAACAATCTTTCCCGAAGGACATATGTTTCCGGTCGGTAACACATTACCGACCGGAGAAGTAGCCGAGCTACTTCTAGAGTCCGACCGGGTATGACCCGGTTTCCGACCACCGGCGGCGGTGCCACCGACACCGCCGCCGGAAAATGTCGGTGAGCTCTCAACCGACAGCTCACCAGAGTGGTTATTATTATTATTATTATTATTAGTATTGACAATAGAATCTGGGCGTACAAGTAAAGCCCGGCCACTACCGGTCCGACCGGAGACCGAACCGGAGGAGCTAGAGCTGGTACTAGCGGCCGGTCTAGCGGTTAACGGCGAAATGGGTGAGCCCAAATCAAGTTCTCTGAAGTCGGGTTTGTTTGTATTGTCGGTGTGGTCGTAAGTTAAAGATTTACGGAGACGATCGGAGAGTGTATCGAAGCCGGTTGGTTTATTGGAATCAGACATATTGTAGAAATAAGTAATATTATTATTATTATTGTTATAAAATGGAAGAAGGTAATGTGGCCGGAAAAGAAGGAGGGTACCGGCGAAATGTGAAGGGAAGTAATAATAATATCATAGAAAGAGGAAAGGAAAGGAAAGAGAGGAGAGAGATGGGGATCTCGTGATTTAAATTGGGGAAGAAAAGGGGATGGATGTAGAGAGAGAGAGAAAGGTTAGAGAGAGAGAGAGTGATGGTAAGTTCTTTTGTTAGCTTTCACTTTCCTTTTTAGTAGTCATAGTTACTCCTGCTGCTCATAAAAAACAAAACATACTAATTTCGTTTTTTCATTTAATTAATATTTCAGGATATTATTTTTTAATATAGATTATATTATTTAGAGTTAATAGCCAAAATCGTCCCTGAGGTTTGATCACTTTTGCCACTTCAGTCCAAAACCTAAACCTTTTACATCTGGGTCCTTCATTTTAATTTTTCTTGCCAAATTCGTCCCTGACAAGGTTTGGGTTTTGGACTGAAGTGACAAAAGTGAACAAACCTCAGGGACGAATTTAGCAAAACCCAAACCTTTTTAGGGACGAATTTGGCAAAAAAAAAAATTAAATTGAAAGACCCAGATGTAAAAGGTTTGGGTTTTGGACTAAAGTGGCAAAAGTGACCAAACCTCAGGGACGATTTTGGCTATTAACTCTATTATTTAAGTGTATGTTAAAAGATGAGCTTGGTACTTATACAAATATTGATTTTGAAAATACTTAAAATTCTTGGTATCGTATGGTAAGGTATTTGAAGGTAAATATCGGTACTGTACCGAACCAAAAGTTTCGATCTTAAAACCGTAAAAAAGTTGGTACCGAATGTTGATCGGTACGGTACCGAAAGGTACCAGTATTGAAATGCTCATCCCTATAGTAGTATACTAGTGAGATTTTCTAGCACATGCGTTGCGAATTATTTTGATTGGTACCGCCTCGGTTTGTTATAGAACTAGAACATCGAAACGTGTTTTATATGGATCAAAAAGAATGATCACAAATACTAGGTACCCGATACTAGTACGATGTTGGTATTGTTTCTGTTCGTCATGGTACTGGTACGGAATCAACACTCACTATAGCTTACGATATGAAAGAATAGTTTACTTTGAATACAACTCTGTTTTGAATAAAATCTATACAAAAATAGTGTATTTTAAACTTAAAAAAATAAGACTGAATTACAAGTTTTGTCCTTTAAGTTTGTACAAGATTGCAATGCATGTCCTTTAACTTTAAAATTGATTGGTTTTGTCCTTTATCTTTTAAAATCTTGCACGTTATGTCCTTTCGATCTAACTCTGTTAATTTTCTTCGTTAAGTTTGGTCACATGACTTGCACACGAGAGTATATCAGTAAATTGACCCACATTCATTGCAGGTCATCCTTCCACCTCCTACACCATCACATTCCAGAACCACCCTTCACCACCACCACATTCCAGAACCACCCTCCACCCTACCCCCAAAACCCTGCTAAATACTCGTCGCCGACAACCACCTTCCACCACCTCCTTCCACCTCCTACACCATCACATTCCAGAACCACCCTCCACCACCACATTCCAGAACCACCCTCCACCTTACCCCCAAACCCCTGCTAAATACTCGCCGCCGACAACCACCACCACCCCCTTCCCTTCCATCAAAACTCTAACCCAATATATAGCTTCAGACCCGTCGTCAGTCACCAATACCCACAACCCTAAAACCTAACAAAAACACAGATCTTGAAATCTAGCTAAAAGTATTCGATTTAGTCAGACCCGTCTTAGACACTGTTTTCGATCAATTAGGGCTTGATTTTGGGGGTAATTAGGGTAGCAGCAGAAAACGATGGTGATAGAGGCTCATAGCAGGCGGTGGCAGGTGGAGCGATGGTGGTGACAGTAGACGATGGTGATGGGTGGTGGTAATGGAGAGGCTTACAGTGGTTATTTAGAGGTTGTTGGGTGGGGATTTTGATGTTAGGGATGGTGGCTGTGGTGACAAGTGGTGGTGGAGGGTGATAGCAGACGATGGTTGTGGTGGCAAGTGGTGGTGAAGGGTGGTAACAGGTGGGGCGGTTACCAGAGAGAGAGAGAGAGAGAGAGAGAGTTTCAGGATTTTTATATTTTTTTTATGTAAATTAATAATAAAAGGCATGAAAGGACTAAAATGCCCTCATGTGCCTTGCACATGACCCAATTTAACGAAGAAAATTAACAGAGTTAGGTCGAAAGGACATAACGTGCAAGATTTTAAAAGATAAAGGACAAAACCAATCAATTTTAAAGTTAAAGGACATGTCTTGCAATCTGATACAAACTTAAAGGACAAAAGTTGTAATTCAGTCAAAAAATAAATAAGCAAAGTGTGTGTATATACCTAGGTACGACTCTACTGGAGTTTTCTCTTAGAGGTGTATATTTACCAAAATATTTATGGGGAAAAATCAGTATTGAGTCTAGCCTGCCCTGATTTTTTGAGTTCGGCCCATCCAATTTTTTTAAAAAAATAGTTAGTACTAGCAAACCATTTATTTAATTTATTTAGTGGTTAGCCCAATAGCTCATTTCATTAGTTCTAATTTATAAAGCACAATAATTAAAACTTAATAAGTAATGCCCGCTGACAAAAAAAAATAGCCCATTAACTTAAAAACCATAACACCCGTCCCCACCCCTCCCCGAAAACAAACCCTAATAGTCTAACAGACCAATCAATCATGAGTAGGGGCTGTTTATCAGTGCAAGGGCTGGCTGGCTCAGGCTAATCATCGATAGAGGGCTGTTGCTGTTCAATTGGGAGTTTCGGACAGCTTTGTTGACTTTTTTAATTTTGCTAAGTTTTTTTTTTAAGTTCGATTGGGACAGGTTAGTGTTGTAGTTTTTGCTAAGTTTTTATTTTATTTTATTTGTTGAGGGTTTTTTTTTTTTTTTTTTTGCTAAGTTTTATACAAAATATGTTTATTGTTTGGTATATGATTTTACCATTTGGAAAATTTTTGAGGTGAATTTTGGTTTGGGGTTAAATTGTGTTCCAAAAGTATTATGAATTATTAGTTTTTTTTTTTTTTTTTTTTGGGGGGGGGGGGTGGTTTGGAATTCTAAGTTTTGATGAATTTGATTTACGTAGTTGAATAATTACGAGAACGTCAGAAACCATTCACTCTTATTTCAAAAGAAAGGTAGATGAAAAATCAAGAGAAAGATAGTAAAATCCACAAAGGTCGTCGGGCTGAGTTGTGATACATTTTTTAGGTACTCATCATTTCACTTGCATTTTCATTTATATTTTTGGTTTTTTTTTTAAATTTTGTTTTTTTATGTAAAACGATAATTTGAATTATTGAAGATAAATGGATATTTAGAGTTCTTATTGTTTAACTTGAACCGAACCGAAGCGTCGACCCAAAACTCAATAGTAGAAAAAAATTAGGTCATGTGACTTTCGGTCCAACCTAGTCAAAAGGTCAATATAATGTGTGTGTGTGTGTTTGTAGAGGTTATCTATCTATCTATATATATATATATATAATAAAAGAAAATGGGGTATGACACATCGCACTTGGTGATACCATCCTCCCATTGATTTCCCTTCAAAGGTAGCTAAGCTGGTAAGATGTAGCATATAATTCTTAGACAATAGGTAAATCTCTACCTATAAGTATCACCCTATCGTAGACGCCTCTTAGATCGTTTTTAATTTATGTACTTTGAAATCAACTAACGTGTGGTGATTATTGAAATAGATACTTAAATTATGTATCAGTAGAGAAAATAGTTGGGAGACATGAAAAGTTACCATCCAACAATCTATATAGTCGATAGCAGTTAGATCATTTTTATTCATCTTTGAAATGGACCTTCACTGCTTACATTTTGATTGTTTTATTCGGTGAAACCTAATGTGACCGATTGTATATCTAAATAAACATTGAATAGGTATGTCATTTTTTTCACATATGCTCACTTTACACATCAGAATCACCTATCATCATCATGACATATCATTTGATACCAATTTGGTTGTTTGTTTTTCAGGTTCACATCACACTTTAGAGTGTCTTGAGAAAACGACAAAGTGGTACAGAGACTTCATTCGAGCAAGATGTGCACACATAGAATTAGAAGTAGGTTTTATAAGTTATTAAGTGTTAATCCCTTACAAAAAAAATCCTGAAAAAACATCATATTCCTTTTATGTACACTCATTTTATCACTTCATATTATATTTATTTATCCTGGGAAGCTCCCCGGGGGATAAACTAGTGTATGTAATATATAGTTTATATAGAGATAATGTATGTTGATTTTACGTACAATTAGAAGTATGTTTTATAAGTTATCAAGTGTTGATCCTTTACAAAAAAAAAAAAATCATGAATAAACGGCTTATTCATTTTATGTACACTCATTTTGTTACTTCATATTAGATTTATTTATCCCCGAAAGCTCCCCGAGGGTATAGAGGTAATGTATGTATAATGTAGATTGATTTTTAAGGGGAGAGATAACGTACAAAGGCTTATTAACATAAAAAGTGTAGGAAGGATCCACAATCATTAAATTTAGGCAGTGGCATGATGGTAATTATCAACGTTAATCATGGTCGGCTTAAATAAACCAGGGGTAAATTAGGAAAAAAAAGTTCAAATTTTTTCGTTAAACAGAGGCTAAAATCGAAACTTCAATTCAAACGATTTCAAATCGATTAAACATTTCATAAGATTAGACAATCAAATACACAAACAAAACTCGATTACACTGAACGAAAACGTAAGAACAGTGATTCATTCTAAGAATCAGAAAAACAAAGCATTATACTGAAACGATAAAGAAGACGACGTAATGAATAAATGCCCATTATAGTTGTGAAATACCTTTGATTGTGTTTCATGAAGAGCGATTAAACCTAAAACAATTAACTTAACAGAGGTTGCAGAAGAAAATGAAGAAGACGTTGACAACAGAGGGTGTAAAACGCACGTACATATTTGTTCTATATGTAACGTGTGTTAAAAATTATTTGGGTATTACAAACAAACGCACGTTGTAATTTTTTAGACGCACTTGATTGAGAACTTAAACGCACGTTGTCTAGACTCCATATTAATATTGCAATCACTAAAAAATTTGTTATCAGCTACTACAGTCTATAACACATCATAGATTCTCAATGCTAAATTCACAAAAGTACTTAAAAGGAACACTATGCAAATCAACAAGTTTATGAGATCCTCTTTTAAAATCACTTGAAACATGCTCTGTTTTCTAAAAAAAACAGAGAATGTTTTAAAATAAATTTGTTTTCTCAATGCTCTTTTAAATTCCATTGATGTACACTTGAATGTTGTATAAAACCACAAGCTTTCCCTATTCTCCTATCTAACAATCCCTATAAATGACAAACACTAGATTTTCAATCACAAACAATTAAGACCATGAAAATAGGTGAGGAGATATATGCAGATTGGAAAAAATAATACGAACTTAGATTTATTCATTTTCTTTTAATTTTATTTTATTCATGGGTTGGTTGCTTAATATACACACCAAAAGTGTGTTTAAAGTGCATGCCTTTAATATTTGTATTATTTTCAAAGTACGTTTAATATTTGTATTATTTTCAAAGTGTGTTTAATATCTTATTATTGAACAAGTGACGCGTTTTAATATTTTGTATTATTTTCAAAGTGTGTTTTAGTTTTTGTACTTATTTTCAAAGTGCGTTTTAATGGTTTAATATCAATTTATTAAAGACGCACGTTATATAGACAACAAAGATGAACGTGCGTTTTTAATGCTCTTTAGGTAACAAACTAACTTATTCCTCATCCTTCTCACCTATGTTTTAATCATCTTTCTTTCTTTCTTCCGCAACATCTTGTTAACCTAATTGTTTTAGGTTTAAGCGCTCTTCGTCACATAAAATCAGAAGTAATTCACAATGATACGAACGTTTATACATTCTTTCTTCATGTTTTACGATTATTATACATGCTTTGTTTTATCTTTTTTTTTGAATGAATCTTTATAATCGGTTTTAATTTAGTGTATTTGATTGTCTGTTCTTCATTGAAGTTCAGTAATCGTCAAAAAGGACGTTTCGATTTACTGGATATTCGTTAAAAATTTTCAATTGAATATCGAAAATAATTAATCGAACCTTAATTGAATCTGAATTTCTTATAAACTGGATTGTCGAATATAATTATTTGAATTTGGATTGAATTTGAATCAGAGGTTATCGAAAGAAAAAAGTTTAAATTACCCTTTTAATCAACCATGATTGAGTTTATTAGACTTAACTATAGTTTACAGGTGTCGGAATATGATGGCTTCCTACCTTTCCTTTATTAGATCATGTGTAGTGGAGCTTGAAATATTTAAGCCCTCTCTTCTGATTGGTGCACGTGGCAGCTGAGTCAGCATGAGGCTTGAATTCAAAATGAGGTGTAGTGGTGGGGTGAAAATATAAGGCCATTGTTTTTTATTGGTTGTTTATTTAATTATTTTTTTTAAATTAATCAACTAAAACTACAAAAAAAATATATTAAAAAAAGCTACAAATAATATTAAAAACACACAACTAATATTAATTAAAACATTACATAATCCTAAATTAGTTATTAAATGCAAACATTACACAATCCTAAACTACTTATTAAAACATTACATAATTAAACCTAAACTTCTTTCTACGGAGAATAATTATCACAGTCCTCTAGTGTGTACTTCGGCGAGGACACAGAACGATCGTTATCGCGACCATCCGATCTTGTATCCGAGCGGATGCGACCATAGTCAGGACTTGGAAAATAGCATGGTTCGTCATCCATACTCCTAGCTGCTTCGTACTCCTCCTCAGTTGGCTCTGGAGCAGAGGGTTTGGGGTTAGGGTTGGGTCTCCACCAGTCGTAGCTGCTTCGTATCTTTTCCATTTTCTTTTGCATTCCTCATCTGTGAGAGGAACATCTGGAGTTGGGGGAGTGTAACATGGTGAGGAGGAATGGGGGTCGTTACTCTGTAACCTGGAGGAGGAGGAGGAGGAGAGAACATTGGTTGAGGGGGAGGAGAGAACATTGGTTGAGGAGGAGGAAGATGAGAAAAGAAGACTGGTAGACGACGTCTCCGACGAGAGTATCGCCGGAGATTGGAAGGTCCGGCAGGCTCGTTAGGATATCCACCACCCATATCTTTGAATATTGTGTGATTTGTTGTTGGGTTTTTATTTGATAGTGGGTATAAAAATGTGGTTTTGTAGTTGGGTTTATAGTGTAGTTGTAAAAAAGTTATTGTGTTGTGTTTGTGTGTGTGTGTATTTTAAAACGTTTGAGTTTCACACGTGGCGCAATATTATTGTAAAAATTAACCGTTTAAAAAAAAAAGACGTTGGCCCATTCAAAGTTTTAACCGTTCAAAATTTTAAAACGTTTGAGTTTCACACGTGGCGCAATATTATTGGGCCTTGAAAAGCGTTATAAAACATAACGCCATCGCCCAAAATTGATACATAGCGCCCCCTCGTACCGGTGTGAAGGGCGCGGATTTACTGAAAACGCCTATTTTAGCGATCCACTACGTATGATCGTAAGGGACTTTGTATCATATACTTTGTAATTTGTAATTTTGACTCGTTCAAGAAAATATACCAACATTTTGCTTGAAATATTGAACTTTTTATCCGATAACCGGTACAATTAGTTTTATGTGATTGAGATTTGTTTAATCACTTTTAGTAAAGGTCAACAAGCGACAAATATAACACATGTCATAGTTTGTCGTATTTCATATTTGGTAATTTTATATTTGGGAATTTTAGACTAAGGATTAACAATGAAAAAGTTACAAAAATTGGTTTTATCATACTTTAAGTATAAGAAAGTTATGAAATTGATCATTTCAAAGGTGTAATTATACCAAGATAAACATGTCGTATAAATTATATGTATGTACTTACGCTATCTGGTATGGGCCCGAGTCTTCTTCACCTCGACAGAATAACTATCAAATGCATCCTCCCTCTCATTGGCTTGGTGTTATTGGAGGGCGTCATTTCTTTTCTCGCGAGCACAATAATAACAACAACTACTTTTGTGAGGCCACTTCACTTTAAATCGGTTAATAACAAAAAGAAAAATGTGTGTGTGGGTGGGGGGGGGGGGGGGGGGGGTGGGGGGATTGTGGAGTTTTAACTTATTTCTTGGATGTTAAAGGGGGGCTTCACTAAAACCCATTGTTTACGTGTGGGTGATTTGGCGTAATGAAAGCCCTAGGCTCCATTCCATATCATCCATCCTTGTGAATTATTTGAAAAGAATCACACTTATTTTTTATATAAAATATATTACCATAAAGTTGGGTAAAGTAGAACATAAAGTCTACCATGTGCGGACCCAACCAGTCATTCAAATTCAAGAGAAGCCTTGGGATATTACAGTGGCGTCCAGCTAACCTAACATCCATCAAGCTGTTGACGTTGATGACTACCTATCTTTGTCAAGCTTCCTAGGATGCACAACCTTTGTTTTGGCTGACTTGGCCTTTTGGCTGACTTGGCCTTTTGGCTATATTAGGTCACTATGATGGTGGTTTGTAAAAGGGTTATGTTATTTAGACATTCGCAAAAGTTTTGGACATCCCTCTCTATGACTTGTAGAGGTCTCTACGGGTTGTATAGGATGCACTCAGATAACCAGAATCTTTGTAAATTTAGGTTCAATATGGTTTTACAAAATATACCTCTTAAACTTATTTTCTAAACTTAGCTTTGATTTATATACCGTACAAGATAGAAAAGAAATTTATTTCTCTTAACTAATTAAGTATCATTTCATCTAAATTATTAATTTTTGAATGTCATCTCTCCTGAATTATTTTCTAATCTATCTTATCCAGTATTATTAATTATAACTTCATACCGTCTAGTCGTCCACCTATATTCATGTCATGCGTTTTGATTTACCGTTTGACCTTATTGGGGTCATTAAAAGTGTTATTAGTTAGTTTTTCTCTTGCATACATCTCTCAATAAAAAGATACACACATGATAAAGCTTAAATGAGTAAAAATAAGAATGAGAAACATAGACAGAAAAATTAAAGGGTTCCGGTCAAATGTCAATTTATTCATATGAAATGGATGTCACATGGATCTAATCACATGCAAAATATCATATATGCACATCTGTATTGGTTGTCAACCGAACCCCACTCACACACATATATATACAAAATGATGTGTATATATTTAATGCAAAATTATTTCAGATGTAGAAACTTGGCCGTTGCATAGTATTGATATGTTATGTACGAATTAGGATATATTGAATGAAAAAAGATAGATGAACATATGTTACATAACCGTATATATACCATAACTAAAAATGTGTTCATACGACCTTAAATTCATAATCATCTATAATCTATAAATATATATAAAAGAATTGATGTTTGCTGACGTGACATTCATTGGTGGCCTCATCCCCCCCCCCCCCCCCCTCTGAATGTGTCACGTGACATTCTAAACTCTTAAGTAGAGTTAATTTATAAGAGACTTTTGTGTCATATTTGTGATACATGAGAATACACATACGAAAACACACACTCAAGCGCAACAACCAACTTTCAATTATCTTTCAGGCAAGTGTGCAAGTTCGGCAGTGCACCACCACTGTTAAAAACCAGTGTACCCTGGGGACAGACCGCGAATCTGTTTAAGGGAATTGTGTCAAACACCAGCCCAGTTCACATTAATGATTTCGTCTTCGATTTCAATGTAAGTTATTCTAACAAACTTAAACAGATTAGTAAAACAGACTTTCGTGTAGATTGGGAACTAATATTTAAACCTTCTTCTTAAGGATTTTTTGGTTCGCGTTTTCTTTTGAAATATGTTGTGGTACATCGAATCAGATTAAATGTATGATTGGAATGAAATCTTTAATCCAAAGATTCATGGTTTTTCAGGTTCATGTGTTTTGTGTCGTGTTTAGATAAACCGGATTATTAACAAATATTAACATATATTTAGACGTTTTTGAAATACTAAATTTCTGATGAGGGTATTAGAAAAGACATAATATTTATAAACCCATGTAAAAACGTTTGCTAACGTTTTCTTTCTAGTAAACGTATTAGAAAGATAATTTAAAAGTTTTGAAATGTTTACATTTTCTAATGAGAGTATTGGAAAATAAAATGTTTCGAAATATAAGGTTTTGAAATATGTATTTCTAACAAGCGTGTTAGAATCGACGGCGTTGAAAGAATACGTGTCATGAAACATTTCAAATAAGTGTATTAGAACTCATTATTTACAAAATCGTATGTTTAATTTTTAAACTTATATGTTGATTTCTCTAACGAGCATGTTAGAAATTGATGATTTTGTAAAGACAAATAAGATATTTATATTTTCTAACGAATGTGTTAGAAAAGATTATTATACAAAATACACAAACGTGTTAGAAATGATTATTTTGGGAAATAATCAACATTGAACCAGTTTGGTTAAAATTTGACGGTTTCTAGCGAGCGAGTTTGAAACGGGTGCATTTTAGAAAATCCAAAGTTAATACCGTTTTATGTAGACGTTTAATTTTCTAACGAGAGTGCTAGAAACGGTTTATTTTATATATAAACCAATAAATTCTGAAACGATTGTCATAATGTTTATTTCTAACAGGCGGGTTAGAAACGGTTATATATATAAACCAATAACCTTTAAAACGATTTTGGGTAATCGTTTATTCCTAACGGGCGAGTTAGAAAAAGGTTTACTTAATATAACCAAAACTCCATATAATGAAACGTGTGATCGTTTGTATTCTAACAAGTGTTTAGAAATGGTTAATTATTAAAACCGTACATTTTATATGTTACAAGTATAGTTTTAGTTAGCGAATTAGAAACGGTTTATCGAAAAACCATATACTATAACGATTTATAATCGTTTAGTTCTAACGAGCGGGTTAGAATTGGGTTAACCATGAAAAAATAATTAAGATGATTTGTAATCAATTTATTGTCTAACGAGCGAGTTAGATGTGGTTTAAATAATAAAACTATTTTCAAGTTTATGGTCTTAATTTGTAATCAAAGCATAAATATATATAGTTTAATTTTAAAACACTTGCAAAAACGAGAAATATTTTGAACGAATAAAACATGTCTTTGCAATTGGTTTGAGGCTTGTATGAGAAGTATTATGTCTTGAACCATATAATAGTCTTGAGAGACTATTTAGAGGAAAACAACTAGATGTTGTTTTGGACATATTTGTTGGAAATTTTAATAATTAAATATTATATTAATGTGTAATATAATGATATTTAATTATAAAGCTAGATGAATGAGAGATCTAATCTTTAAGTGTGTGTGGTGAAGCTTTAGTGTTGTGGGAATTTGTGCTTGTCCCACATTGGTGGAGATATAAATCATGTGTTGGTTTATATGTAGAATTCTGTAGAGGAATGTATTCCTATACAATTAGACACACCCAGTGGTAGTTAGGAGGGTGCGAAGCACCCGACGCGCCCGGGCACGGGCTCGGGCTCGGGACCGAGACCGAGACGAGGGCTGTAACACCCCAACCGATGGCGGAAACATCGGGATGTCACGTTGTGATGATTGTTCAGTAGCTCATGGTGAATAATAATTTCATTAAATGATTTAAATAATTTACATACAATGATTCTACAAGAATTCGTACATCAAATTGAATAAATCTATGCACATATCTTCAAGCAAATCTTCAAGCAAGTAGAACCTGAAACATGTTAAGTTGAAAATATTTTGGGTCAACAAAAGTTGGTGAGAATTACATAGGTTTTTGATAATTGAATAAAAATGTTGTGCAATTCATGTGTCATGTCAATCTAGTCCATATGTGAGAACATACTAGAAATAAATCGAGTGCATAATCAACCCTGATGACTGTTATAATATGATACATACCATACGCTCATGGTCCACTTGAATATGTTATACGATAACAAACACCCACGCTACCTTTGTAGGAGGCACGTATCCGGGTGGGATTGTCAGTCCAATAGATCTATCAATGTTTACCGCCGGCTTGTACGGAGTTAATGATTATGCTAGAATGGTGCTTACTCTAATCATGCTCAAGACATAATGCAACATAGAAAACACATAGACACATTGATGATTGAATTGCATAAATGATGTTGTAACATGTTTCACCCCAAAAATGGTGATAAATAGAAAAGGGGCTATGTAAAACTCACCTTGGTAAAATGTTATATCTGTTGAGAAATTTGGATAATTGTGTTGCCCAAATGTATCAAGTATCACCCTATAATGAGGTAATAAATATGTCTAAGTCTATCAAATCTACAAATGTATAAGTTTCTAGGGCTTCGAATTGGGGATAATTGCTCGTTTGATTAATATTAAAAATATTCGCCAATTGAGATAAATTTAGTAATTAAATAACCAAAAATCTTTTTATGAAATTTAAATTTGATATGATCACAATAATGTGTTTAAAGTATAAAAATAATTTTTATAAAATTATTTTCTTTAGAATAGATTATTAAATCTGTTTATAACAAATTGTCAAAATTTAACTTTAATATTTAAAAATACTAAAATTAAATAATTTTTAGTTTAAAATTTATATTTCTGTTCTAAATATTCAGAAATAATTTGTATAAAATTTTGGTGTAAAAATACTAAAAATTGGATTTATTATGATTTAATTATGATTAAAACTAACAAAAATTGATTAAAAATATTAATTAAATAATTTTTCAGAAATAAAAATCATTTCTGAAAAGCTTAATGTTATAAAAACTTAACATAATTTTTGTGGAAATTAATAAGATCGTTTTGATATTTTTATAGATTTTTATAAATAAAATAGAATAAACTTGATTTATTTATTATATATATTAAATAAATAAATTTTTGAAAACTAAAAATTATGAGTGAAACTTTTTCAACAGATTCACCTAAGATAATTTTTGTAGAATAAATAAAAGAGTTTTGATAATTTAAAATGAATTTATAAACTTATATGTATAATATATACTTATTTGTAAAAAAAGAAAAGGAAATAAAAAGAATCCATCGCTGGGACTCGAACCCGCGTGGATTGGGGAGAGAGCACCAGACACAACCATCTGGTCCAAGCCAGTGGTTGTGTTTGGATATTGTTGATTTAAAATAAATATAAACAGACCTATGTGTTCTTCCCCAAAATATAATCAAGCCCTAATTTCTACAATCAGACAATCCACACAACATTAACCCGATTAACCTTAGGGTTTTTGTTGTGTGTGTGCCGACAAACAAAACCCACCAAAAATATTTAACTTACAATGCAGTTACGAGCTCGATTGGTCGGTCAATCAAAAAGTCAACTCGAACAAAAAAATGCTAAAGAACAGACGATTTTGAGAGAAATTAGAGATTGAGAAGGAAGGATTGGCGAGTTGTGGATGCTTGTGAACGTCCAATTTATAGTGCTAAGCACTGAATCGTAGATATGGTAAGGATTGACCAAGTATTAAAGTTCACGCGTGTTCTTGATAATTTTGGTGTCAATTGGATGATAATCAACGCGTTAGTGAGTCATTGTAGGCCGATAATTGCGTTCCCATTTCATTTTGGAATCAATTACGAGTTAATGTAGGGATTAGGTTGGTCAAAATATGAATTTCTTATTCATAACTGCTGCAGCGCGTAACAGGTATGGAAAGGGAGGAGGAGAGGAACATTTGTGTTTGTGTATTAATATAAAATAAATCAGGTTTAAATCAAGTTAAGTGTGTGGTCCAGGTGGTGTGAACGTGTGTGTGTGTGGAGAGTGGTCCGGGTTCGAATCCGGGCAGGGACCTTAAATATTTTTTTTTTAACAGAAATGGGAAGGAGGGACAAGTGGGCCGGTTACCAGTTGGGCCTGGTGGGTGCTTTGGATCTGGGTGGGCCGCTGATTGGGTTGGGTTAACAATTATTTAGTTTTATTTGATCCATAATATTGTTATTATTATTAGTATTATTATTATTATTACATATATATATACATATATGTATATAAGTGGTGTGGTAGCAAAATAACGTCTTAGGCACATTATGAATGATAAAAAAAAATACGTATTAGAATTTGGGGAAAATTTTGCGATGTTACAAGGGCGATGGGCGTAATGTGGCGTTTTGATGGCGCACTTTGTACTTCGCACACTCGCATCGCCGCGAGCCGACTCTTGGCATGGTCTCGTTTGCTAATAAATACAGATTTGTGTGCTTTGTTCGAAGATACATACATTCTTAGAATTCATGTTCTCGAATGTGACATCCGTCACTTTTATCCTATTATTATTACACATATATAAATATACATTTTTTTTATTTCGCATCTCCTATCTTATACGTCACGTTTTATCCTTATAATAATAATAATAATAATAGTAATAATAATAATAATAATAATAATAATAAAAACAATAATAATAATACATAATAATAATATGTAAAACAAACTAGCAGCCCATTAACAAGCCCCAGCCTTGAAACCCACTACACCAGCCCACTACCTGAGCCCAAGTCTGGCCCAAGCCCAGCTCCAACCCCCTCCCCTTTGTATCTGTTTAAAAAAAATAAAAAAACAAATCTGCTGCTGCATGCGAATCTCGAACCCGGGCAAGGCACGAGCACACCCACACACGCAACCACCCGAGCTACGGCTCTTTCCTGGAATAAACCCAACCCCAATAATATTTAACCCCGTATTCACGTCCTTCATCTTCTTCTTCGCGTCTGTTTGACCATCGGTCAACAGACCGGAAAATCCGGCCACTTTCCTTTCTGCTTCTCAACCCGCGATTAATAGCCGCGTGATTTCTGCCCTTGACCAACATGCTTCAACGCGTATTTAATCCGTCAAACAAGCATTCAATGGTAATACCCATAAAATCCGGCGACACCCAAGAGATACCAAAAGCTTTACACGCGTCATGTTATGTATAAATAGGACGCGTTCCAGACCAGAAACTTCACACCAAACCAACCCCCACTCTCATTTTTCGTGAAAGGTCACTCTACCCGTGCCTTCAAGACTCGCCGGAATCCGAGCTTTTCCGGCCATCATCTTCCAGTTCGTTTCCCGTCATAATTGTAAGTTTTCTTATGCCTATTGATGCGAAATCATGTAAGGGTTAAAATCCCTCTGACTAATCGGGTTATTAAGGCCTGAAACGAGTCGATTGATCGGATTTGTTATCTAGGGTTTATATGGGGAAGATGACGATTGGAAACCTTGTTTAAAAGTATTCGAAAACAAATCTGACAACAAACTTTGATACAGAGCAGTTGGTTACGTGGTTGTTCATTAAACTGAACCGCTCAGGTTCGAATCCCATGAGCACCACACATTTCTTTTTCTTTTTTTAAGCCTTTCCTTTATTGAGTTAAACATATATTCTAAACTTGGGTTATACATTTAAAATACCAAAACAACTTTATAAATTCTATAAAATTTATTTTATGCAATTCAAATGGTAATGTTTATTACCCAATTTTTAGTTTTTCAAAAATAATTTATTTAATATATATTATTAATAATACAAGTTTATTCATTTATATTTATTAAAATCTATAAATATATCAAAACGATCTTATTAATTTCCACAAAAATTATCCTAAGTTTTTATAACATTAAGCTTTTCAGAAATGATTTTTATTTCAGAAAAATCATTTATTTTATATTTTTAATCAATTTTTGTTAGTTTTAATCATAAATAAATCATAATAAATTCATTTTACAATATTTTTGTACCAAAATTTTACATAAATTATTTCTATTCATTTGGAACAGAAATACAATTTTTAATTCAAGAATTCTTTGATTTTAATATTTTTAGATATTAAAGTCGTATTTTGACAATTTGAAATAATTAGATTAAATATTCTATTTTCAATAAAATAATTTTATAAAAATTATTTTCATACTTAAAACCTTATGTTGTGATTATATTCAACTTAAAATTTTACAAAAAGACTTTTGTTTATTTATTCATTAAATTTCTTATATTTAATAAACAGTTTGTTTAATAAACAAATAAACATTTATCCCCAATTCGAAGCCCTAGAAATACATATATCCTAGAGTTATTTCCCTTACACATTATCGAAATCTTTAGGTTGATTCTTTGGGATAATTCCAACTCATATTTCGTTGTCCAAGTTCAATTACAAGCTATTACGTAAACAGTGAGTATTCCTACCCCTTTTTGCATTTATACATTTTTGGGGTGTTACATGTACACTATTACAATTTCAAATACAAGTTTACATTTTTACAATACAATTCTAGTACTATGTGCATTGCTTACAACGTGCTTTATGCTTAGACAATACATGTGGATTACATTTGTACTTAGTGAAATCATTAACATGGTACAAGCCGACCTTAACATTGGATAGCGCTATTTGGATTGACAACCCGCCTAGGTTGATTCTCCCCCTTTTTCATCGGAGAATCCGTGGCCATTGTTAAGTTATTATCCATTTGTTGGATAAGTACACTACAGTTCATACAGTACATTATACAGTCACAGGGTTGATTTCGCTCATTTGTATGATACATGGTTTACATATCCACACTGTAGCTTGCACTTGAATTGTATAACTTTTTAACCTACTATATATATCAAATCTAGGAATGCTCACCAACATTTCATATGTTGACCAAACCTATTTTTGTACATGTTTCAGGTGCAGTTTGATCTAGTGCTTTAGCAAGAGACATTTAGTGTTTTATTTCAATTCAGTTATTTCAATATTTACATTTCATTTAGACAATGTAATTTCCATTTCCATGTAAGACAATTTTGGATTATTCAATAATATTTACATTTTAGTACCATGAGCTTTTGAACAATCGTCACTACGTGGCACCTCGATGATTCCGCCATCGGTTGGGGTGTTACAGATTGGTATCAGAGCCATGGTTATAGAGAACTAGGTTATTAGATAAAAAGGCCTAGACTATAACCTAACTTCAACTTTCATGCATTATATTTCCTGAATCACCTTACCCCTCATTTCCCTCTACTTTCCTTCTTCTATCTTTCCCTCCTTCTCTCTCTCCATTCTTCTCATCCTTCATCATGGTGCATAGAGATGGTGTCCTACAGGGAGTGGAAAGTCTACATCATCATGGAACAGGGACAATACCTTTCATGAAGACACTCTTAGGCATAATGCCTACTCTTACTTTTGTTCCTTCAAAGTTGTTGAACTTTAATGAGTGTGATAAGGACACGTGCAATCTGGAAGGGTGGACGCCTGTACACTGGGTTTTCTGGCATAGGCAAGCATAGCGCATAAATCCATTTACGGACCTGTTATGCTTACCTGGGGATTCCTGGAGTGAGTGTCCACTTATAGGCTAAAGCATGTCTTCTTTGATCACCATTGGGTTCAAACTCCTTTGAAAAGTCAACGTTCTTGTTGGGCTTTACAGCTAGACAAGGGCACTCCAAGCATTCTATGCAAGCTTTTTCAATAATACTCTCTCGGTTCATATACAATATTTTGTATTTCACGATTTTCATATATTGCTTACAAGTTCATACTTTCATAACCATCTATGGATTTCACAATCACATTTCACCTTACCCTCTTAGCCACTTTTTAAATATTCAACACCCTACCCAAATCATATTATTTCTTTTCTCCACATGTTATTTATTTTAAAAACTATAACCTTATACTTTAGCACAAACTAAAAATTTCTAAAACTAGTTGTATTACCTAGTAACTTTACAAAGTACATATTTTCCTCGAACTTAAATTCAATTGATTGACGTAACAAACGATTTTCTATATAATGTTTTAAACTAATACAAAGCCTACTTAGCTTGTACTATTTAACAACTTTTGCCTTATGTACAAAACCAAATTTGAAAATAATTTTTTTTGGAATAATATCTAGTCTCTAGATTCACTCATTTTCAACTTGTTCAAATTTTTACAATATTTGGTATATACCACAATCATGATTTCTTATACACTTGATTATAACTTTTGATCCAAACCTCAAAATTTACACTGCTACATAATCTCCTTACTATAAAATAAACTCTTTATCAACTATCTTCACATTCTCTCACAACCTTGATCCTGCTTCAAGATTTTTCAAGAACTAAATTCATATCCTTCACCTTCTCACACATGAACTAGTTACCCATGATAATCAAACTACTAACAACCTGATACTTGATTCTACAAGATTTTCTCAAAACATCATTGTTTATGAAACTTGATTTTCCCTTAATTTGACTATTCACTGGACATTTAATTATTCTTGATACTCGTGTTTTCATTTTCTTGATCTTATTATCATTTTGTACCCAATTATGACATACTCATAGGCATATAACATCTAGAGATTTCCTTGCATACTATTATGTACGAACACAAATTGGTAATCTATCATATTGGTTACGTTTATTTTAATCGTACACTTACACTTATTTGAAACGTTTAGACTTGATACTTGATCTTACAGAGCTTTTCTAAGAAAACATCATTGGTTATTACATGAAACTAGATTTTTCCCTTAATTTGACTATTCATTGAACATCTAATTATTCATGATACTCATGATAACACTTACATGGTTGTAGTACTTACAAACTTGCTTGCATAAACATGCTATCAATTTGCAATCTATGTGAATAATAATTGCTGCACTTAATAGAAGTCATCATGCCTTTTTCAACAGTCGGGAGAGGCCCTACAACCTGCTCCACGACTGGTGGAGGCTATCGAACATACTCAACGATTGGTAGAGGTCATTATGCCTTTCAAACAGTCGGGAGAGGCCCTACAACCTACTCCACGGCTGGTGGAGGCTAACGAACCTGCTCAACAATCGGTGGGATCATAGAAGGACATAAAACCCTAATGTAAGGTAAATTGATGATTCCGGTCCGGAACGTAATCATGAATTTACAGGTACATTAGGGTAGTGTGAAATTCTATTAGAGTTTTTGGTAGGCATCCGGTACGTTTTCAAGGTATCAAAGGTGTGGTGGGTTAGCTGCGGTACACCCTGTATACAAACACTAATGATGCTTTGAAAGTGAGACTGGAAGTCGGTCCAGGAACAAACTCTGTTTACTTGGTGGTTCAATTATAGTCAATCAAATCGTACATTTATTTTAAGATTCCTGAACTTGCAATTTAAGTGATTTACTAGATTCTTATTCCCCTTCTTATTCGAGACGAACCTAATCCTTAACTCACACCTATCAAACCTACCATCCAAGCCATTCGAAACAGTTTATTTGTTAACTATAAATTCAAGTCGCACCTTAACTCTGATTTTCTAAACCACAGTTATCTTAACTTTTACCCTAAACATCCATAACCCTATGTTACTATTGACTTCGGGACGAAGTTTCTAAAAGTAGGGGATGCTGTGACATCCGTCACTTTTATCCTATTATTATTACACATATATAAATATACATTTTTTTTATTTCGCATCTCCTATCTTATACGTCACGTTTTATCCTTATAATAATAATAATAATAATAGTAATAATAATAATAATAATAATAATAAAAACAATAATAATAATACATAATAATAATATGTAAAACAAACTAGCAGCCCATTAACAAGCCCCAGCCTTGAAACCCACTACACCAGCCCACTACCTGAGCCCAAGTCTGGCCCAAGCCCAGCTCCAACCCCCTCCCCTTTGTATCTGTTTAAAAAAAATAAAAAAACAAATCTGCTGCTGCATGCGAATCTCGAACCCGGGCAAGGCACGAGCACACCCACACACGCAACCACCCGAGCTACGGCTCTTTCCTGGAATAAACCCAACCCCAATAATATTTAACCCCGTATTCACGTCCTTCATCTTCTTCTTCGCGTCTGTTTGACCATCGGTCAACAGACCGGAAAATCCGGCCACTTTCCTTTCTGCTTCTCAACCCGCGATTAATAGCCGCGTGATTTCTGCCCTTGACCAACATGCTTCAACGCGTATTTAATCCGTCAAACAAGCATTCAATGGTAATACCCATAAAATCCGGCGACACCCAAGAGATACCAAAAGCTTTACACGCGTCATGTTATGTATAAATAGGACGCGTTCCAGACCAGAAACTTCACACCAAACCAACCCCCACTCTCATTTTTCGTGAAAGGTCACTCTACCCGTGCCTTCAAGACTCGCCGGAATCCGAGCTTTTCCGCCCATCATCTTCCAGTTCGTTTCCCGTCATAATTGTAAGTTTTCTTATGCCTATTGATGCGAAATCATGTAAGGGTTAAAATCCCTCTGACTAATCGGGTTATTAAGGCCTGAAACGAGTCGATTGATCGGATTTGTTATCTAGGGTTTATATGGGGAAGATGACGATTGGAAACCTTGTTTAAAAGTATTCGAAAACAAATCTGACAACAAACTTTGATACAGAGCAGTTGGTTACGTGGTTGTTCATTAAACTGAACCGCTCAGGTTCGAATCCCATGAGCACCACACATTTCTTTTTCTTTTTTTAAGCCTTTCCTTTATTGAGTTAAACATATATTCTAAACTTGGGTTATACATTTAAAATACCAAAACAACTTTATAAATTCTATAAAATTTATTTTATGCAATTCAAATGGTAATGTTTATTACCCAATTTTTAGTTTTTCAAAAATAATTTATTTAATATATATTATTAATAATACAAGTTTATTCATTTATATTTATTAAAATCTATAAATATATCAAAACGATCTTATTAATTTCCACAAAAATTATCCTAAGTTTTTATAACATTAAGCTTTTCAGAAATGATTTTTATTTCAGAAAAATCATTTATTTTATATTTTTAATCAATTTTTGTTAGTTTTAATCATAAATAAATCATAATAAATTCATTTTACAATATTTTTGTACCAAAATTTTACATAAATTATTTCTATTCATTTGGAACAGAAATACAATTTTTAATTCAAGAATTCTTTGATTTTAATATTTTTAGATATTAAAGTCGTATTTTGACAATTTGAAATAATTAGATTAAATATTCTATTTTCAATAAAATAATTTTATAAAAATTATTTTCATACTTAAAACCTTATGTTGTGATTATATTCAACTTAAAATTTTACAAAAAGACTTTTGTTTATTTATTCATTAAATTTCTTATATTTAATAAACAGTTTGTTTAATAAACAAATAAACATTTATCCCCAATTCGAAGCCCTAGAAATACATATATCCTAGAGTTATTTCCCTTACACATTATCGAAATCTTTAGGTTGATTCTTTGGGATAATTCCAACTCATATTTCGTTGTCCAAGTTCAATTACAAGCTATTACGTAAACAGTGAGTATTCCTACCCCTTTTTGCATTTATACATTTTTGGGGTGTTACATGTACACTATTACAATTTCAAATACAAGTTTACATTTTTACAATACAATTCTAGTACTATGTGCATTGCTTACAACGTGCTTTATGCTTAGACAATACATGTGGATTACATTTGTACTTAGTGAAATCATTAACATGGTACAAGCCGACCTTAACATTGGATAGCGCTATTTGGATTGACAACCCGCCTAGGTTGATTCTCCCCCTTTTTCATCGGAGAATCCGTGGCCATTGTTAAGTTATTATCCATTTGTTGGATAAGTACACTACAGTTCATACAGTACATTATACAGTCACAGGGTTGATTTCGCTCATTTGTATGATACATGGTTTACATATCCACACTGTAGCTTGCACTTGAATTGTATAACTTTTTAACCTACTATATATATCAAATCTAGGAATGCTCACCAACATTTCATATGTTGACCAAACCTATTTTTGTACATGTTTCAGGTGCAGTTTGATCTAGTGCTTTAGCAAGAGACATTTAGTGTTTTATTTCAATTCAGTTATTTCAATATTTACATTTCATTTAGACAATGTAATTTCCATTTCCATGTAAGACAATTTTGGATTATTCAATAATATTTACATTTTAGTACCATGAGCTTTTGAACAATCGTCACTACGTGGCACCTCGATGATTCCGCCATCGGTTGGGGTGTTACATCGAACCACCACTTTCTTTCAGGTACTAATTTAGGTGCTTGGGTAACTCCGGCAGTGCAATCTGCTTAGGCTGTTGTACACTTGGAAATAGACGGATTCACCTGTGTGGCATGAAATTTGTTTTAAGGAAATCGTGTTTTACACGTGCCTCAGTCACTTCGAGTTTTCTTTGCCTTGTTTCGTATTTTCCTTTCATTTTGTAATTTAACTTTCTGTCTTTATGTTCTGTTTAATTTCCATTATTGTATTATAATCCAAATTTATTTAATAAAATCAGTATTTCTTTTATTTTGTGAACGGTGGTCCTACAAGCTACTTGTTCAACGTGTGAGTAGTTAATTATAAACAACTTTGTTGTTTTGAACATTGTATTGAGGGAGTACCTCGAAATATGTCACAAGACGATATAATTATGATTATTTTGTCGAACGATAAAGTGTTGAAAATAATAACACTTTGAGATTTGATGTGTACATATCCTTATATGAATCCGTTTAAATATATTTGTAATATATATTATATATATATTTTGGATTATCTATTTTATTTTTTTAATCAAGTGGATTAAAATATAATAAATAATAAATATAAAAAGGAAATGTAAGACGATATTTTTTATTATTATTATTTGGATGACGAATTTGATAAGGATATTTATTTTAATAGGATGTGCAAGGAGTGTCTTGCAAGAACACAATGAGTGAGTTGTGATCATGACTTATGCAATAAATCACATACCAAACATCAAACGTACAACCACATCATGAGCGAATCATGATGAACGTGGCAAGTGTATTGAGATTAAATACACGAAAAGAAGATATGTCATCTAATGTTGAGAGCATCAACATGGAAATACACATTTGTGAATTTTCGAATATTAGTACATATGAAAGAAATATATGTTATTGTTCATAAGTCTTTTGCGAGATTTATTATAAAAGACTTACAATAGTGATGGATGTGTAGAGTTTATACAAACCATCAATGTTGGTTAAACTATATGAAGGATCAGTGCTATGTTTTGGGAGCGTCTGCCAATAAATGGTGTTAACAAAATGTATATATATCACTTAGGCATATGTGAATGTCATGTCGTTGAAGTGCCAAAGTGACTTTATAAGTTCATTTTGTTGATGATGAATATATTCATCAAAGTGACTTATATTAAGATTTAGTTTAAGTCCTAAAGAGCCAATGGTGAAGCTTTGGAGATTAAAGGCAAACGAGTTTTGATTCTAATGGACAATATTAACTATGGTTTGAAACATTCTTGAAACTGAGGTTTTAGAATGATAAAACAAAGTCTCATTTTGTGTTTAAACCAAGACGTGAATGTTAGGAAGAGATAGTGTGTTATCTCTTAAGGCTAACTATTTGTAGTCTAAAGCATGCTAGACTAATACTTGTTAATTTAGATGTTCCACGGAGAATAAATTAACTTTGAAAATTCAAACATATGTGACGACATAAGAATGAATTTTGTAAAAACAAATTTATAATTCATTAAAAAGGATGACTTGACAGGATCGAATATATAGTTCATTGATTATGATTCTATTTGGCTTAATACGGGGAGAACTCATATAGCTCAGAAACAACTTGTGTGAGAAATCTAAGTAGAGTAATATAATAGGATGACCTCAATAACACAAAGATATAGATAGTCGCTATCTTATCACGGGTGTCTAATGTCATCATGAGTGATATTACTCAAACTTAATCAAAGTGCAATCAATGTGGGGGGAAGAACCATTTAAGAAACAAACCGTAGGGACATAAATAATGGTACTTGAGAAATTTTCTCAAACTTCATACGAAAGGGAGAAAATTTCATCACCCATTTGGAAATTATCCAATGACACTTAAATATGGGGGTGGCTTGCATTTGAAAATAGAATATTTGACATGACAGATATGGGATTAATGGATGTGATTTTGGGAGTACAAAGCACACGAACCCATAATGGACTTACTATAAGTCAGTCCTATTACGTGGACAAAATTATTAAGAAGTTCAATGAAAATGACTCTAATGTGGCTAGAACTCTCATTGACACGAGTCAACATCTAGCTAAGAATCGAGGTGAGCCTTTTAACTAACTAGAGTACTCAAGAATTATTGGCATCTTGATGTATTTGATGACTTGTACTAAACCAGACTTAGCAACAAGCTAAGTAGATACGCGAGCAACCCAAGTTCAAGTCATTAGAGTTGCGTGACACAGGTGCTTTAGTACTTAAGATACATACGAGACTATCGGTTGTGATATAAGAGATATCCAACAGTTATTTAAGGTTACTGTGATGCGAATTGGATATCTGACACAAATGATTCCAAGACAAGGAGTGGGTATGTGTCCACACTTGAGGTGTTGCGATAACGTGGAAATCATCTAAGCAAACAGTTATTGCTAGATCCATGATGGAATCAAAATTCATCGCTTTATATAAAGAGGATGAATAGGCAGAATGGCTACATCAATTTGTTAAGGATATACCTAGGGCCGAAGCCGACATCGGCCTAATGCATACATTGTGATAGCCAATCGGCAATTGGCAGAGCTCATATCACAATGTGTATCAATAAGAACAGGTATATAAGACGTAGGCATAATACGGTACGACAACTAATCTCTATAGGAGTTTATCACTGTTGACTATGTGAAGTCAAAGGATAACATCACGGATCCGCTAACAAAAGGCTTAAGGAGAGAGTTAGTTAAGAAGTCGTCCATGGGAATGGGGCTAAAGCCCTTGAAAAATTAAGTTCATGCGAAAGAAACCTAACTCAGCTGATTGGAGATCCCAAGATCTGAGTTCAATAGGACAACCTAATTGTATGAATATGTGAGGTCACTATGGGGGGAGAGTTGTTGGAAACCCTGCGCTTTGAAAAACGGAGTTTACCATAGGAATCTGGTAAGTTTCCTAGTCCATTCCTAAAAGTGGGAAGGTTGAGGCTAAGCCTATGGCTTTTAATGATTCGAATGAGGTAACCAGTCCTAGTGAATCACCTACGTGAGAGAGAGGTGGGGTCGCTTTGAAGGGTATTGTTGGGGCACCATACTTAAGAGCTCTCGCAGAACCAGGCACGTGTCCATGACCACAACGGACACAACTATGAGGACTTGACGTTGTTAGGGAGAGTCTTGAGTGAAGCGTATTGTCATCCACACAAACGGCAGACGAGTTCAAAGACGTCGCTGTCTACTCAGAGCCAGTGGGCTAAGTGCATTTCATGAGTGAAGGTTCAAAGGGTCACACCTACCTATCGTATGCAAAACTCAACTGTTGAAATTTAATCGGAATGAGGTTGTTTCTGAATAACTCCCATTCATGTGGGGGTTTGTTGGAAATTTTGTGTGTTTTGATCAATCTCCATTCATGTGGGGGATTGTTGGAAATTCAAAAGGTGAATGGAGGTTTAATTTAATGAAATTATAATTTAGTGAAATTATAATTATTGGTAAAACTCTTCGTGTGGTGAATTGAAGAAAAACTCTTTGGTAAAGTTAATTATTTATGACACTTGATTATAGTTTTAAGACTAAAATTAAATGTATACCTCTTCATGTGGTGAATTGAAGAAAAACTCTTGAGTAGAGTTAATTTGTTTATGACACTTGATTATAGTTTTAAGACTAAAATTAAGTGTTTAATTATGTTAGACTCTTCATCCACCATTGACTCTTGTATATATAAGAGACTTTTGTGTCATATTTGTGATACATGAGAATACACATACACTCAATCGCAACAACCAAGTTTCAATTATCTTTCAGGCAAGTGTGATAGTCCAGCGGTGCACCACCACTGTTAAGAATCGGTGTACCCTGGGAACAGACCGCGAATCTGTTTAAAGGAATTGTATCAAACACAAGCCCGGTTCACATTCATGATTTCGTCTTCGATTTCAATGTAAGTTATTCTAACAAAAACCTACCTATAAAACATCTTCTCTTTCCACCCAAACCCTGAACACCCAATTAATCTCCACCCCATTCTCTTCCCCCCCCCCCCCTCTCTCTCTCTCTCTCTCTCAAAGCTATCTCCTCTCTTTCTTCTACCACCACAACCTCCTCAGTCAAAAACCCCTCACGAGCCGCCGCCATCAATACACACAAATCCTACAATAATATCACCACAATCATTTATTATTTTGTGTTAATGAGGGCGAGAGAGAGAGAGAGAGAGAGAGAGAGAGAGAGAGAGAGAGAGAGAGAGAGAGAGACAAACGGAGATTGGGGTGGGCGGCCCACCTCTCCGATAGTGATGGGTTTAAGGGTCGTTTGTGGTGAGGCGATGGTGGTTGATAGCGACGCCAATTGCCTCCACGGTGGCACTAAACGGACATAGCATCCGTGTTCGTAATTGTCACGGCTAGGGTTCCACTGCACTAAGCGTCCGAGGTAAACAACAGTATCGACGGTGATGATGATGGCAGTGACCACCCAGGAGAGGCTTACATGTTGGAAGATGATGATGGTGAAGTGCCTTTTTTTTCTCTAGGTGTGCTTTGGATTTACCCTTTTCCTTTTGTCTGTATGTTATCCTTGATTTTTTTTCCTAAGGAGAATTGGTTTGTTGGATAAGATTAAAATTGATAATGATGTTTTAAGATATAAACAACATACTTAAAGGTAAAAAAAATTCCAATCAATTGTCACTAATATGGAGTTGCTTTACCTTTCGAATTCACAATGGACAGTTTCTATCGGGTTTTCAATTGAACCAACATCATGTAAGCCACCTATTTTAGAGAATGATTCGTTTTCAGTCTCATTTAGATCGGCCCTTGATGATATTGAAAGTATAATACATCATTCATTTTTTTAGATGATTGTAGATATGATTGATGGTGTTTTTTTTACAATTATTATCATTCATTGTTCGACAGGATTTGTAATGCAGGGCCTTTTAGTGAGGATGAGGTAATTCTATCATGTCACGCATAGCTTTCTTTAATGTTAAATAATAAGTAATTATATAAAACATGAAAAGCTAACAAAAGCGGCTTTGCAGACTTGCTAATTTAGTTTTTGTGCAGGCCCGGTTTTTCTTTCAACAGTTAATATCCGGAGTCATCTATTGTCATGCTATGGTATGTGTAGTATGCTATTTATAGAACTTAAAGATGTAATGATATGAACGCATTTAACAATTTCCATTACCTCGGTTGGTTGCAGCAAGTTTGTCATCGAGACTTGAAGCTAGAAAACACATTGATAGATGGAAGCCCTGCTCCTAGATTGAAGATATGTGATTTTGGTTACTCAAAGGTTAGCTACAATTTATTTCACATAGTCTAAATTTTTTTTCTGATATGTAAATTCTCTACTGCAGTCTTCTGTGCTACATTCACAGCCAAAATTAACAGTTGAAATCAACTACAATTTTTATTCCAACTTATATAATTTCAAAACTAACCGTAACCTTTTATTTTGATAGTGTTGCATTGCATGAATGTCTTGTGGTTGAATGTTGATCCGTAAGACTGAGTTTATGTTTTGTATGTTTTCTTATTTTATTATTTTTTATTAAAACATATTAGATTTTTTAACCCGATGATGTTTCCGGAGCAACCAACCAGTAAATAAATAAAGACAAAATTACAGATCTTGTCCTTTAATTATCACCCAAATTTCATCCTGTGTCCTTTGTCTTTATTTTGCATTGGTTATGTCCTTTATTTACGTATTTTGCACGGATCTTGTCCTTTAGACTAACGTCTGTTAAAACAAAACGTTTAAAGTGGTCACATGCCCCTCACGTGAGGGTATTAACGTCTTTTTACCCTGATCTTGTCATTTAACTCTGTTATAAAAACAGAGCCTTCTCCTTAAACACACGAACACACACAAAATTCCTAATTCTAAACCCTAATCATGGATGATCGAAGCCCAGACAAACGAGTTGAAAGGTTTTTGATTCGTGACGACGACACCGAGCAGGATGAAATTGATGAGATATACGGTAAGACTCAATTGCTTATTTTGTTTAATCGTTAAGAATGGATGATGCTAAATTTTGGTTATTTTGTTAACAATGCAGATACATACCCTAATCTCTTCTCGATTGAACTATATCATGGGGGTGATTTCTCAGATTTTCCAGGTAGAGAGTATATAGGAGGTGAGGTTTGCATTGTTGATTTGCTAAATGTTGATTACTTCTCTGTTCATGTTTTGGATCAAATAGTTGAGAAGCTGGATTACGATTGTGAGGATGTAAGGTTTTATTCATATGTTGATCCAAGTGGTGATTTAGACATTGGCCTTCGATCATTAGGTACTGACTTGGATGTTATTAGGTTCTTGAAATTTGTATCTGATAACAGAAACCATAAAATGAAGCTTTACACTGAGTTTGATGACACAAATGTGGATACTTATTGTTGCTCCCCTTCTAGAGTTAGGATAGAAGAGATAAATGATGATGTTATGGATGAAATGGCCAAGTCAAATACCAACACTAAGTCATTGCCAATGTTATGTTGGAAACCTGTTGAACAGAATGTTAGGATAGAAGAGTTAAATGATGAAGTTATGGATAAAAATGATCCTAAGAGACCTGTTGAGGATGTTGTCAAAGAGTTATTTGCAGATTATAATCTAGAAGAAGACTTTGATCCTTTCTTTGGCTCTAACAAAGATACTACTGAAAAAACCACTCATGAGGAGAAAAGTGAAAAAATCAAGACAAAAGTGAATGTTAATAAAAGTGAAAAAATGAATGCTGATAAGAGTGAAAACAATGAAGATGATAGTGACAATGACAGTGACTATTTTGATGATGATACATGCAAGGATGATGTTGAGGTTGACATGAGAGATTTTAGGCTTAACATTGATCTAGGGGTGGAGGACAATAAGAATGACCATTTGGAAAACTAGGTTGATGATGTTTTGGTTAATGATACCTTAGATAGTGGTAGTGAGTCTGATTTGGATGAGTCAAGTGTTAGGAAGCATATGCTCAAGTATTTAAGGAATCAAAATGAAAACAAAGGCAATTTCCACTTAGGGCAGCTGTTTGGAACCAAGATGGAAGTGAAGGAGCTAATCAAACAGCATGCTGTTGAAAGTAGAAGAGAACTTAGGATTATCAAAGATGATTTAAAAAGAGTTAGGGCTGTTTGTAGGGGCCACTTACCTAATTTCCATGTTGATGAAGTTGGTGTCCACAGTCAAGTTGATATAGGTGGTAAGCCCAAGCCCAAAGGTAAGAAAGGACCTAGGTCAAAAAAAGAAAACAAGACAACTAAGCCAGACAAGTCCAAGGCACTTGGTGTGCAAACTAGGTCAAAAATAAAGAAAGGACCTAATGTGAAATCATCAAAAGCTGGTAAAAACAGTAAAGATTCTGTGGTAGGTGAAGGGAGTAAAGATGATAAAAAATGTGTGGGTGGAAGAGGGAATAAAGCTGACCCTCAAAAGGTGGAGTGCCCTTGGACTTTGTTAGTAAGCAAGCTTCCTAGGGCAGAGAGTTGGGTGGTCACAACTTTGCACACACAGCATACTTGTATCCAAACCAGATCTGTGTATCATTGCACTGCCACATATCTGAGTAAACAACTCATGGGGCAGATTGAGGAAAACCCAACCATTCCTGTAAAGGCAGTTCAAGATCAGTTCCAGAAAAAATATGAGATTGGGATTTCCAGAATGAAAGCTTTTAGGGCTAAAGCAAAGGCACTTGCACAGTTACATGGTGATTATCAGGCACAATACACTGTTTTAAGAGAGTACTGTGCTGAAGTTATGAAATGTAATCCAGGAACTACAATACATATTGAGGTAGAACCATGCACAGATCCAACATCTGATAGCAGAAGGTTCAAAAGGATTTATGTTTGCTTGGAGCCACTGAAGCAAGGATTTAAAGCAATTTGTAGGCCATTGTTAGGTCTTGATGGGGCATTTATAAAGGGTCCATACCCTGGTCAGGTTCTAAGTGCTGTGGGTGTTGACCCAAACAATGGGATCTACCCCTTGGCCTATGCAATAGTTGAGGCTGAGACTTTAAGTTCTTGGACATGGTTTCTTCAATGCCTTGGTGATGATATAGACTTGCAGCCTGATTCATACTTTACCTTCATTAGTGACAGACAAAAGGTAACTTCATACCCTGTTTAACATTATCAAGTATCATTGTTATTACATTTGTTTTGCTTGATTGTTATTACATTTGTTTTGCTTTAATATAGGGCATTATCCCAGCACTGGAGAAGGTGTTCCCATTTGCTGAACACAGGTTTTGCCTAAGGCATATTTATGAAAATATGAAGTTGAGGTTCAAGGGTAAGGCATACAAGGATCACCTTTGGAAATTGGCTACATCATCAACTGTTGAGTACTTTGAACAGAATATGAAAGAGCTGAAAGAGTTCAATGCTGAAGCACAACTGTGGTTGTCTGAAATCCCACCCAAGCATTGGTCTAGATCACATTTTTCAGGTAATGTTGATTCATATGTTGTAGTTTTTGGTTTTAGTTAGTTCTAAACTGATTCATGATGTTTACATGATAACTAGGTAGGGCAATGTGTGATGTTTTGTTAAACAACATGTGTGAAGTTTTTAATTCAAAGATATTGGAGGCAAGGGACAAGCCTATTATCACACTGTTGGAATTTATAAGGGAGTATCTCATGAGAAGGGTTGTGAGTGTGCTAAGAGTGATGGACAGTTATGATGGACTGTTAACACCAAATGCTCACAATAAGTTTGAAGAGATCAAGCAGCAAGCAGCTAGATGCACAGTGTTGTGGAATGGAGAAGACCATTATCAAGTTAGAGGGCCAGCAGGTTTTGGTGTGGTGGTGAACTTGAAAACCAGATCTTGTACATGCAGGAAGTATGACATCACAGGGCTACCATGCAAGCATATTGTGGCTGCAATATGGGATAAGAATATGTATAGTGGCAAAGGATCAGAACTGCCAGAGATATATGTGAATCCTGTTTACACAGTGCATAGGTAAGTCTTTTGCTTAGTGTTTTACATGAACTACTGTGCTACATGATTCTAATGTCATTAAAATGTTATTACAGGTGGAAGGAGGTGTATAAGTTCAAGGTTTACCCAATCAATGGCAGGACAATGTGGCCTAAGGATAACATCCCCACTACTCTCACAGCACCTTATTATCACAAGCCTATTGGTAGGCCTAAGAAAGCTAGAAAGAAGTCACCAATTGAGTTGCAAGAGGCCACAAAAAAGGGAAAGCTTTCAAGGAAAGGGACTACAAAAAGTTGTTTGAAGTGTGGCCAAGTTGGGCATAACTCTAGGACCTGCAAGGGACAGTCTTAGGTTATGTAGGTTGCGTGGTTTAAGTGTCTTTTGTTTGTTTAATTAATGGTATGTATGTGTTAAAAACCTGGAACCTTTTGTCTTTTGTTTAGGTCCTGGTATGTATGGTTTAAAAACCTTGAACCTATGTCTTTTGATTAGGTAATGGAATGTATGGTTTGACCCATTTGCATTTGATTAATGTGTTATCCCTTGAGCAGTTTAGCATTTGATTAATGTGTTAGCATTGTTGTTGACCCATTTGTTTTTTGACCCATTTGCATTATTTTTGACCCAACAGCATTTACACAAGTAAACTAAAACCATTGCATTTTTTGACCCAGCATTGTTGTAAATGGTTTTTGACCCATTTGCATTTTTTTTTGACCCATTTTGGCCAAGTAAACTAAGACACTGCCTTGTCAAGTAAACAGCATTTACACAGCATTTTTTTTTGACCCATTTTGGATACCAATAACCTTCATTACATCATAAAACACTGCATTACATTCATCACATCCTTACTACATTCATTACATCCTTAAAACATTCATTTCAAACCCTAATACTAGAAAGAACCAAAAAACACAACAACACCCACGACAAAGAAAAAGATCCAGCTAATGATAAGCTTCCTTTTCAGGTTTTTTGCTTCTTGTTGACTTTCATGTAACTTCAAAAACAATTCTTTCTGTTGAAGCTTCGATCGAGTGTAGAAGTCATCTTCACACCAAGCAATAAACCCACAGCTCGAAGGACACCCATAAAACCTTCTACCTGGATTCTTTGGGGTCCAAGAAGTGCGAATTACAGCCAATCTCCCACACCTACAATACACCATTTTGCAATTGTGAATAATCGATCCAAATTGAAACCCTAATCGAGTTGTTATTGAGTTGATTTTGGGGATTTTATCAAGTCTGGGTGAAGATCTGTTTTTATAACAGAGGTAAACGATTTCAGGGTAAAAAGACGTTAATACCCTCACGTGAGGGGCATGTGACCACTTTAAACGTTTTGTTTTAACAGACGTTAGTCTAAAGGACAAGATCCGTGCAAAATACGTAAATAAAGGACATAACCAATGCAAAATAAAGACAAAGGACACAGGATGAAATTTGGGTGATAATTAAAGGACAAGATCTGTAATTTTGTCATAAATAAATGTATAACTACGTGACACTCCTAAATAATAATTGCAGGGTGTGTTTTTATTGACTTTGAATACTTTATATCTGTTGAATAAATTATAGGAGTAGCCTTGAGGATGATGGAGTTGTGAGTGTTAGCTTAGCTTATATGACAAGTAACAATATTGGAATAATCATTGCCACAGGCAATAACAGAAAAATGCATCCACTTTCGAATAAAATAGCTCAATAACGCTAAAAGAATATACCGTGACAAAATTTTGCTATATAATCAAAATATTTTTTAAAATTACATTCTAGCAAAAATATATTTTTTCTTATATTATTTGTACTGGGTTACAAGCTTGTGTATACAGCGACGAATCTAGAAATGAATTTCAGTAGTAACGTCTAAATTTTTTTTCGCCGTAATTTCATACAATATAAAGGAAATAAAAATAAAAACATGATAATAGATAAAGTTACACACATACCTAATAGATTTCTCCCATTCGGTTCTTGAAAGCTTGAAATCGAGCCATTACGTCTTCTTCTTTTACTTTATCAAAAGTGTCTCTTTCAACCGCACAAATCAAAGCATTGTTCCAATAGTCCTCACCCATTCAATTGCGTAAATCCGTCTTGATAAGCTTCATCTTAGAAAAACACCTCTCAACGGTTGCAGTTGCAACCGAGAAAACCAATGCTAACTTCAATACCTGATAAACCAAAGGAAAAGTTTTATGTTTTCACCACAATTACACGATCAAGGTCACACATTCCATTTAGTTTTGCAAATTCATCATCTTCCTTTTATGTGATAAAATATCATAAAATCACCCGAAAGACACCCTCTTTCCTCTTCACTAAAATCATTCCGATACATCTTAGAAAATGCTAGGATCTTAGGTATGTCAAACTTAGAAAACGAATCACAAGGATTTAAACCCGACATATTTTCTATCAAAGTAGTTGATACCTCACTGAATCGATTTCCAAGTTCTTGAATTTGCAAATCCAAAACCACATTAAAAACTTCAACTTCAAAATGATGTCGGTTAGTAACGACATTCTTTCGGTTTCTTTGATTATCATAACTTTTCGATATTTCTACCATCTCAATCTTATTTTTTTTCACAAATGTCACCTTTGCCAACATTTGATCAAACCCGTTTTGTCTTGGATTATTCAATGCCCGCTTTGTTCCGCTTATCAATTTAGCCGCTTCTAATAAATCTTGACTCTTTTTTTGATGATGTTTTGATAGAGCATTTGTGAGGCCTAAAAATATTATTTAAAAAGTGTATATAAAACACAAATTCAATCCTCTTAAACTATGATAAAATACATCTTGCATTAGATCGTTGTTGAATACTCTCTCCTTCTTCTTTAATAAAAGCAATTACGTCAACAACTTCCGAGAATAATTTAAGCAAACTTATAATTGTTCTATGATGAGAACTCCATCGTGTATCTTCGGCTCGTGCAAGGGAAACCTCTTGGGTGGGCTTGTTTATTTGTTTTAATAATTTGGGATATTGGATTATTGGTGTTTTGGGCTTTCTAGATTAGTTAAATTTTTTTTGGGTTATTAATATTCGAGTTCGATAAATATTTTTTCGAGTAATGTAACGTGGTAATGTATAATTTTATTTAGTAGTAACGTTTATTAAATTTTAGTAGCAACGTAAATTTCATTTTAGTAGTAACGTTTTCGAAAAATTGTAAATTTTTTTTCCACTACACGCGCGAAGTTGAGGAACAGCGGGCGTGGCCCCTAGCATCAAGCTAGGTCCGCCACTGTGTGTATAGCACGGGTTTCTAAATATACTGTTATATACAGTGATAAAGGTTGAAAAAAATGTCATGGGGCTGAAAGTTACGGGACTTTTAAAACGGAGGGAACCAGACTCAATACATATATTTTTTTTGAACGAAAACGCATTGATTTACACTACTAAGCAAAAAAACAATTGGCGCCAGGGGTTTACACTAATAAGCAAGGAAACGATGGGGCCGCGACACCCCCGGCCCCAATAAAGCCTCGTCCTTGGTTAAATAATTAATAACAAAATTGTGTTTAAGAAAACATATGCATTTCACGGTTGAACAATTCGGTGTATTATACTAATAGAATAAAATGTAATCTAATTTGTTAACATACACAATCGTCAAGATATGTATTTAAAAATGAACATTGACGTGACATATATAAATTTTGTTAAGTTAATTTTAGAACACTGTTCATTCTTTTAAAGGGGAATTAACTTTAATTTTTTAATATATTTTTTTATTATTTAACATATTATATTTTTACTATTATTTATCATTCAACCATATCAAGTATTTAAAATTTTTTAGATAGGTGTTAATGAAATTTTGGTTCAAAAAAGTTATAAACACAATTATATTCATTATTTTTTTTAATATTTTAATAACATAAGTTTGAACTTTATGAAGTTTTAAAGAGAAAAAATATTTTAAAGTATTAGTAATTAATTTTATATTATCCATACTAAGATAAAAATTATCCACCCATACTAAGATAAAAAGAAATATTATTTTTAATTAAAAGATAAGTATCATTAATTAAGTAGGAAAAATAATTTCTTTAATTAAAAGATAAGTATCCATTATTAAGTAAGAGAAAAAAGCTAGGAAATTAAAAATCAGATGGGTTAAGTAAATGAGACCTGTCAAAACTTATATTAGTTTATATAATAATAATAATAAAAATAATAATAATGGTTGCTAGTCTGTTAGGGAGCTTGTTTTCTCCCAAAACATCGCCTGCACGGTTGCTGTATTCACAATCGACGACTTAATCCATTGATAAGATACTCTCATTAGCAATGATAGAGAGATATCATATCTTTATATATTAAGAGATTAAAGTGAAATTATATTGTTAAACGAAGATGGTTCTCTCACAAAACTTCACCGAGGGTTGTTGTTTGAAGTAATATTGATTCAGAAAAACATATGTTAATTCAGTTCTGTACATATGTTAGGTTTTATAATATTAAGTCCTAAAGTATAGAAAATAATAAAATGTGAACCGGTGTGTCACATATTGTTTAGGACGGTTGTGTCGATAAGTTAGGAGGCATGTTGGTTCAGTCATGTTTGTTCGAAATGTATATAAGGGTCAAACAATGTACAATTTATTTGTTAAGAAAAGTTTGTGTTATTATAACCACTTTTCAAACTTCCCTCCAAATCTCTCTCCCTCTCTATAACCGTATACATTCAAACATTGCATACACATTTAGAAATTGAGTTAATAGCCAAAATCATACCTGAGGTTTGGTCACTTTTGCCACTTCAGTCCAAAACCCAAACCTTTTACATCTGGGTCCTTCTGTTTTACGTTTTTTTGCCAAAAATCGTCTCTGACACTAACCCAGTTAACTTATCTCATTAAGTTGAGGGTATTTATGTCTTTTTACCTAGGAAATCGAGGGCATTTTGGACATTTTGTATACAACCATTTTTTTAACCCACAAAATGATGACCTGCAGCCATAAGATATCAAAGAGCAAATATCCAACCACCATCACTTCCACCTACCACCACGCTGCCACCACCCACACCACCGCCGCCCTTGTTCCCACATATAACCAGCGCCACCACCATCTACAATCCTCCCTCTACCACTTCTGTACACCCACCACCACTGTTCATCTCCCCCATCTTCGACCACCGGTTCCCCGTTGCCATAGCCATCACCACCACCATCACCCTAAAACTCCCTAGCAGCATTTAAATTAACCCTTCAACAAGATGGTACAAATATTTGGTGGCTATGACAAAGTGACAAAGGACGAGAATTGGGCGGCAGTAGCCCTGTCAATGGGATATGGAAGAGGGTTTCCGAGTTTAGTGTCAAAGGAAGACATCACAAGAAATCTAAGGCAAGTATACGTCCATTATCTAGAAATGATTGAATGGTATCATCCAAAATACAAAGGAAGAGAACTAGTGGTCGAAGTGAAAAACGAAGCAAGCAATGATCACAAGAAAAAGAGAACCGAGTGGGATGATGAAGACTTACCCCCGAAGAAAAGATCAAGATCATCATCAAGTGAAGATTGAACAAGAAGTTTATGGAATCAAGAATAGGGGGAAATGTTAGAAGTAATCTTGATTCAGAAAAACATATGTTAATTCAGTTCTGTACATATGTTAGGTTTTATAATATTAATTCCTAAAGTCTAGAATATAATAAAATGTGAACCGGTGTCACATATTGTTTAGGATGGTTGTGTCGATAAGTTAGGAGTCATGTTGGTTTAGTCATGTCTGCTCGAAATGTATATAAGGGTCAAACAATGTACAATTTATTTGTTAAGAAAAAGTTTGTGTTATTATAACCACTTTTCAAACTTCCCTCCAAATCTCTCTCCCTCTCTATAACCGAATACATTCAAACATTGCATACACATTCAGAAATTCATCAGTTGTATCCACATCTGACGGCTCAATCCATTGATAAAATACTTTGATTAGCAATGATAGAAAGATATACTTTGAGAAAATACGCATTTTTATATATGTATAAATTAATTATTGTATATTTTATATATGTAAAAATAAGCATAATCCATGTCAAAACACTCATTTTTCTAAATGATACATGTTTAAAGTTCAAACTTTTCCTAGTACAAGGCCGAGTTGGCCGAATAAGCGGATATTGGCTGCTCAGTACAAGGACGAGTTGACCGAGTAGCCCGATCTTGAAGGATTTTGACCGCCACCGACTAGAAAGTCTGACTAGGGTAAAGTCTCCTCAGGGGTGGTCCGAGGATCGAGTACAAGGCCGAGTAGGCTGGCTTTTACAAAACTGGTGATAAGTTTTTTTTTCTCGAACATTGATACGCGTATAAATATATGTGTTTTTCTTGTCAAAATAAACTCATTATCGGGTGGTTTTCTTAAAATAATCTTAAATTAGTTTATTTTTTATTTTTAGGACAATTTGGGTCCAAAATAAACAAACAAAATAAATTTGGATAAAAAACTGATGATTTGCTGACACGAGGTCGAGACACGCTCTGTGCCCAGAAGGTACGCACCCATACCTCGACCACTAAACAACAAAATTAATTTTTGAAGATTTTATAAGATCCACTAGGGCCCACAAAGAGAGGATCACGGGTCGTGTCTCAGTACCACGCCCCTTGCCTGGTTCCCGGTCATCTAGTCTCTAGATTGGAAAAGATTCAATCCACTTATTGGCGTGCTTCTATGTCCTGTAGCTTCTAAGGCATTAGATTCAAATGGGCTTGTTGGCCCCCTTCTTTGATCTTGATATTCATCTAGGTACGGGTCATGTCTCGTCCCCAATAGCTATAAAGGAAGCCTTCTACACCCCCCCCCCCATTTCAATTGCTCAATTCTTCCCTTCCCTTTCACAACACACACTCTACTAATGCCCACTTTCTTTTTAGCATTTGTAATTATAAAGAATTATAAGAACACTATTAAATAATTATTCATCTTGTGATGATTAATATAATCTTTCCAAGTTGCTAAAATTAATCTTTAAAGCCATGAGTAGCTATGGATCTTGTGGTTGTTTAGGGGAACTCAACCCTGTTATGGGCAGTTAACTAAACAAGCTATGGATTATCAATGGCTCTGTGTGTGTTAATAATTTTAAGTTCTAAGTACTTTTTTGAAAGGGAGTTTTCTAAATCCTTAAAACAAATCATAGTAAATTTTGGCTAACAAATCATCAAGGGGTGGTAAAAAGCCCGAACACCCTTTATTCTATGTTCACAAGATTGGGTATTGGAGAGCCACTCCCAACCAAAATGACCATTCAACTAGTTGATAAGTCGGTCAAATAACCAAGGGGAATTGCTGACAACTTACTGGTCAAGGTAGGTGATTTTTTATTTCCAGTTGATTTTGTGATATTAGATATGGAAGAAGACAAAGAGGTATCAATTATATTTGGAAGACCATTCCTTTCCACACTGTCACTCCCTCAAATTCCACTTGCGGGGTTTTACCGTGAGGCGCGTGACATACTAAGATCCAAGTCAACGGTCACAATAAACGACAACTATATGATATGAAAAGTAACGTAATAAACCAACCACGCAGCTTAAAAGTTTCAAAAACCAAAGTCAGACAACGGAAGCAAATATGTTTACAAAGCCAAAGTTCAAAAGTATGTAGTTAAACCCAAACAAGATTTACTTTATGAATGTAAGGACTAGACGCAGTGCGACTCCAATGCGCCTAAGAGTCCCTGTTACCTTAGCGACCTAAGAAAACATGCAAAGTTAGTCAACACATACAGTGTCGGTGAGTCACAGAGATAAAGTTTCAAAAGTTTGTAGCGTTTGTAATCCAGACCCAACAATCCTTACATCTATACCTGATGCTAGCTAGACATCGTTACATGATACTATAGTGTCGTGAACCACTGCTGAACGTTAGAATGCCTCTATACCCATCACCGGTTCATCAACCGGTGCCGTAAGTTTGGTAGGACAAATATGCACCCGCCACCGACCTCCAATCGGCCCGAGTGGGGCTTGTTAGGCCCAATAGATCTATTCACACTTTCCCCGCTATATATCCACATATTAATGGTTCACTAAAGTTTGAGAGGTCTTTACCGATGAATAAATGTGACTAAGTATCCATGTGATATAATGTAATATGTTGGTATAAAAGTTTGTAAGTTCGTACCGCATGTTTCTCCCCCAAAAGTATGAAAACAGTAAAGAATGGGGCTGTGACACTCACCTTAGTTCGCCTCCTATAACAAAGACACAATCCTGATAGTCCCAAATACCGACGATCTATCATAAAAGTTTGCATAAGTGTTTTGACTAATAACCCTTAGGTTAACTAGTCCCCGATTGTCTAGATCATGACTAAGTATGTTTGAAAACGTGTTTGAGTGTTGAACCGACACACCAGACAGACCCGACATCCAGTTGGTAACCCATTAAATAAGCTAATCAAGTACATATAGATTACACATAAGGTTCATGCATAAAATAGTTAGTTTGCATTAAAAGTCTCACATATGAGATTGTAAGGTTGAATCAGTACATTTGGAAGTTCATTCGACCCATATGGGTCTTCATTCGACCCATATGATGCTCATTCGACCCATACACAAGTTCATTTGACCTAACACATGTTCATTCGACCTTAGCACATGTTAGTTTGACCAAAATAAAGTTCCTTCGACTAAACTGAAGTTGGTTCGACCCTTTTGAAGTTCATTTGACCCCACGAAGGGTCGAATGTGTTTCTTGGTTCGACCCTATGCTGCACATTTCTCATAAAACGCACCAAATCGCATCTAAACAGTCCGAAAACATCACGAAACGCCACAAATCACAGCAGTCAAGCATCATTAACCTATCCCCACAAAACACTACTAATTTTACTCCTAAATCAGTTCGTTTTACAACTTACCCAAAATGGCAAATTTCGGCTTTTCGTAACGTATCCATTAAGCATACAAGGATGAGTATATTATCACAGTTTTATAAGCAAACATGATAACTCACATGTTTAATGATGCTTAAAAGTTTCTCAACACTTGCTAGTATGATCAAGTAATATCTCAGGGTCCTGACACAATTACATAATCCTAGGTTAGGTAATCGTACACCTAATTAGATATTATCATGGTTGGATATTAGCTAACACTACCTTGTTTAAGTATAGGTGATCAGTCCATGCCTAACCAAAGCAAGGTGTAGTAATTAATTATTAACAACACAAAGACACGAACTTAATTATGGTTCGAGCTTCTACTAATGCTCCAAAATTAATTATTAACACAAAACGGGTATCATAGACACGGAATTATTTTATAATAGAGCGTTCCCAATAAAAATAAAAATATAATTCCAAATGACACCTATGTAGTAATATTTATAGTAGAGGATGAACTACCTCCTTTTCTTATTTGGTTGATGTGGGATAACTAAACACCCAAACTACTAAAGTTTCGATGCGGGATATTTACTTCTTATTTTGTTTTCATATTCGAGGTGTTGTCGAAATCTTGTTACGCTTCTAAGCGGTCTTTTCAGGTCTTTTCATGGACTTCAAACTCGACTTTCGCCTATTCCTGTGAACCGTTCGGCGCATGCCACCTAAAAGCCCCCACTAGGTTGGGTCGATCACTTGATCTTCCAAAAGTATTTCAAAACCTTTTCTTTGAAGTTTTATTTGATTCCTTTATTTCAGTAGCATCATTATTACACACTTTTTTTAAGAACACATAAACTGTTTACACTTGATGTTTTTCTGGGTGATTCTTGATACTTGATATGCTCTTCTTGATGGCTCTTCTTTTGTCGCCATTTTTCACGATCGAGATCCGAGATTTTTGATGTGCGACTTATGCTTCTAAGTCCAAAATTGCCGGAGAGCTTCCATAACCCCTCAACATTTCCCTGGTTTCATCACGGCGAGGGCTAAATGGATGAAAGGAAATGAAAAAGGCTAAGGCTCAAGATGGACGGCTAGGGGTGAGAAAAATATGTGGAAGGCCAATGGTAATGGAATGGGTAAATCCTAAGTGCCTAAATCATTTTCACACAATCACCTCTAATGTGGTCTTGTAATGCATAAGTCACACAAGTTCTAACCGTGTCATGCCAAAGGGGAATATCTCTCATAAACAAACGAATGAGCATGTAGAGTATATATGTAATGATATGCTTGATAAGGCTCAAAATACTCACATGTAAGTATAGGAGTTATTTAAGGAATTGAAGACACCCTAGATGGTTCTTTTGACTACCAAAACCTCCTTAATCTCCCACAAATTTTTTGGGTGGACTCAAAACGGCTTGAAAAAGGTTTTTATCCATACATTTTTGAAAAATTTGCCTTTAAATGGTTTTGGTCTGTTGATTTCAAGAGGTGTTAAAATTTGAAAAATTTTAACACCTCACACTTAGTTCTTTAACATATTATTGATTTTATGATACGTTTTATGCTTAAAGAAATAAGCGGCACAAAAACAAACACTCCCCTAGTTAGTTTTCTAGAAGAAAACTCTTCAGGAGACACCCACAACTACCTAACCATTGAGCCTTTTTGAGGGAAATCACTTGGCATGAATTAAATAGCTAGAACTAAAAAGAAAAGTAAACTACTAAAATAGAAAATACTAGATCCTAGTGCCGAGAGGGCATACCTTGCGGTTAGAAAGAAGTAAAAGTGAACGATCATACCTGAGGGTCCTCGAATAGAGGTGTACAAAAAAACTGGTTTTTTTTAACCGGAATTAAAAACCGAAACCGGTTTTTATAAAAACCGGTTTTTTTATAACCGGTTTTAAACCCGAACCAATTCCACTGTTATAGACCGGTTCTAGTTATAGAGAAAATGGTTTTTTTTTAAAAACCGGTTTTATTAAAAACCGGTTAAAAAACCGATTATGACAAAAAACCAGTTTTAAAACCGGTTTATCCAAAAAAACCGGTTGTAGTATAGTATAAAAAAACCGGTTTAACCGGTTTAACCGGTTTTTTAACGTTAAAGATGGCCAGACCTGCAGAAAACGGTCATATGACCGTTGGGACTCCAAATGTGACCGTTTTTTTGTTTTTTCCCCCCAATATTTCATTCTTGACCCCTATAAATACCTCATGATGTTTTGGGTTGATTACACAACTCTAATACACTCTTAATACTCTTCAAAATCACAAAAAACCATTTAGTATTAGCCCAAAAAAAAACTCTCAAATGGTTTCCTCTAGCCAACAAGATTCGACTCACATTGGTGCTTCAACTAGCGATGTGGTGGTTCGGGTTGTTCCTACCAAGCGAAATCGAGAAGTTTGGCAACACTACGATATGTGTGAAATGGCTTCGGGTGAAAAAAAAGGCTCCTTGCAAACATTGTAAAGGGTTCTACAAGCCGGAAGCAAACACCTCTTTGAAAACGCACATCACAAAGCCATTTCGCAAGGTTTTGAAATCACAAGCTTCGAAGGATCAACCGGCAATGACAAGTGAAGGAGAGATCTTCGCTTACTCCATTGATGCGGTTCGTGAGGAAATGGCATGTTTTGTCATTCAAGAAAGCCTTCCTTTCAACCACTTCGACAACCAAAGGTATACTCACCTTGTTCAAAGAACTCTCCAACCACGATACACTCATGTAAGTCGTGCAACTCTTAGAAGGGATTGTTTAAAAATGTGGAAAAAAGCTAAAAATGAAACAATTTCTTTTTTTGAAAATTTACAAACCGGTGTAAACCTTACTAGCGATGTGTGGTCGACTCCTCATGGTGTACCCGGCTCTTACATTTGTGTCACCGCACATTGGGTTCAACCCGATTCATGGCAAATGATGAAACGTACGATTGCGTTTCAACTTTTCGATTATCCACACACGGGTCAAAATATTTTTAAGATTATTGACAACGTTATTAAAACATATAAATTGGAGGAAAAAATATTTTCTATATCTTTTGATAACGCCTCCAACAATACCATTGCAATAACACAATTAAAATTAAAATATAAACCCATTTGTGAAGGTGCATTTTTTCATAGTCGATGTGTTGCACACATCATAAATTTGGCGGTTCAAGACGGTTTAAAAATTGTTGAGTCACAAAAGGAGGGTTTTAGAAGAATGTTGCGTGATATTTTTAGCAACGTACAAAGACATACTAAATATATAAAGTTTTGTGCGGAGGCGAAAAAACCGTGTTTGGGTCCGAATTGGGATTGCCCAACAAGTTGGAGTTCTACATGTAACATGTTTGAAAAGGCGATTTCACAAAAAGAAACTTTAATGGTTTTTTATGAAATCTTGTCGAGTCGTGGTAAGGTTAACCCTTACCATGCAAGGAGTTGGGAAACTATTGAGCGTATAGCCGATATGCTACAAGTTTTTAAAACGCCGACAACCGCTTTATCCGGTGTTTATTATCCCACAAGTCCTTTAGCAATTCACAAAACATTTTCAATGACATCTAAACTAAGCAAGATAAGTATATATGGGCATCCGTATTCGGATATGGTAACACAAATGAAAGAAAAACTTAAAAAATATTTTAGAGAGATACCACCGGTTTTTTCTTGTGCCGCCGCCTTAAACCCTTGCTATAACATAAGGGGCGTTAATTCTATGATTGATAAAATTGCGGACGAGTTGGGTTTAAATTGTGCCGAAGACCCATGTTTTAGCCAAGTTTTGAAAAGTAAATTTAGCACTCATCTTAATGCCATGTATGGTTTTTATCAATCAAAGTATGGTTCAAGCTCACAAATTCATGATTCATTGAGAAACACTTTGGAAGAGAATTCAAGTGATTCCGATTTCACTTTTTATAGTCATTTATGGAATGTAAATGAACAAGATGAAGCTACTAACACACCAAGTAGCGAACTCGGGAGATATGGTGGTACAAACTTTTTACCACACCTCACTCCCGAACAATTTAAAAACTTTGATTTGTTGGCTTGGTGGAAAGAAAAGGAAGAACAATTTCCGATTCTAGCCACCATGGCTCGAGATTTACTAAGTGTCCAAGCTTCTATGGTAGTTTCAGAATCCGCTTTTTCTATTAGTGGCAGGGTCTTATCGATAAGGAGAACGAGGCTAACTCCTAAGGCGGTTGAGATGTCTATTTGCTTAAAGGATTACTTGGATGCGGCGGAAAGAGTACAAGATAAGCGCTCACTTGAGGGAGAATTGGAGTACGAAGCCGAATTGTACGAGGACGAGGTGAATATGGCCTTGCCAATGACCGACGAAGAAGCCGAACTTGATGAATACCTTCGAAACAACTCAGGTTCGGGCGAAGATTAAAGATGTTTTTCAAGAGACAAGAGACGCTTGCTTATGTTTAAGACTTTAACTTGTTTAAGTTTTTAGTAGTTAATGTTGTTTTATTTCTAATGTTTAAGACTTTAAGTTGGATGGTTTATTGTTTTAAGTTTGATGTTTTAGACTTTTAGTACTTAATGAAATGAAGGTTTTTATGTTATAAGTTTCTTAATAATGTTTGAAGTTTGTTTGAAATGAAAAAAAAAAAAACTGCAGTTCCATGCTTCCAGCAGCCAAAAAACAGAAGCAAAAAACCGGGGTTTTTTTCGGTTTTTTTTCCGGTTTTTTTTCCCGACAAAAAAACCGGTTTTTTCACCGATTAAAAAAACCGGTTATTAAAAACCGGTTTTACCACCGATCCGAACCGGTTTTATATAATACGCTCTAGCCTTCGAGAAACCGGTTTATACACCGAACCGGTTATAAAAAAAACCGGTTTAAACTTGAAAAAAAAACCGGTTTTGAAAAAAACCGGTTTCGGTTTTAAAAAAAAATCCGGTTTGTACACGTCTATCCTCGAATGCCTTTTCTTACCGTATACACCAATCTCTTAACGTATTCTTCATCGGGCTAGTCCCAGAAATACTACTTTAATCAAGTTTAATCCCGCAATTTAAGATTTTGGGATTGATAGTTAAACCCGATGAGTCGCGCCACCACCACTTGAAATTTCCTGGATCAAACTTCACTATGTGCAGGTAGTGAAGAAGCCGGTCACCCTGACACACCACAAGTGGCTTGCCGAAATAACGCCACTTCTTCCTAGTGAAGTGATCCTCCGAGTGATATGCTTTACCCATGAGTCGTCAACAAGTTCAGCCATTGGGGGGCTATCACTCATGAAAAGTGGCAAATGAGACATTACCACTTCCTTTTCTGAGTTGTCGCACTATGGTTCTTTCCTTCCTTCTTGCATCTCTTCGTTTGCCATTTCGCTTCCACCCACGCTTTCTTCAATCTTACCTTCTTCATGAGCTTCCTTTTGTTGTGCCTCTAATACCCTTGTTCTTGCTACATCTTCCATTGTGAATTTCTTTAAGAGATAGTTTTTTACTATCTCGAGATTTTCAACAAACTTCTCCAAGTCGATAAGAGGTGGTTCAGACTCGGGAATAGACTTGGGTTCGGACTCGAAGAAAGGATTTGGTGATGGAGATGGCAAAAATGGTTGTTAATTTTCAGGGGGGGGGGTATTTTTCTTCAAAAGGAAAACATGAGAAGGTTGAAAAATCAAAATGTGGTGGTATATGAGAGTATGGAAATGGTGACGGGTTATATGGAGGTGGTTCGTAGGAAGGTAAAGGCAGAGGAGGTTCAGGTGGAGGTGAATATGGAGAAGGTTCACAAGGGTAAGAATTAAAAGTGGGAAGACAAGGGGAGATGTATTCTTCGCATTTATGGGGTAAGAGGGTCCAATGCAATAGCTACACGGAAGAATACAGAACAACTAGTCTTCACAACTATGGGGAAAAGGAGGCCCGTCGTAATAGTCACATCCTTGTTGAACGTAGAAACCATTTTCAGCAATTCGATGATCCATCCTGCAAAATAAGAAAACTAGACAAACGGATTAAATTAGCAACTTAAAACCTTTCTATGAAATATGTCGTGTGGATTAAAGCACTTAAACCTCTTTTTCTTAACATGGCAAGTTCCTAATGGAACTGCCAAAACTCGGTGGAAAAAGGAAATTAAGTTAAGACTTTAAGACGAGACACTTTTCAAGTTTTAAATTTATAGAATAAACCGATAAATGCTACCGTTCTAACCCGCACAATAGGCAAGTGTACCTATCAAATGCAGTATAGACACAAGCAAGTACCGAGTATCCAACCCAAAGACACGACTTCCCTTACTCAGTTTTAAGTTGCTTAAAATAAAAGTAAAGATAAAAATGAGAAAGAGCGAGAATAACTGATGTAGAAATCAATATCATAAGAGAAGTGTTGCTTGGGGATCCAACTGACCTTGGGATGGATTAACAGTAATTATTTAATTGAGCGGTGTGTTTAAGTTGCGCACTTTTGCTTAACTTTGAGATGCACTTTACCGCATACTCTAGAGGTGACTGTTATCGCATAACTGTGTAAATGATATGTGTTCTCGTTTGTTAAATTGAGGGTCTCCCAAACCAGTAAGCTCACCTCTCAACAATGAAGGGAGGATCACCTAAGACTGTGTTAACCCAACCTCAAAGAACCCACCTCCCAATGTTGCAATAATGACATCAGACTACTTTAGACTTTTGTGAATAACTTGCTGGCGGCTGGAGCATGGCCGAACAAGCTACCACTTGACCTCATAAAGGAGTCGTGGCCAACCAGCTCACGCTCATCCTTTATTAGAATTATTTATCTTTTCAAAAAGTGATTGGCCTATTACTAACTGTGCGGCAATATAGTAATGAAAGAAGATAAATGTAACATCGCAAAATTTTCCCCAAAATTTTAATACATAAAAAGCCCTTATATATATATATTTTTTATTACACCTTTATCATTAATATTATACAAATGTGCATAAGTCTTTATTTATCCTAACTCACAACTTATATACATACATAAATGTATATAAATAATAATAATAATAATATGATTCTAAATTCTTTTTTTTTTTTTTCACATACAAGATTTTTTTTTTTAAATAAAGCCTTGAGTCAAATAGTCAAAGTCCTAGTCAAAGTCTTAGTCAAAGTCCTAGTCAAAATCTTAGTCAAATAGTCAATTCATCATAAAACCTTACTTTATGGTGTTGACCAATTTTAATGGCTAATTGACTCCAAAACTAGTATAAAAACCCACCTATGACCCATTATACTTTGCACCTCTAAATCGATTGTTTCAATCCGATTAAACTTTCCCTCATACCTTTCTTCTATAGTCTATTACTTCTACAATTGAAACTTTGATTATAAGCTCTTGTAATTGGCGAATTGGGAGCTTGATATTCTTTCTTTTTCGTTTTCTTCAATTTGGACTAGCTACGTTGTTGAGTCTTTGGGATTCGCCTCGTATATATTCACAACACATTATTCTATTTTTTTCATGAGACATAACATTTTGCTAAGGTGAGTTTTACATAGCCCCTTTTTCTATTTATCACCATTTCTGGGGTGAAACATGTTACAACATCATTTTATGCAATTCAATCATCAATGTGTCTATGTGTTTTCTATGTTGCATTATGTCTTGAGCATGATTAGAGTAAGCACCATTCTAGCATAATCATTAACTCCGTACAAGCCGGCGGTAAACATTGATAGATCTATTGGACTGACAATCCCACCCGGATACGTGCCTCCTACAAAGGTAGCGTGGGTGTTTGTTATCGTATAACATATTCAATTGGACCATGAGCGTATGGTATGTATCATATTATAACAGTCATCAGGGTTGATTATGCACTCGATTTATTTCTAGTATGTTCTAACATATGGACTAGATTGACATGACACATGAATTGCACATCATTTTTATTCAATTATCAAAAACCTATGTAATTCTCACCAACTTTTGTTGACCCAAAATATTTTCAACTTAACATGTTTCAGGTTCTACTTGCTTGAAGATTTGAATTAATGCTTGAAGATGTGTGCATAGTTTTATTCAATTTGATGTACGAATTCTTGTAGAACAATTGTATGTAATTTATTTAAATCATATAATGAAATTTATTATTTACCATGAGCTACTGAACAATCATCAATACGTGACATCCCGATGTTTCCGCCATCGGTTGGGGTGTTACAGATTGGTATCAGAGCCATGGTTATAGGGAATTAGGTTATTAGAAAAGTAATCTAGTCTATAACCATAGGATTATAACCAGTATTTGCTTCATTTACTTGCCATTCTCTATCTCCCTCCTACTTCTTATCCCTACTTTCGTCCTTACAAGAAGGTTGCTCTCCACCATTGGATCTACTCTTAGACTAATAGGACAAAATCCTCAGGTTTAGCCTGAACCACCTTGAGATCTCGTCGAAGTTCTAGATTTTAATAACGAACACGTGCAATCTGGAAGGGTGAACGCCTGTATTCTGAGTCTTCTGTCTAGGCTGGCATTGCGCATATATCCCAATCAGACGAGGGACCCGGATGCCTACCTGGGAATTCTCGGGATGAGTGTTCACTTATAGGCTAAAGCATGTCTTCATATGTTATTAGAATTTAGAATCTTTGATAAGTCAACGTTTTCGTTTATTCGTTTTAATTAAATGAATAAATGATTACATTCCTTATATTACCTCATTGTCCTTCATTCAACCCATATCTTATTGAACATTCATTACCCAAATCACTTCCGTAACCGATGCCCTAAACTAAACAGAGATCAAGATCCTCCAGCTACCTAACCGCAAGTCTCACCATTTGACTATTGGTTGCTTTTATTCTATGTATTGACGCTATTTGATTCAAGTAATAAAATATTTGTCTGAGAGTTGTTACATGGTGCATGATTGTTTGAATGTGAACTAATTATATAAATCTATACAACTACAACTCATATACTGTGCTTGTTATACTTGCTTGCATAAACATGTTATCAATTTGCAACCTATGTGTATAATAAATGCTGCACTTAATAGAGGTCATCATGCCTTTTCAACAGTCGGGAGAGGCCCTACAACCTGCTCCACGACTGGTGGAGGCTATCGAACCTACTCAACGATTGGTAGAGGTCATTATGCCTTTTCAACAGTCGGGAGAGGCCCTACAACCTACTCCACGACTGGTGGAGGCTATCAGACCTGCTCAACAATCGGTGAAGATATAGAAGGACGCAAAACTTTAATGTAAGGTAAATTGGTGATTGCGGTCCGGAACGTAATCATGAATTTACAGGTACGTTAAGGTAGTGTGAAATTCTATCAAGGTTTTCAGTAAATAACCAATTATAAACTCTAGTTACCTGGTAGTTCATTTAGTCTTTCTATAGTCAATCAACTCATGCATTTCTTTTAGGAGTCCTAAAACTTAAGATTCTTATTCTCCTTGCTATTTCAGATGAACCTAATCCAACCCTTAAAACTCACACATATCAAAACTCTTACCCAAATTATTCGAAACAGTTTATTCTGTTACCTATAAATTTATGTCATGCCTTAACTCGAAACTTCCCAAACCACCCTTGTCCTAATTTCTACCCAATCACCTTCAACCCTGTGTTTTCAATAAACTTCGGGACGAAGATTCCAAAAGTAGGGGAGACTGTAACATCGCAAAATTTTCCCCAAAATTTTAATACATAAAAAGCCCTTATATATATATATTTTTTATTACACCTTTATCATTAATATTATACAAATGTGCATAAGTCTTTATTTATCCTAACTCACAACTTATATACATACATAAATGTATATAAATAATAATAATAATAATATGATTCTAAATTCTTTTTTTTTTTTTTTCACATACAAGATTTTTTTTTTTTTTAAATAAAGCCTTGAGTCAAATAGTCAAAGTCCTAGTCAAAGTCCTAGTCAAAATCTTAGTCAAATAGTCAATTCATCATAAAACCTTACTTTATGGTGTTGACCAATTTTAATGGCTAATTGACTCCAAAACTAGTATAAAAACCCACCTATGACCCATTATACTTTGCACCTCTAAATCGATTGTTTCAATCCGATTAAACTTTCCCTCATACCTTTCTTCTATAGTCTATTACTTCTACAATTGAAACTTTGATTATAAGCTCTTGTAATTGGCGAATTGGGAGCTTGATATTCTTTCTTTTTCGTTTTCTTCAATTTGGACTAGCTACGTTGTTGAGTCTTTGGGATTCGCCTCGTATATATTCACAACACATTATTCTATTTTTTTCATGAGACATAACATTTTGCTAAGGTGAGTTTTACATAGCCCCTTTTTCTATTTATCACCATTTCTGGGGTGAAACATGTTACAACATCATTTTATGCAATTCAATCATCAATGTGTCTATGTGTTTTCTATGTTGCATTATGTCTTGAGCATGATTAGAGTAAGCACCATTCTAGCATAATCATTAACTCCGTACAAGCCGGCGGTAAACATTGATAGATCTATTGGACTGACAATCCCACCCGGATACGTGCCTCCTACAAAGGTAGCGTGGGTGTTTGTTATCGTATAACATATTCAATTGGACCATGAGCGTATGGTATGTATCATATTATAACAGTCATCAGGGTTGATTATGCACTCGATTTATTTCTAGTATGTTCTAACATATGGACTAGATTGACATGACACATGAATTGCACATCATTTTTATTCAATTATCAAAAACCTATGTAATTCTCACCAACTTTTGTTGACCCAAAATATTTTCAACTTAACATGTTTCAGGTTCTACTTGCTTGAAGATTTGAATTAATGCTTGAAGATGTGTGCATAGTTTTATTCAATTTGATGTACGAATTCTTGTAGAACAATTGTATGTAATTTATTTAAATCATATAATGAAATTTATTATTTACCATGAGCTACTGAACAATCATCAATACGTGACATCCCGATGTTTCCGCCATCGGTTGGGGTGTTACAGATTGGTATCAGAGCCATGGTTATAGGGAATTAGGTTATTAGAAAAGTAATCTAGTCTATAACCATAGGATTATAACCAGTATTTGCTTCATTTACTTGCCATTCTCTATCTCCCTCCTACTTCTTATCCCTACTTTCGTCCTTACAAGAAGGTTGCTCTCCACCATTGGATCTACTCTTAGACTAATAGGACAAAATCCTCAGGTTTAGCCTGAACCACCTTGAGATCTCGTCGAAGTTCTAGATTTTAATAACGAACACGTGCAATCTGGAAGGGTGAACGCCTGTATTCTGAGTCTTCTGTCTAGGCTGGCATTGCGCATATATCCCAATCAGACGAGGGACCCGGATGCCTACCTGGGAATTCTCGGGATGAGTGTTCACTTATAGGCTAAAGCATGTCTTCATATGTTATTAGAATTTAGAATCTTTGATAAGTCAACGTTTTCGTTTATTCGTTTTAATTAAATGAATAAATGATTACATTCCTTATATTACCTCATTGTCCTTCATTCAACCCATATCTTATTGAACATTCATTACCCAAATCACTTCCGTAACCGATGCCCTAAACTAAACAGAGATCAAGATCCTCCAGCTACCTAACCGCAAGTCTCACCATTTGACTATTGGTTGCTTTTATTCTATGTATTGACGCTATTTGATTCAAGTAATAAAATATTTGTCTGAGAGTTGTTACATGGTGCATGATTGTTTGAATGTGAACTAATTATATAAATCTATACAACTACAACTCATATACTGTGCTTGTTATACTTGCTTGCATAAACATGTTATCAATTTGCAACCTATGTGTATAATAAATGCTGCACTTAATAGAGGTCATCATGCCTTTTCAACAGTCGGGAGAGGCCCTACAACCTGCTCCACGACTGGTGGAGGCTATCGAACCTACTCAACGATTGGTAGAGGTCATTATGCCTTTTCAACAGTCGGGAGAGGCCCTACAACCTACTCCACGACTGGTGGAGGCTATCAGACCTGCTCAACAATCGGTGAAGATATAGAAGGACGCAAAACTTTAATGTAAGGTAAATTGGTGATTGCGGTCCGGAACGTAATCATGAATTTACAGGTACGTTAAGGTAGTGTGAAATTCTATCAAGGTTTTCAGTAAATAACCAATTATAAACTCTAGTTACCTGGTAGTTCATTTAGTCTTTCTATAGTCAATCAACTCATGCATTTCTTTTAGGAGTCCTAAAACTTAAGATTCTTATTCTCCTTGCTATTTCAGATGAACCTAATCCAACCCTTAAAACTCACACATATCAAAACTCTTACCCAAATTATTCGAAACAGTTTATTCTGTTACCTATAAATTTATGTCATGCCTTAACTCGAAACTTCCCAAACCACCCTTGTCCTAATTTCTACCCAATCACCTTCAACCCTGTGTTTTCAATAAACTTCGGGACGAAGATTCCAAAAGTAGGGGAGACTGTAACATCGCAAAATTTTCCCCAAAATTTTAATACATAAAAAGCCCTTATATATATATATTTTTTATTACACCTTTATCATTAATATTATACAAATGTGCATAAGTCTTTATTTATCCTAACTCACAACTTATATACATACATAAATGTATATAAATAATAATAATAATAATATGATTCTAAATTCTTTTTTTTTTTTTTTCACATACAAGATTTTTTTTTTTTTTAAATAAAGCCTTGAGTCAAATAGTCAAAGTCCTAGTCAAAGTCCTAGTCAAAATCTTAGTCAAATAGTCAATTCATCATAAAACCTTACTTTATGGTGTTGACCAATTTTAATGGCTAATTGACTCCAAAACTAGTATAAAAACCCACCTATGACCCATTATACTTTGCACCTCTAAATCGATTGTTTCAATCCGATTAAACTTTCCCTCATACCTTTCTTCTATAGTCTATTACTTCTACAATTGAAACTTTGATTATAAGCTCTTGTAATTGGCGAATTGGAAGCTTGATATTCTTTCTTTTTCGTTTTCTTCAATTTGGACTAGCTACGTTGTTGAGTCTTTGGGATTCGCCTCGTATATATTCACAACACATTATTCTATTTTTTTCATGAGACATAACATTTTGCTAAGGTGAGTTTTACATAGCCCCTTTTTCTATTTATCACCATTTCTGGGGTGAAACATGTTACAACATCATTTTATGCAATTCAATCATCAATGTGTCTATGTGTTTTCTATGTTGCATTATGTCTTGAGCATGATTAGAGTAAGCACCATTCTAGCATAATCATTAACTCCGTACAAGCCGGCGGTAAACATTGATAGATCTATTGGACTGACAATCCCACCCGGATACGTGCCTCCTACAAAGGTAGCGTGGGTGTTTGTTATCGTATAACATATTCAATTGGACCATGAGCGTATGGTATGTATCATATTATAACAGTCATCAGGGTTGATTATGCACTCGATTTATTTCTAGTATGTTCTAACATATGGACTAGATTGACATGACACATGAATTGCACATCATTTTTATTCAATTATCAAAAACCTATGTAATTCTCACCAACTTTTGTTGACCCAAAATATTTTCAACTTAACATGTTTCAGGTTCTACTTGCTTGAAGATTTGAATTAATGCTTGAAGATGTGTGCATAGTTTTATTCAATTTGATGTACGAATTCTTGTAGAACAATTGTATGTAATTTATTTAAATCATATAATGAAATTTATTATTTACCATGAGCTACTGAACAATCATCAATACGTGACATCCCGATGTTTCCGCCATCGGTTGGGGTGTTACAATAAAGACCGTCTGCTTCCAACAGGGGTTCACCCATTCTTGGTTTGCGCCAAAGCTAACACATAGACCATGATGCTAAGTCGCATGACCAAGTCTTGGCTTATCACTAGGACTAAATATAAAGAGCATACCTGACCTAAGTGAGATTTTGATAATATAGGATTAAGCCACAAAGTGTGAGTGTTTCCAAACACAAGTGGGCTAATCATTACTCGTGGAATTATGTTAGCTTACAAGTGCATGGGTTGTTACATACCATGGATACACTCATAAGTCCTTCCACTTCTTATCAAAACACCCACAAGACCAAATACTAAGTGATAATTTAAGAAATTCATCAAAGTTTAAAGTAGAAAGAATTAACCAAGAAACACAAAACACCACTCAATAAATAAAAACTATATAATCCATACCAAAGTAGTCTTCACCCTAACAACACCCAAGAATCCAAGCCAAATATTGGCATTACAACATGTACACTAGGTTGGTTTTTCAAAGAAAACGTAGTGGTGGTTGCTAGAGGATTAAAGAGGGTTTTTGGGATGATTTATAGTGCTCTCTCTCGTGTAGTATTTATGGAGTGATCCCAAGCTCCAAAGGTCACTTACAAGACCCTGATATGGCAGAAATATGGGAGAGATTCGGGTGGAATGGGATAGAAGAGATAGATGAAGGGATGCCAATGTATGGGGTGGAGGTCTCTATTTATAGGCAAATCAGAGGATGCACGGCCATGCAACAAGGGATGGCATGCCCATGCTCGACAACAGGTACTATTGCAGAGTCCTTTCGAGCAGAATATGTCGGTCTTAAGGGCATGCACGCCCGTTCCAAGGGTTGGCATGACCGTGCTCTTCAATACAGTCACCAGTCTTGGTCTGTTAGAGCCTTGGGAAGCACGTTTCAGCTGGCACGACCATGCATAAGGGTGCGTACGCCCGTGCAACCCTGTCAGGTTGACTTTTTGCCTTCTGCTGACTTGGAAATGTTGACTTGTTGACCCGGGACAGGTGCACGGTTGTGCACCGCCTGAGCGCGGTCGTGCTGCATCTGAAACAACTTCAAAAGTATTCAATTCCTTGCCTTTCTTGCTGTTTTTCTCTTCTTTTCACGATTTGGCCTCAAAACCTGCAATTATCAGTAAAGGAAGCTAAATCATGATAAAACCAAGATAAAAGCACGATTTTGGGTGGAAAACGAGTGAAAACATGTCTGTAAAACATGTTAATTTTTCGGCACATCAGTAAGCCTATCGACTATTACCCAAATAGCTTTGTGTCTATGACTCGATCTTGGAAGTTCAGTAACAAAGTCCATTGTTATCTTGTGATGGTCTATCTGAGTGTTAGTCAGGTAAGGCAATACTCTACATGACTTGCGATAGATCTTTTTCATTCCTGGCTACTAGTAATCGTTCCTTAAATTCTTTTTCATTTTATCGTAACGAGGGTGCACCGTGCATTTTGACTTATAGGCTCCATCTAGTATCATACCTTGTAATCCACCAAGGCTAGGAATCCATATTCGGTTGTCAAATCTTAAGATACTATCATTCCCAAGTCTTAAAAGTTGTTATCTATCAACTTTCATTTCCCTCTTGATATGGTTTTTCATCGAGGCATCTTGTTGTACATTCTTACATTGGTATAAGAGACTTATCTTAACACCAATTCTAGATACATGGATTTTTGTTGGTTGGTTGGGTTCTTTCTTTTCTAGTTAGAACATCCACTACCACGTTTGTCTTACAAAATAAGTTCATGAGATCTATATATGGTGTGTTGGTTTTATACGAATGACATCACTAAAAACTCATAGTAACTATATTCATGTCTCTATAATCGATGCACAACCACATTGTCCTATTTTTCTTCTTACCAAAGAATCTGAGTGTGAGCTTGGTGGATTCTTGCTTCAACATCACACATGTTAGCATCATAAATCTCACCTAAATGCAAGTACGTAGGTTAGTAAATATGTATGCTTTTTGTTATAAAAAAAAACACCTAGATTCATTAATTAAAATGCAATTATCCATGGAAGATGTGGAGAAGTTTGACGATTAGTACTTGAGTCAACACCTAATAAGGACCAAGGACGTTAATGTATTAACTATTATGGACGAGTCTTGATGATGCATGTGTATTAACATGATATGATAACGAAACATCAATGTATAAATTCGCTAGAAAAAGCAAGGCATGCATGGTTAGGTACGTTGAGACATTGAAGTAAAAGCTTTTGTCAGTTTATCCAAACTGGTCCAACGTATGCGTATGCATGCATACATTTCCATGAATATATTTGTGTATATATATATATGGCTGATCATGATATGTTATGTGTGTGTGAGAGTATACCGACACAGACCACATGACAGTACCTGGTACTGCATGAGTTAACGATTCCATGCATGTATCTGCAGGCGTTCTAAAACCTGATCCACTGAGTATATAACAATATGGCTGCATGCACCTCTGAAACATATATACTTACAACTTACCACGTGCCTCTTCATGCACAAACTGACACAATTATACTTGTGACGTACTTGAGGTTTATAAAACAAAAGCAATCCAAATATTTTGATTGTTTTATCTGGGATTGTATATTTTGATATATAAGTTTTAATTCAGCTCTTGATGTGTGTGTGTGTTTTTTTTTTTACTTTTGTAAAGTGATTTATAGTTAATTAATTCTGATCAATTGGCTTATCTCTCCAATGAGTGTTAGAAAATTAAGTAAAAATTATTTCATTAACTATATGAGATATATAATTAATAATTTATGACTTTTATTCTTTGTTAATAGAGCTTTAGAACGAGCTATGATATGTTCAAAATGGTATGGTATGTGTAAAAGGTTCAATAAAAAATTATGTTTAAAGTAGCGTTTTCAAAATAAAACTTGGAAAGTTAAAAATTTCGTAAATGTTGTCATGCATATCCAAGTACACCAACTTTTCTTATCCATTGAAATGGGATGACAATATTTTCCTTGGGGAAAGTTATCAATATAAACAACATTTGATAGGAAACAACCAAAAAAAAAAAAAAAATCAAAACAAGCATTGAATTTTTTCCTTTATCTATATCTATACTACATAATAACGAAGGAGGCATTAACAAATATGTTCAAATTGTCCAAAGTTAAGATGACATACCAAAGGTTTTTTTATAATTTTCTAAAATTTACCACTTTTCTTCTTTAAATGTCCCTAAAAGATAATCAACTTTTATATGAAAATGAAACTCACCCAAACTAAATAAACACACGGGATAACTATATTTTTGAACAAATTTCATATAATAACGATGAAAGATAATAATTTATGTTACCACAATGAATAATCTTATCTCAGCTAAACTTGTATGAGTTTTAAAACTTTAAAATACAGTGACTGAAGTCTTCCTAGAGTTAAAGTCAAGCTAACCAGAGCACCTTTTTATAGCATTCAACGTAATCATTTTTGTTTTCAAATTTAATCACGATAATTACGAGAAATTATATTCTATAGCTTTTATTAGTTGATTAATTTTTAGGCGTTTTATTATAGATTGATTATATGATATATGTGTCGTTCATTAGGTATTGGTTAAAGAATTGTCTGTTTGTTTAGAAAATTTAAGGTTGGTGAGATTTTCCATGGTCTGAAAATTATTACTTCAAATATATATCCAAGTCCAATATTTGTTCTTGATGATTCAGTCTATGTGAACAACTCATCTTCACCAGTTAAACGTACCCCAATTACAAAAAAAAAAGAAGAAACATAAAAATGTTTTTTTAATGAACAAAAGTAAAAAACCATATATGTTACATCAATTATTAAAAAAAATGTTTCTAATCTACTTGACCGGCCAATTTGAACCTGTACGCTAACATCTTTTGGTATGTTAACATCTCTTAAAGATGTTATAAGGATGTCAACCCCCCCTCTCTATATATACACACATATATATTAGTTCCTTTTTGCTTTAGTTTTATTCCAAATTAGAGAAACAAAAAGCGTTGGAGGTAGAGAATTTGTAACACCCCAACCGATGGCGGAATCATCGAGGTGCCACGTAGTGACGATTGTTCAAAAGCTCATGGTACTAAAATGTAAATATATGATTATTGAATATTGTTTTACAACATGTGAAATTAAATACAAGACAACAAGATAAAGATAGTTGATTGATTTAATCTAAGTCCAAAGTCCTATGTGAAGCGTCAAGCAGCTTATCCTGAAACATGCACGAAAATAATTTTGTCAACATATGATGTTGGTGAGTACTACTTAGCTTTGTACATATAATATAAGTTTGAAAAGGTAGTACAATTCATGTGTCTAGCATCACTAAGGCATTATGTAAACACGCAAGTAACCAAACAAGACAAAGATCATATGTAAAGTTGTACAATGAAATTGATAATGAGCACCTCAACACGTGTGAGTCTAAAAGAGCACCATAACATAAGTTATGTCTAAATGAGCACCGTAACATAAGTTACGTCTGAGTGTAAAGAGCACCATAACATAAGTTATGTCTAAATGTATGATTTTGTATGTAAGCTACGTTCATGTTCAAACATAAGCACAAAGATAATCAAGACACGTATATGAATTGTAAATGAATAAAAATGTATGTGTAATGAATATGAAGGTTTTGTATACTTGTGCATGAATCACCCCAAAAGTTGTAAAAGCGAAAAAAAAGGGGATAAGTAATACTCACATTTAGCAAGGTGGTAAGTCTTGTGTAATTGATTAAGTGTAATCCAACGTTTGTCGAGTATCACCCTATGTATAAGGTAACAAATAAGTCTAAGTCTATCTAGTTTATAAGTATTTTCTAGGGCTTCGAATTGGGGATAAGTATTTATTTGATTAATAGTCAAATTGTTTATTAAATATAAGAAATTTAATAAATAAATGAATAAAAGTCTTTTTGTAAATTTTAAGTTAAAGATGGTCACAAATAAAGTTTTTAGTATGCAAATAATTTTCATAAAATTATTTTATTGAAAAAAGAATATTTTATCTATTTATTTCAAATTGTCAAAATATGACTTTAATATCTAAAAATATTAAAATTAAATAATTATTGAATTAAAAATTGTATTTCTGTTCCAAATGAAAAGAAATAATTTATGTAAAATTTTGGTACAAAAATATTGAAAAATGAATTTATTATGAATTATTTATGATTAAAAATAACAAAAATTAATTAAAAATATGAAATGCACGGTTTTTCTGAATTAAAAATAAATTCTGAAATGTATATTGTTATACAAGTTTAGTATAATTTTTGTGGAATTTTATAAAATCGTTTAGATATTTTTATTGAATTTTATAATTTTAAATGAATAAATTTGTAATATTTATAATATATATTAAATAAATTATTTTTGAAAAACTAAAAATTGGACAGCAAAGTTTATCATTGAATAACATAAAATAAATTTTGTAGAATTTATAAAATAGTTTTAGTATTTTAAAACGATTTTCAAAAGAATAAAGGTAATATAAGTGTAAAGGATAACACAAAAAAAATAAAAATAAAATAAAAGGTTGTTTATGGTGGGGGTCGAACCTGGGTCAGACCCGGTTCAATGTCTTTAGCCAAACACCCCAACCAACTGGTCTGTACCTCAGATTTGTAAATGTTTCAGTTTTGAAAATATTTATCACATGCGTGAATTGGTCATCTTCCCCAATTTGAATGATAATTAAGAACCCTAGTTTCTTGAATCGAATCAATTAACGGTCAATAGCCTCAGTAATGTTAGGGCTATTGATCGATTGATCATGAATAATAAAACCCATAAAAAAATAAACAACTTACAAACACTAATTCGTGTATGATGCTCGGTCAAACAAAAAGTCAACGGGTCTTGAAATCGTGAATTAAAGCTTGGACAGAAAGATTTGAGAGAAGGGAAATGATTTTTTTGGCACATTTAGTTGGTTGTGGATACCTCAATTTATACTATGTGGCTCGGGTTGGTGAAATGGAAGGTTTTGAAGTCTTGACCAAAGTCGGTCAAAACCGAGTCAAGGATGATTAATTCAAGCTGAAATCATGGATTATATTTATGAGGGTATGTTAGTCGGTCAAAGGGAGTTAAAATTCTACCAAAAACAAGGCTCGTAATTGTGGAAAGTGACTGGGTGTTGACCACAGTCTTCGGGTCGGGTCTGGGTTCCGAAAAAAAAAAAAAGACAAGGTTTTTGGGTTATGGTTAGGCTTTAGTGTTTTGGGTATAAGTTTGGTTATGGTTTAGAGGTGGTAAAATATAATGACTAACTTTATTATTATTATTATTATTATTATTATTATTATTATTATTATTATTATTATTATTATTATGAGGATAAAATGTGGCGTACAAGATAGGAGGTGCGAAATAAAAAAATGTATATATATATATAATAATAATAATAATAGTGATAAAAGTGACGGATGTCACAGCATCCCCTACTTTTAGAAACTTCGTCCCGAAGTTATTAGAAACATAGGGTTATGGATGTTCTGGGAAAAATGATTTGGATAAGAGGTTTGATAGGTGTGAGTTAAGGATTGGATTAGGTTTGTCTCGAATAATAAGGAGAATAAGAATCTAGTAACACTAAACTTCAAGTTTTAGGAATCCTAAAATAATTGCATTAGTTGATTGACTACAGAAAGACTAAATGAACTACCAAGTAACTAGAGTTTGTTCCTGGTCCGACTTCCAGTCTGACTTTCAATGCATCATTAGTGTTTGTATACAGGGTGTACCGCAGCTAACCCACCACACCTTTGATACCTTGAAAACGTACTGGACGCCTACCAAAAACTCTAATAGAATTTCACACTACCCTAATGCACCTGTAAATTCATGATTACGTTCCGGACCGGAATCATCAATTTACCTTACATTAGGGTTTTATGTCCTTCTATGATCCTAATCTAACACACAATACAGCAAATAAGTTTCACAAGAAGGTGACACAACAAACACGTTGAGTTACAATGAGATGTTATCAATGAAATGAGGCCATGTAATAATGAGGTCAATTGCATTGGTTTGCAATGACTTGTAAGCATAACTGTATTTAAGTATGGGCTACCACTCGTCCGAGGAGCCCTTTAAATGAAATGTTTATCAGAGTTGCGTGGATAATACACACGTGCAAGCAAGTTTGTAAGTACTGCAACCATTAAGTGTAAGTGTTATCTTAGTGGCCTATAGAAATAGATTACGAGTATCATGAATAATTAAATGTCCAGTGAATAGTCAAATTAAGAGGAAATCAAGTTTCACAAACAATGATGTTTTGGAAAAATCCTGTAGAATCAAGTATCAGGTTTTTAGTAGTTTGATTATCATGGGTAACTAGTTCATGTGTGAGAAGGTGAAGGATATGAATTTAGTTCTTGAGAGAATGATGAAAAATCTTGAAGCAGAATCAAGGTTGTGAGCGATAGTGAATGTGAAGATAGTTGATAAAGAGTTTATTTTATAGCAAGGAGATTATGTAGTAGTGTAAATTTTGAGGTTTGGATCAAAGGTTATAATCAAGTGTATAGGAAAACATGATTGTGGTATATGCCAAATATTGTAAAAATTTGAACAAGTTGAAAATGAGTGAGTGTCGATGGAGAATCTAGAGGTTAGATATTATTCCTATGAAAAAAAAATTATTTTCAAAATTGGTATTGTACATAAGGCAAAAGTTGTTAAATAGTACAAGCTAAGTAGGCTTTGAAAAATATTCCTGTTAGTTGGAGATTTCAAACATGACATTAGGTTTTGAAGATCAAGGTTTTATTAGTGATTTTTTTTAATAGTTTAAAGCATTATATAGAAAATCGTTTGTTACGTCAATAAATAAACAATTGAATTTAAGTTCGAGGAAAATATGTACTTTGTAAAGTTACTAGGTAATACAACAAGTTTTAGAAATCTTTAGTTTGTGCTAAAGTATGAGGTTATAGTTTTTAAAATAAATAACATGTGGAGAAATGAAATAATATGATTTGGGTAGGGTGTTGAATATTTAAAAAAAATGGCTAAGATGGTAAGGTGAAGTGCGATTGTGAAATCCATAGATGGTTATGAAAGTATGAACTTGTAAGCAATATATGAAAATCGTGAAATACAATATATTGTATATGAATCGAGAGAGTATTTTTGAAAAAAAAAAAAAAAAAGCTTGCATAAAAGGCTTGGAGTGCCCTTGTCTAGCTGTAAAGCCCAACAAGAATGTTGACTTTTCAAAGAAATTGAACCCAACGGTGATCAAAGAAGACATGCTTTAGCCTATAAGTGGACACTCACTCCAGGAATCCCCAGGTAAGCATAACAGGTCCGTAAATGGATTTATGCGCTATGCTTGCCTATGCCAGAAAACCCAGTGTACAGGCATCCACCCTTCCAGATTGCATGTGTCCTCATCACACTCATTAAAGTTCAACAACTTTGAAGGAGCAAAAATAAGAATAGGCATTATGCCTAAGAGTGTCATCATGAAAGGTACTGCTCCCGCTCCATGATGATGTAGACTTTCCACTCCTTGTAGGACACCATCCCTATGCACCATGATGAAAGATGAGGAGAAATGGAGAAGAAAAGAAGATAGAGGAAGGAAAGTAGAGGGAAATGAGGGGAATGATAAATTAGGAAATGTTGTACCTGAAAGTTGAAATTCGGTTATAGTCTAGGCTAAAAGGCATTCTAATAACCTAGTTCCCTATAACCATGGCTCTGATACCAATCTGTAACACCCCAACCAATGGCGGAATCATCGAGGTGCCACGTAGTGACGATTGTTCAAAAGCTCATGGTACTAAAATGTAAATATATGATTATTGAATATTGTTTTACAACATGTGAAATTAAATACAAGACAACAAGATAAAGATAGTTGATTGATTTAATCTAAGTCCAAAGTCCTATGTGAAGCGTCAAGCAGCTTATCCTGAAACATGCACGAAAATAATTTTGTCAACATATGATGTTGGTGAGTACTACTTAGCTTTGTACATATAATATAAGTTTGAAAAGGTAGTACAATTCATGTGTCTAGCATCACTAAGGCATTATGTAAACACGCAAGTAACCAAACAAGACAAAGATCATATGTAAAGTTGTACAATGAAATTGATAATGAGCACCTCAACACGTGTGAGTCTAAAAGAGCACCATAACATAAGTTATGTCTAAATGAGCACCGTAACATAAGTTACGTCTAAATGAGCACCTTAACATAAGTTACGTCTGAGTGTAAAGAGCACCATAACATAAGTTATGTCTAAATGTATGATTTTGTATGTAAGCTACGTTCATGTTCAAACATAAGCACAAAGATAATCAAGACACGTATATGAATTGTAAATGAATAAAAATGTATGTGTAATGAATATGAAGGTTTTGTATACTTGTGCATGAATCACCCCAAAAGTTGTAAAAGCGAAAAAAAAGGGGATAAGTAATACTCACCTTTAGCAAGGTGGTAAGTCTTGTGTAATTGATTAAGTGTAATCCAACATTTGTCGAGTATCACCCTATGTATAAGGTAACAAATAAGTCTAAGTCTATCTAGTTTATAAGTATTTTCTAGGGCTTCGAATTGGGGATAAGTATTTATTTGATTAATAGTCAAATTGTTTATTAAATATAAGAAATTTAATAAATAAATGAATAAAAGTCTTTTTGTAAATTTTAAGTTAAAGATGGTCACAAAATAAAGTTTTTAGTATGAAAATAATTTTCATAAAATTATTTTATTGAAAAAAGAATATTTAATCTATTTATTTCAAATTGTCAAAATATGACTTTAATATCTAAAAATATTAAAATTAAAGAATTATTGAATTAAAAATTGTATTTCTGTTCCAAATGAAAAGAAATAATTTATGTAAAATTTTGGTACAAAAATATTGAAAAATGAATTTATTATGAATTATTTATGATTAAAAATAACAAAAATTAATTAAAAATATGAAATGCACGGTTTTTCTGAATTAAAAATAAATTCTGAAATGTATATTGTTATACAAGTTTAGTATAATTTTTGTGGAATTTTATAAAATCGTTTAGATATTTTTATTGAATTTTATAATTTTAAATGAATAAATTTGTAATATTTATAATATATATTAAATAAATTATTTTTGAAAAACTAAAAATTGGACAGCAAAGTTTATCATTGAATAACATAAAATAAATTTTGTAGAATTTATAAAATAGTTTTAGTATTTTAAAACGATTTTCAAAAGAATAAAGGTAATATAAGTGTAAAGGATAACACAAAAAAAATAAAAATAAAATAAAAGGTTGTTTATGGTGGGGGTCGAACCTGGGTCAGACCCGGTTCAATGTCTTTAGCCAAACACCCCAACCAACTGGTATGTACCTCAGATTTGTAAATGTTTCAGTTTTGAAAATATTTATCACATGCGTGAATTGGTCATCTTCCCCAATTTGAATGATAATTAAGAACCCTAGTTTCTTGAATCGAATCAATTAACGGTCAATAGCCTCAGTAATGTTAGGGCTATTGATCGATTGATCATGAATAATAAAACCCATAAAAAAATAAACAACTTACAAACACTAATTCGTGTATGATGCTCGGTCAAACAAAAAGTCAACGGGTCTTGAAATCGTGAATTAAAGCTTGGACAGAAAGATTTGAGAGAAGGGAAATGATTTTTTTGGCACATTTAGTTGGTTGTGGATACCTCAATTTATACTATGTGGCTCGGGTTGGTGAAATGGAAGGTTTTGAAGTCTTGACCAAAGTCGGTCAAAACCGAGTCAAGGATGATTAATTCAAGCTGAAATCATGGATTATATTTATGAGGGTATGTTAGTCGGTCAAAGGGAGTTAAAATTCTACCAAAAACAAGGCTCGTAATTGTGGAAAGTGACTGGGTGTTGACCACAGTCTTCGGGTCGGGTCTGGGTTCCGAAAAAAAAAAAAAGACAAGGTTTTTGGGTTATGGTTAGGCTTTAGTGTTTTGGGTATAAGTTTGGTTATGGTTTAGAGGTGGTAAAATATAATGACTAACTTTATTATTATTATTATTATTATTATTATTATTATTATTATTATTATTATTATTATTATTATTATGAGGATAAAATGTGGCGTACAAGATAGGAGGTGCGAAATAAAAAAATGTATATATATAATAATAATAATAATAATAATAATAATAGTGATAAAAGTGACGGATGTCATAGAATTCAATGGGAGGCAAGAACCAAGGTAAAAATTCTAGGACCTTCATCAGTTAATTTTTTCATCTATTTTCAGTTTAAAGTTCATTTTTTGTGTTACAAATGAAGAAAAGGAAGCAAACCTGAAGCAACTCAAAAAGAGTTTGTTATTTAAGGCAAACCCAATGCCACACTTCTACCATAAGGGTCCACCGCCAAAGATTGCGCAAAAAAGGTAATTAATAAATCATTTAGCTTATAATGGTTTGTTAACACATATATTGTTGTCATTACAAAGTATTGATTATATTCATACAAGATCGATGTGTTCTATTTAACTAGACAATTCTAACAAGCATAAAGTCTCCCAAAGTCTTATCTCCGGTTCATACAATCTCGCTAAGAAAAAAATTCACTATTAGTTTTATGAGGGTGTTTGGATATGCTTTTTCTAAGTTATTATCTGATTATTTGATTTTAGGTATTTAATATAACAATATCATTTTTGGAAATACATATCCGAACGGTCCTTAAATGTTCAAGTTTTTAGGTGGAATTGAGGAAACATTCTAACTAGAACCTTAGCTGGAGGAGTGGCAGTTGGGGATACGTAGCTAGAGGTTGACCCTATAATTGAAGGATTATCTACCAGCATGTAACTTTCGATTTGTAAGTAATTACCATTCATTTGAGAGGTATTAAGATATGTAACTAGTGGTTGACCCTATAACTTCTTTTATTGTAATTGGCACATTAAATAATAGTACTTAATGTGCACCCTATGCGCAATGGGTTCACTTGTTGCCAAGATGCAAGGGGCAAAGGCGTCGTTTGACCCATAATAAAGCATAACTACGACTTGGCTATTTGCTCATATATGTATATTTATTTCTATTCAAATTGAGGTTATCCTTTTCTTTTCTTTATAATGTTTGTCTTCCTGTTCAAGATTGTCATGGTCTCAACATTGAAGCACAAAACTCCTGTTGAGCTGTGTGGAAGGAAATACACGTGTTTTGGCTTATGAATTTGCAACCACGGGATCTCTATATGACATATTGCATTATATGAACACTTGTTTGCACTTTTGTTTTCATGTTTAAATTAACGGATATATAAGTTGAAATATAATTGGTGTTGGGTTTAAAATCTATATAATATGCATATATACATGCATGTGGGAAGGGTCTGCAAGGAGCACAGTTGAGGTGTTTGATTGGGTGCAGCGGGTAAACCATTTTCATATATATATATATATGTGTCTACCCAGCGGCAAAGTGGACGGGATGGTTCAGCTCACTGGCTACATTGGGCAATTTTTTAGCTACTAGGTCAGGTTGGGCAAGTCGATTATAAACTTACAAATCACAACTTTTATAATTTCTAAATGGACAATCACCTTCATATGATAGTGTATACAATATCATATTATTACTAAATGCTTTTGTCATGTAAATGAACTTTATCATTTAGCAATGTGTCTTCAATGACACGGTTATGTAGATATGCAATGACCGGACAGCTTACACAAGAGTAATGTTTATGTTTATATTGATCTGTTACGATAACATACATTTGGTTTATTAAGATTTGTTCAATAATGAGTTATAAGTGGCGGTGCACATTTCTTTTCTTTTTTTTTCTACGAATACTTGTTAAAACATAGTGTGCACATTTCTATTGTTTTTACGTCTTGCCTAAGTATTATAATGTTGTATTGCAACCCATTTATAGATCTCGCTGCAAAGCATGTGTATTTAGCTAGTGGCTAAAATCTAGTCCACCCTATCGGCATCTAAAAAAGCACAGCTTTAGCCATTATAAAAACGTTGGCTAATTTAAACCTTAGTCAACGTTTTTAAAGAGCTCAATTAAAAGAAATCAATTATAACGGCGCAGCTTGTTGCTCGCTTACCTATTATTCAGATGTAATTTTGTCCTTTTTGTGTAATTAATTTAAACTAAGTTTAATAAAAAAAATGTAAATCACACGGAAAAATTTAGTTTCCTTAGCCACACTTTATTAGTTTACGTAAGACCCCCCGTAGTGGGGCGCGAGTTGTCAATTTTTTTCAAAAATAGCGCCCCCCACACCGCTACATGGGGCGCTATATACCAAAAATCAAGTGAGGCTTTATATTTATAACGCCATTTGCTTATGATTCCACCCAATCAAACCTTGCCATGTGGCAAGGTCAAAGTCAAAGGTATTTTTTTATTTTTAATAATAATAATAATAAACATAATAATAATAATAATAATAATAATAATAATTTAAACATAAAATTTATTAGATTAAATAAAATAATAATAAAAAATAATTAATATTAAAAAATAATATTTATTAAAAAAAATAATAAAAAAATTATATTGAAACATTTGAATTTTAAACGGTTACTGTTCCAAACCGTTTGAAATTTAAAATTCCCCCCCCCCCCCCCCCCCAAACGTTTAAATTTCAAATTTTGAATTTCAAACGTTTTCCCCCAAACGGTCATATTTCTAACCCTATTAATACAACACCAAAACTGATTTTTCAGTCACACCTCCAATTCCTCATCCTCAAAACAATGAATAACATGGGTGATGGTTTTCAACCAGGAGCTGCCGGACCGTCTAATATCCGGCAGTACTCTCGCCGGGTCCGGGGACGGGGCCGCCCCCGGAGACTACCATTCACCTCCTCTCCTCCTCCTCCTCCACAACATTGGTTATATCCCCCTCCTCCTGCTGCTGCTGCACAACCAACCTTTCCTCCTTCTGAAGCCGATGATGACCGGACGGATGAGGAAATGGCCTGGGCCATGGATTATGTCATGGCTGTTAACGACATGGACCGACTAATGTTGTCGGCCCCCACCCCCCACCACCAGACTGCTACTATCCCCACCCCCAACCCCACCACCAGACTACTGCTATCCCCACCACCACCCCCACCCCTACCACGAGACTACCCCAACTGAGGAGGACTTGGAAGCCCCCAGGGAAATTGAGGAGGAGGAACGCCTCTGGAGCCTTCCTTCCCCTCCTCGTGAGTACTGCTATTTCCCCTCGGATGCGAGATCCGATGGACGGGATAGCTCACGTTCCGTGTCCCCCGATTACTGGGACAACTACTCTCCATAGTGGAGAAAATTAGGATTAAATAAGTAATTTAGGAATATGTAATGTCTAAATAAGTAATTTAGGAATTCTCTAGTGTTTAATAGGTAATTTAGGAATATGTAATGTTTAAATAAGTAATTTAGGAAGTGTGTAACTTTTTTCTTTAATATTAGTTGTGTGTTTTTATTATTATTTGTAATTTTTTTATATTTATTTATCTTTTATTTTAATTATTTTGAGTTAAAAGATTAAAAAAAAAAAAAATCAACCAATCAGAAACATGGGCTTTATAAATAAAGCCCCACCACTACACCCTTTTTCAGTTTCTCTCTCCACGCTGACTCAGCAGCCACGTGGACCAATTAGGAAGGGGGGCTTTATATATAAAGCCCCTCACTACGCACGGTCTAAGAATTAAAAGTCCATGTTAATTTATTACGCTCATTTTCCCAATTATTGGTGAGGTTCAGGGTTGGATTCATTATTAGAGCATTCACAATACAGCCTTTATATTTGTGTGAGATAAAACTTTAAAAATTTTTATGGGGTTGGAAATGGTTGTGAGTGGAGAAAATAGGGAATCTACTGTTTATCGGTAAATTTTGGGTTCTTTTGGAATGTTTTGGGGAAAACAGGAAAAGTGTATTTATTTTTTAATATTTGTTGAAAGTGGTTGTGAGTGGAGGAGAGAGAAACTATAATGAGGTTTAGTGTAATATGTGGTTGTGATTGGTTGTGAGTGGAGGAGAGAGAAAATGTAATGAGGTTTAGTGTAATATGTGGTTGTGATTGGTTGTGAGTGGATGGGGGATGGAGAAACTATTGTGAATGCTCTTGGAGGAGGGGTTGTGCCCGCTACCCCTCAATTTTTACGGCGAAGTGGGAATTTTTTTTTTTTACATTTTCTGTAAAACGTTACCCCTCAAATAAATTTTATGTTACCCCTAGAAATAATGAGATTATTTGAACTATAAGAAGAAGAAAAAACTGGAAAACATGCTCATCAAAATTTTTTGAAGTTGAAGCAAAACTTTGGGGAAGATGACTAGGTTAATTAGGAGGACTAGGGGTCATTTTGTAAATATAATCATTCACCAAAAAGACTTGCTGATAATAACCTGACACATGTAGCTTTTTCTTAAATACTTCAACTTTGCTAGTTAAAATAACCATTTTCTTATTATTATGATTTATTTGATTCTAATATAAATTTACATGAACTCATTGAATAATTTTATAAATATTATTCAAATATATATTTAATATATAAATTAAAAATTAACTAAACAGTGGGCTCGTTTAGACTCTTGATCTGGATCGAGCTTGATAACCAAAGCTTAGGCTCGAGCCCGTTCAAGCTCAGCTCATTTTGAGCTAGCTCGAGTAGCTCATGAGTAGCTTGAGTCGTTTGCACCCCTAGAAAAAAAACAAACGAAAAGTAGCAAAATCGAACATTACAATCGACAAAAAGCATTAGATGACCCTGCCATGCAGCTATAACCACTACCATCTGGCCGCCCGCCACAACTTCCCTACTAGGCGCTCGCGTCTCCACCTTCTCTGCCCTACGATAGTGCGACCCTGCTTGGGTAACTTTTTTTATTATTGAGTGTGTGTTTTTTTTGTTTCGTTTACATTGTATGAAAGTGCGGCAAAAAAATTTCTTTGAACATTACCCCTAAATTTTTGTCTAGATCCGTCACTGGTGAGGTTTGACGACTTGTACTTGAGTCAACACCAAAGGACAACGTTAAGTTGTAGATATATGTCGATGATGCCATCATGATAGATGTGTGTATGCATTATAAGATGATAATGAAACATCATACGTATGAATTCACATGAAAGAAGGTAACACATGATTAGATTAAGACATTGAAGCAGAAAACTTTGTCCTTTGTCAGTTTATCTAAACCGATCGAATGGATGCTTATGCATGCGTACATGTGGTCTTCCAGGAATATCGTAAGATGATGATTCATATGTGTGAGACTTAAAGAGACAAACAACATAGAACAGTACCTGGTACAACAATATTATTTGTAAAACGTTTGCAACTCTGGCTTCATGCACATCTGCAACTTACCACATGCCTCTTTGGCCATATGTTGTACATAATTGTGGACACTTATCTCCAAACAATTTAACAAGATGTTAAAACAAAACAGGTTGTAATGTTTGAATTTGGGGTCGAAAAAAAATCAAATCACTACTAGAAAATTGAGTATCAGTGATAGCTCGATCAAATGCAATTACAAAGTGATAGTCTACGGATAGTACTAAATGCATAAATTAGATTTTATATATGCCCATTGTTGATCCTTCGGTGACTACCAAAAAACTATTGGTGGTTTGCTTCGTTTGATGGGAACTTCGTTGCTATCGATGGATGACTTACACGAGCTTGGTCCTGACCAACGATTAACGAAGAACTCAAGTATAAAACTTAGATGATTTCGTCGGGGCTGTTTGGTAGCCTCTTAACCATTCAGGTCTGAATCATTCAGCATTCAGACTATTTGTTTCAGCATCTGAATGGAATGATTAAGTTGTAAACAATTAAGCTAATAAGGGATGTTGAATAATTCAGCTCTTAACCATTCAGACAATCTTAATGATTCAACACTTAATTAACCAAACAGCCCCTAAAGTCTTTTTAGTAATTTGTTAAGGGTAATATATTGGCGACGGATTTTTCGTCATAGGCTTTTTAGTAATTTGTTAAGGGTATAAAACTTAGATGATTTCGCTGATCCAACTAGCAATCTTCAATAAAGGTCGCTGGTTCAAACCACAAACTTGTTGAATTCATGTTAACTCGTAATGTTCTTGATACACGAACTATTGTTGGAGAACCACGTCTGCAATACACCATTTTATTGGACTTGATCAAGATGAAAACGTAGAGATAGCATGTGAAGAAAGCAAACAAATTAACAAAGCTGGTCGTGTGAAAAAAAACAAAAAAAAACTGAAGATTGTTGGTTCAACCAGCGACCTTCAAAATAAAAGATTCAAGGTCGCTAGTTCAACTAGCGAACTATCTATTTCCACAAAAAAAATATCCATGCATCACCTAGAAACACTCTTCCAACTTGATTTTTGTGTATTATTGAAAAAAATTCAATTCATTAGAAGTGGGTTTGCATGGTTTCTCATTAAGGAGATTTCCATTCGGATGTAAATGAGTCGATCGGCTTGGTTTGGTTTGGTTTGTGAAGAAACACTAGATTAACACTTATATAGACAAGCACAGTAAAGAGATAATTTTATTGATAATTGCTAGGACGATTACAAATACTCGAATACAAGCTTATACAATGCTTCGACTAAAATCACTCTTTCTCAACTATCACATAATTCTTTAAGTATGTTTTTATTTGTGAATATAGAATGGATCCTCTCCCTTAGGGAAGAGGGGTATTTATAGGCTTGGCAGTCGTCCTGTGATTGGTCCATTTGAGAATGACAGTTGTCCTGCGCGGGTCATACATGGTTGACAACTGTTGGAGCATGGTCGTTGTCTTCCTGTGATTGGTCCACGTATTATGCAATCGTCATTTCTGTCATTTTTTTGTATCTCATACCTGCCAGAGATCATGGAGTAGGGAATAACGACCTCTGATTGCCTGCACGTCATTTTCCTTATTGGCTGACAGCTGGCATGTACTAGGGAGCGTGCGCAGGCTTCTAGAAGGTCTATGTTGCGGCTTTGCTGACGTGCCTGGAGATGTGTGGTTGTGCGCACGCACGGGTACATATCTCTTCAAGTCCCCATAGTCAAGTGTTCTGTATGCGGAGCATGCAGGACACTGGACTCAGTAAATTGAAAATTCCAAGTGTTGAATTGCTGGTTCTCTTTATATATGTCGGGCGCCGTGTGCGCTGTTTAATAGTAGGCAGCGTCGTGGTGCACGTTAGTAATTAATTTTACATCAATGCGGTCAGGGGTGTCAGTTGAGAGGACAGTTTGGTGGGGCCCTCGCTGTCGTTTCAGCAGTCTGTTAGGTTCTCTCTCTTACGTGTCACGTCCTGGTTGGTTGGTCAGACGTGCGACACGACGGTACGGTTTTCTAGGGCATTAATTGCCCAACCTATATATACCAGTACCTTCTCTCTGAATCCATTCCATGCTTATCGAAATTCAAACTTTTCCTCTCTATTTCTACGGCGAAAACCCTTCTTTTTACCCTTTAAATCTTTAGTTCCTCCTTCGATGCTTTGATATTTCCTCATTCAAAAGCTTCTGAGCCATGGCATCTTCATTTAATGTGTTTATCGTGAAGGAGAAACCCAAGAAGGCCGGGAAGAAGGACACAAAGAAAGATCCGAAGAAGAATCCTCTGCTTGCGGGGGAGGTGACCATCAAGTGGAAACTAGATGAGCTAGATCAGTTATGTGATCTTGATGGGATTCCGCCAGAGTGTGAGCCGGAGCTCCTTGAGGATAGTAAAACTATCTTGCAGCCTCCTCAGGGAAAGATAGGCGTATATGCTGTCTATTTCCAGCTGTGTACTTTTAGGATCCCCATTACTCGATTTTTAGCTTCCGTGCTTGATTCTTTCAAGATACACCTGAATCAGCTGTACCCAGGCGCTATGTCGCGTCTCATGTTTTTCGAGTTTTGTTGCCGAGCGCTGGACATCGAGCCGGACTTGGACATATTCAATGTGTTTTATGTGATGACGGTGTCGGAGAGTTGGTTTTCATGCTGCCCGCGCTACGGTCTCAAACCACACTCCGACGCTGGAGTGAAGAGTTTCCGAGACTGGAAGCCGAAGTTCTTTTGGGTTGTGGAGGACGCGGTGCCATTGAAGATGTCGAGGAGGCGCACGGACGTGAAGCTGGATGAAGCGCAACCGATTAGGTATGAGGGACGCCATGGTACGAGAAGTTGACCAGTCATCCTATTGACTTGTGTTCTGTAAATGAGATTGCACTTGTGTCTGCTGGGATGAGCAGGAGGTATGACACTAAGGGGCAGAATCCGCACCTGACTGAGGATGGCAGAGGTGACACTCCTCGCAATCCTTTCGTGTCTATTACGTTGCCCGCCTGCTAATGTATTTAACATCCGGTTTTGTTTTATTTTGTTTTGCAGATGTTGAGAGCTTGTACTCTATTTTGTTTGGCGGAGATGAGTTGGGTTGGGCATTCCGTGAACTTACGGAGGGGGAGGTTTATTTCTTAGACCGTTCATGGGAAACCTTGCTGCGCCCGAAGTTTCACCCAAGTATCAAGTTTAAACCGACTACTCTTCCCCTTACCGCTGAGACAGGTGCACTTTTTGTACTTCCATTTAAATGTAGCACCTATTAGCATGTACACGGCCACTAGGCAGCCGGTTGTCATTTTATCCAACGACTAGTCGCTCAGTGATGGTTATCATTGGAGCAGAGTCGCAACACCGAAGGCTAACTGCTTTGTTGGGAGGGCTGCAAGCGATAGAATTCCGACTGCGAAAAACTTAGCTGTTAGAGGTCTACAGGTTAGAAACGGACTGTGCGGAAGGTACAGCTCTGATCCCGAAACCCCGTCGCATATTTTTTTGGAATGTGTTTGGGCGAGATCGGTATGGTTGAATATATGCAAATGGGTGAAGATTCAACTTCCGGCGCCCTGTTCCTCTGTTTTGCAGCTGTTACAGCAGGCCCGAACCTGCATGTGCCGTCCAGTAAGCAGGAGGCTTTATATGCAATCGTTCAATTGGTTATTTGGAAATTGTGGTTAGCAAGAAACTTGAAGACTTTCGACGATGTTCATAAGGCCACACCGGGTATCATTGAAGATGTCAAAATCGAATCATATTGAAGGATGAATAAGAGGGCGAAGAACATTAGGCTAGATAGGGCGTCAGGGTGGAGCTTCTCTCGCTTTGACAACGGCTAATGGGTCGACTATGACACGGGTTCAATATAGGCGATTTGATTTTGTTCTTTTAGTAGTTTCTGTTTTTGTTCTTATTTATAGTATGTGGGTGTTTGTAATTTGTAAACGGCTCAGGTAGCTTTTGGCTTAATGGCCTAGGTGGATTTTGACGTTTATAATTGAATAAATGGCTCTGTTTGAATGTTTAAAAAAAGTAGTCAATTTCATTGCTTTCTTGAACATTAATTCTAAATGATGGATACATTTCAAAGGAACAAAGTGTGCAGCCGAGTGAGCACATAAATCATTCTTCAAACCATAAAGAAAAAAATTTAGTAGGATACTCTCTAAAGTGAACGTAACTATCCTTCATTATGAAGATCAAATAGACTCCATAACGATAGAGATGAAACGACGATATGAGTTCTGTTAGGACTAATCTTGATTTAATAGGTTAAGTCTAGGTAGGTTTAGTTGGTGTATCTATCGAGTCATTATTTGAGTAGGATAGGTAGCTTAGTGATCAAGTATTATCTAGTATAAATAGGGGTTTATCAGTCTTGTAATTTGTGGTGGTTTGATTTTAATAAAAAGAAAAGCGTCATTAGTGCATTTCTCACAAAATTTGATTGTTTGTTTGTGTTTATGATCTGATTGTTCCAACAAGTTCAACCCTAAACACTCATTTCTTTAATAGCAAATGTTACTTCTACTATACTTTACACCATGTATTCCAAAACTACTCTAGTCACCCAGGTTCGAACTTGGGCCCTCTCCTTTAATGTGGCTCTACCAAGTTGGCTAGTCCCTCGTCAGCCCTAAATGCTCATTTTGTAACTTTTAATGATGATCAGGTTATTTGTAGCAAAATAAGGCATGTGAAGTTGTGGATAACGGATATAGTGAAATGCTATAGTTGAGTTTTTTGTTGGTTCTATTGAAAACACAATCATTAAATTTGCAATGGTGGAGAATAGAAGACATGTGCTGCACAGGATAAGTCACAAGGGTCTATGGGGTCATGTATGTCCTACATCTATTATTTCTAAAATCATCCTATCTTTCAATTTACAATTTAGCAGCTTGTCAATTGTCATATGTCAAAATCAAAGAAGGTGTTTATTTGATGCACACTCACCATAGGTTGTTAACATCTAAAGATCCTACTAATTATCCTATTTTTTATAAAAGAAAACCAATTAATTGACCGTGAATCCAAAATTTTTGTTAGGGGACGGGGCGCTATGCGGCTAGGGTCCCGCAGGTTCGAACCCGTGTAGTTACACTGTCGTCACCTCTTGTGGAGTTGCGGGTAGGTGTGTGGGTAGTGGCTCACGGGTACCTAAAACCCGCACGGGTACTTGACTTTTGTGAGGGAATATGATTGGTGGATGTGGTGTGAGGGTACTTGAGGATAGAAATGAGGTAGTGTTAGAGACCGTAGTAATATTCGTAAATCTATCCATCGAGGTTGTATCGCACTTGTCGTTGAAACCAATAATCAGTGATGTATATTCAGATTCTTACAACACCTTCATCATCATCATACTCAGTTAATCCCACCAATAGCAAAAGCTAAGGTGGGTCTGAGGAGGGTAAGATGTAAACAGCCTTACCTCTACCCCGTGGGAATAGAGAGGTTGCTTCTAGTGAAACCCCCGACTCAATAGTGGTTTTGTATCAAGCCTTAGACATAAATTATTATGCTAATTTTATAACTTTTGTAGTTATATTAATCAAGTAATCCCCAAATTTCATATAATTGGTTAAAATTGACAATTATCATCGTACCCTTTTTATGTATAACTAGATTATACCCCGGGAGCGTCCCGGGTTGAGAAATTTAATATGATACATCAATTTTACATATGAAATATACTGATGTATAACTCTAATATTAATATCTAACCTAAAACAAATTAACAATGTATAACTCCAATGCTAACACCTAACCTAAAGAATATAGAATTTTAATGTAACTCTAATATTAACACATATCCTAAAGACTAAACAAATGTACAACTCTAACATACTAATATTGATACCTAACTTAAAACAACGTATAACTCTATTAACCTATTCGGCTCTGGTTGAAAAAAAATTCATATTTACTGATTTGATATAATTAGTGACTTGCCTATACATGATTAATGATTTACCTGAACACTTTGTGTTTTTTTTCTGTATGAACAAAACCCCACAAAAAAATTTCTCCACGTTTAAAAATTATGGGAGGAAACATGAAGGTTAAAAATCCAATTTTGTTTTTAAATTATTTTTTTTCCTAAAATATCTCAATGACACATGAGATGACATATGGCACACTCAAGGAAGAGAATGTCTCTTAGAGTGCCATGTTATTAAAATGGCTTTAGTTTATTATATGTATAGATAGATAGATAGATGGGATGATTATAAGAGCTGAGTGAAATAGTCACGATTAATAAACTAAGAGTCCTCGAGGGACATTGACCTGGATAAAAAATTTTCATTTTACAGGGTTCAAAAAATAAATCCTAAATAATGTAGATTTTTATAGAACATATATTCAAAGTTCACGATAATGCTTGAACCCTTATCAAGAAACACCTTTCCAACACATTGTTGGTAACACTAGGTTGCAAGCCCTACAGTATCCGCTTGGTTTGTCGCTTTTAGCATTACAATTTTCATAATTCACTACCACGGTGTGAATAACTACTGAAACCGATCTAACTATCTAAATTGGAATGCATACATGTATTTGCATCACATTCACGAATCATCTTTAACATTTTAAGAATTTAATACAACTTAATGACTTTGAAAAATATATATAACCGGCTCAAAACCTTAAACCGAACCATCAAATCGCTAAAACTGGCCGGTCCAGCTAACCAAAACAATCAGCCCAGTTTGGTTTGTTGTTCGGAATCCGTAATTAGCAGCTTGGCTGAGAATTATAATAAAAACCTACTCAATTCCAAAGTGAGGGTGTGAGTTCCTTATTTGAAAATGATTTCATTTTTATTTTATAACAAATAATCAAAAAATGTTTACAAATTAACACAACCCTACTCGCTTTTTACCAAGACTAAAATAATTTCAATTCACAACTTAGGTGTTCGATTCTATTAAACATCCATGTTTTTCAGAGATATGGTATGTAAAAATAAACATGTGAACCAGACAGCTGACCCGATCATGACCATTTAGATAAATGCGTTTGTGGATTCAACTTGAAACTAACCCAAACCCATCTAAGACCAAACCCAAATATTTGAATTGTGTTAGAATCCACATGTTTGTGACGACCAAGGCCGGCTAATGGGTAAAGCAACCCAAGCCAATGCTTTAAGCCTCCATCAATTTAAGGGCCCCTTTAAAAAAAATCCTAAGACCATCCGGAGTGGGCTTGAAAAGGGGGGCGTGGAAGAGGTTCACGGATGGCGCTTCATCCCCCTCTTCAAAAAAGCCGTTTCGGTGACCAAACCCAGATAAGTGCCACATGGCGCTTCATCCCCCCCCCCCCACCCCCCCCCCCCCCCCCAACTCCTTATAGCCTAAGCATATACGTGTTGAAAGTTACCCAAATAGGTGAGAAAGGCAAAGACAGAGACCAAAATTAAAGGCAATTCACACATCACAGAAGCAGAAGTGCGAACAATTACCGTGTAAATTTAACGAAGAATTGAAATAATTGTGCCTAATTATAAGCTCTTTGTTTGCATGAATCTCTGTAATATTGTAGTATAATGTTCGGGAACATAAATAGATTAAAGAAATGAACAACCGGATAGAGTTTCGTATTTTGGTTTTGGAAAAGGGCATCTGTTTTAATACTCGCTTTGGGCCCCCACAAAGATTGAGCCAGCCCTAGTGACGACAGTTTGGGTTTTTAATTCAGCTTGTTGCCCGTCTACCTTCTATTTTGATGTAACTTGTCAAGTTTTAAGAAATGAAATTACAACTTATGTTAAAAGGAAAACCATCAAGATATACAATGAACTGCATGAAGCAGCAGGTAAGTATTTTCATCTAGATATTCTAACCTCTAAAATAGTTTTTACATTACAGTCTCTCATTTCAAAACTTTTGTTGGTCAAGTTGATATATAATGAAAGAATGAGATACATCATACACACACTGAAACACACAAAATTTATCTAAGGCTTTGTCGTAGAATTTAAGAATGAAAGGGTATCCTTCCGAAGATTAAGTTTGTGCACCTGTTACTCGTCTTCATCGGTTGGCAAAGTTGGGCTGGTTGCACAGCTTTCCATTTTATGAAGTTCCAACATCTTCTTTTCAGGGTTACAGAGACCTGCAACATCAAATTTTTCGTTATATAAATACTAGGTTCCATGTCACATGTTCACAGAGCACAATGAGTTCGTTCTAGAGAGGGTATAAAAGGTGAAAGAATACTAACCGGAACACTTGGGGATGTCCCACACAGCAATGGATGTAGCGGTACATTCAGGTTGACAAAGTTGACGATTGTCCTCATGGTTGACATTCATTGCAAGCATCCATGCACCGATAGTAACATCCTCATTGCTGAACATCCGGAAACTGGCAGATGCAATATCATGGACTTAATAAAATCAGTAACAGACTAACGGTTAAATAACGATGGACAAAATAGTATCTTGTTCAGATCCCTACGATTGAATAATGATGGACAAAGCTGTTATAATAGTGCCCTAAGGTGGGAAATATCTTGCCTGTCGTTTCTTAGAGCAACCAAGCTTGCAACAACGTCTGCAGAAAGAGCATATATTGGACCGTAAGCATGAAGAAAGTACTCTTTCCCAAGCATATACCCTAGAGGTTCATACCTGCATATATCAGTATGGTTAGTTAACCACAGCTTGTAATATACTGTTTGTTTTGGGGAATATATTCAAACCCCATGAGACTGAAAATCAAAGGGCTCTTTTAGGAATCCTAATTGACAAAACATAAATTGCCTTGATATTATGATTTATGATCAGCATGTGGGTCATGTAACAGCCATAGAGGGAGTACCATGACATACATATGACATATCACATCCATACATAATTTACTCGCACATGGGAAGATTTCGAACACTAACCATTTGAGTTTTGGATCAGTGAACACAGGACCTTTCTTCATGCATCCAAGATAAGTCTGAGAGTGAGAACGTTCTTTGGCCAGGAGCAGCGAGAGACGATCTAGAATCAAGGAAAAATAATTGAAATACAACCTATACGAAGATGAGTTAAAAGGGTAACAACTTTTTGAACCGTTGTACTTTTTATAGTTGCCTACAAACCATCTCTTTTCACAAAAATGTGATGGATTTGGCCAAAAACACCAAATATGCGTGTTTGGCATGTGCATGTGCATGTGCATGTGCATGTGCATCTTCATGTATCTTTGCAAATGATGGTAACTTGATATTGATTTGGATCTAGGAAATCTAACAATAGTTGTTTTACTTGACATTATTAATATTGATGGATGGTTTGCAATAAAAACCACATACGAAATCAAAGAGTGCGATTATTCTTATATTAAATGCTAAAAAACAGAGCACCCAAAGAACAATCAGCTTTGTAAAAACATTCACCTGGTCTTAGATATATGTCATCATCAGCTTTAACATAAAACTCAGAATCATAGAGTGCATACGCAGCTTTGAAGAAGGCCAACCTAAAATAGACAAAGTAGCACGGCTATCAGTAAGTGAGCACCACTTCCTAATTTGCTTGGGTCATTGACACTAACGTTTTGTATGGAAGCTTACTGTACTCCTCAACAATATCCAACATCAAGAAGTCGTCATATTCCTCCACCTCTTTCCTCAGTTCCGCCATCTTTGACGCATCACCAGTTTTGCCGATGATAAACCTGAAAGCTAAGCCTGTTGCCTCTTCCAATCTGCACACAACAAACATCCCAATTAGGGCTGCTGAGTACATTACATGTATACTCAATAATGCAAGCTCGATTAAAGGTCCGAAAAACTCTAAAGTCTAAAGTACCAACCAAATCATGTATGATAAAGCAAAGCTTAATTTGAGCTTAGCCTAAGTATTTAAAAGTATATAGCAAACATTAACACATTCATAGACAATAGGCATATAAATACAGTAGAGAAATTCAGATTTAAGTCCTTACAAACTAGAAACTGACCTAAATTTAAAACTATATAGCATACATTAACACTATATAGCATACATTAACATATTCAGATTTAAGTTCTTATAAGCTAGAAACTGACCAAAATTAAAACTATATATAGCATACATTATTGACATATTCATAGGCTTATAAATACACTATAGAAGTTCAGATTTAAGTCCTTGTAAACTAGTAACTGAGCTTGAGCTTAACTAATTCACATGCACTTACAGATTCATCAACGATTCAAACAATCAAACATCATAATTAGGACTGCAGAGTCCATTACAAGTATACATTAACACTATAGAAGTTCGATTAAAGGTCTGAAACACTTTAAAGTATCAAACTATCAATCAGATCATGTATGATAAAGCAAAGCTAAATTTGAACTTAACCTAAATATTTAAGTGCTTGTAAACTAGCAATGTTGCAGAAGGCGCTAGGCGGGTGGTGAGGTACAGCCTAGGGACTAGTCGGGACTAAGCAAAATTAGGCGGAATTAGGCGTTTTGGTATCTTTTTATACGTATTTTATATATACACACAAATTTAGATGTTTTTAAAAATATGTTAAGATATATACACATAATACTTAGATATATGCACATAATACTAAGAAATACTTAGAAATTTAAAAAAAATTAAAAAAACCACCGCCTAGGCCTGCCTAAGACTGCCTAATGGCCGACTAATGGCCAAAACGCCCAGATCTCCGCCTAGGGGCTTATTCCTATATTAGTCACCGCCTAGCGCCTAGGCGGCCACCTAGGCCGATTTTTACAACATTGTAAACTAGAAACTGAGTTTGAGCTTAACTAATTCACAGCCCTAGCTAGGAATCAGTTATTTAACAATCACACATGATCCAACCTGATTGTGTAATACAATCACAAACTAACAATACAAATCATGAAATCAATCACATACACTTCCAGATTCACACACAATAAAGCAAGCTCGACTCGAGATCTGTAAAGCTTTATAATATCATTAAAATTTAAGATTATGTATGATAGAACAAATCTCAATTTGAGCTTAACCTAAATAATTAAAAATATACAGCATACATCAACATATTCATAGGCTTGTAATTACACTATATAAGCTCAGATTTAAGTTCACAGCCCTAGCTAGAAATCAGTTGTTCCCACAATCACTCCTGATATACTCAATAAAAGCAAGCTCGATTAGACTATAGAAGTTCGGATTTAAAGTGACAACCAGGTTACCAGATCATGCATGATAAAGCAAAGCTTAATTTGAGCTTAACCTAAGTATTTAAAAGTATACAGCATACATTATTAATTAAGCAGTAACGCGCAACCCGAAATCCTTCAGATGGGAAAATGAAATGCAAGATTTGTAATCAACTAAACCTTTATTAATTACAAGTCAATTCAACAATCATTTCACAATCACTAGTCAACAATCATCCGATCTACTAATACAATCACAATCACAATCACAATTACAACACAAATCAATTCAACAAATCAAAACAATATACCTTTTCAACCCTTGATGATCAGAAGGAAACCAAGTCTTGCGCAACGATTTCCGCCTCCCAACCGATGCAAACCCGGTCTGAATTCCAACAAATCCCATAACCTTATGCCGTTTCCGATCTCCATCACTTGCTTTACTAGACTCGCCGCCAGTTTTATCCCAAACAACGGAGACTGAAACAGGTTTGGTGTGCTTGCATTTGGTCTCTCCACGTGAAAGGGAGATGATGAATAATAATAGACCGGAAATGGAGATTATTATGCATAGGGTTAGTAAGATTGATCTGTTGGGGATGCTGCTGGATTGAGAGCGAGCTTGGAAGAACCTTTTAGGCATTGGCATTTGGTTTATTGTTGGTTGGTTATTGTTGATTGGTTGTTGATCTAGGGTTTATGTTTATGAGTGTGATGTGGGTTATGGTTATAGAGATTTGTTTTTTTGTTGATGAAGTTTGTTTGATTATTATTAGTTCTAGATTCTAGATTTTAGATTTAGATGAGTTAAGTTATTTGGAGAAAACAAATCACTACTAGTCTACTTGTACCGTTGTATATATGTGTTGTATAACAGAATTCACAATGGTTGTATTGTGCATTTGTACAAGTTGAGATATAGACATAGATATTGTATAACATGTTTGGTAGTGACATGTGTATATGTGGTTAGAATAGATTGAATAGTTAAAATTGAAGTAGGTCGCTTGGTTTGAGATTTATGTGGGTTGGTTAACGGTTCGATCTTGTATAGGTGGATTGTTGGTGGTTGTGTGGCCTGTTACGTTAAATTTTGTTTTTCATATTTGAAATATGTGGTTATGTGTGTATGTATTATATTTTTAAATCGTGTTTATTGTTTAAAGAAATTCATACAAGCTAATGTTTTCGAGAAAAACATAAAAAATTCGGTCCAACCCATCAAAAGCTAAAACCAGATTGTCCGTGTCGCCGATTTGTTTGCCCGTTTGTTAAACTCATAGTTAGCAAAGCAGTTTAAGGCAAAATTTATTTAACTAAAACTAGTTAAATAAGACATTGAACATCCTAGTTTAGAATATATTTTTTCTTGTAAACAATAAGAGAGTGATTTTTGTGTCTAATTTACTTATTCCTTAACTTTTAATATCTTTGATTTTGTTTATTAAACACAGAAAAAAAGTTGTTGGGGTGGGGTGGGGTGGGTGGGGGACAAGGAAGTAAAGCAATGTATGTACAGCTAAATTCCATCAAAATATCCTTCTAGTAAAATGGACTCTACATTTTATTTTCCTCATAAAACAAACAACAAATGACTACACAACATCTAAACTTCAACTTCCATTTCTCTGTTTTTTTACCATATATGGCAATCTATAAACTTCAACAAATGACTGTCTTAAACTCTTCAAATGTACAACTTTTATCTATCAAATCTTCTGTGTGTTATTGAAGGTGCTTCTAGTTCCACAAGTGAAAGCTTTGAACTGTGTTTTTATTTAAAAAAAATATCAACAGTTATTAAAAAACCTAAACAAAATGTGAAATTACTTTAAAAGGAAAGAACAAAAGAAAATAAAAGGATAACCAATCATGTGACATAACAAATGGTTGCAACCTAGGCTTGTGGTTGAGAATAAAATTGATTTTTCCTATCTTTAAGTTATCAAAAGAATGTTGGTGATCCTTACCAAAATGGGTAGTCTTAAACCACTCACATTGGTGATTTTGTGAGGGGGTTGTTCATGGGTTTGTTCAAAAAATAACTTAATTTTCATTCTTTTTTAATCCTAACAATTAAATTCATTCTTTTTTAATCCTAACAATTAAATTCATATATAACTTAATTTTTTTCTAATAACTAACTTTTTTTAACATGGTTAAGGTGTTGTTTGGTAGTCTCTTATTGATTTTGTTAAAAGGCTGCATCTGAAATTCTGAATCATTCAACATTAAGTGTGTTTGGTTTATTAGAAAAAGGGCACCTCTGAATCAAACAAGCCTCTTTACCCTCAAGTTTCAAAATCATACTGAGTGAACATTTACCCTTTGTATCTTCACCAATGTTCAAAGCCCTCACCAGACCACTAACGCCCCACCTCCTCGACCCACCACCACATCAACGTACTCTTGCTAGTTTATAGTCTTACACAACCAGACCTTTTACTCGCTCAACACTTAATGACGCAGAGGTTGCCAAACATGAAACATCCCATAACTCAAGCTCGAAAGTTACACCGGACAGTTTTAAACGTAGTTTAACTCAAGCTCGAATTCTTTATACCCGTAAGACCTAGTAAACTTAGGTTGTCAAAAGAAGCATTATTATTGTTAGTAATAGAAGGCCCATAAGAGTGAAGTCGCGGCCTCGCGGGTAGTTAAACAAAACCAGTGCCGGGAGTATTAAATGGTATATGATGACAGAATCCAACCTACACGACAGAATCCTTCCTCATCAGGATAACACATGTTCTATGGCATTATTTCACTCATCTTACCAAAAAGAAATACTTACTCTCACACGGGAGTTCATGAGAAATTGAGAACTCCCCTGTGACTCTACATTAGGCTATGGGGTGTGGTCACCCTTCCCCCTTCCTTCCCCCTTGTCCACGTCAGCGCCATGTCATTTCCCCCTTCCCCTCCCCCTTCTAGGGGAAATGGTTCCCCCTTCTTCCCTCTTCCCCTTTCCTTGTTAATACACAGAAAAAGACAAAAATGTATACATATAATACTTGATCGGTGCCATCGGGGGATATCCACCGAGTTCACCGAGATTGGAGCGGGGGGGACGGTGTGCACCGTCGGGAAAGTAGGCCAGCTCAGCTCCCCGAGCACTCTTGACGACCCACACCCCTAAGGCTTATGTTTTATACTTTTGTATATACCTACGAACTACTCTCATTAAATATCGTGTACTTAGCGCAATGTTTCAAGTTGATCATAGTACTAAGTCACTTTACACATTAACTTGGGAAAGCTTCATTTTATATCAACTATAGTACAATACATTCATACAATGATCAACGCGAAACATCATAAAGAAATTTAATATTTCTGACTACGAAAATGAAAACGGCTACCAAGTTTACTGATTACAAAGGGTGATGCATACAATGATGGTCTTGTATCACTGGGAAAAAAAAAAAAAAAAAAACTAACCAAATTTTTTAATGTACTTATCTAAATGGAACACATGTGGAGAATGAATGAAGAAAAGAGTTAATACCCGCTATCAGAAGATGGATTCTTAGGGGGTGTAGTTGTCAATGAAGAACGCTGCTTTCTTGTTCTTAACATCGCGGATTTGATCTGCAAGAGAAATGTCTTCTTTTCGTGTACCTCTTTTCCAAAAGTCAATATCAAGTCGTTCCCAAGGTCTTTGATCTCGACTACTAAGTTGATCGTTTACAGACTTTTTCCTGTGAATCTGTGCAAACCCGACAAATCATACCAAGAGGTAAGTTTTAATTTTAAGTTTTAACAAGTCAAAACAGTAAAAAAAACTTTAAAAAAAATCCTCAAAGTGACAATGTGCCAAACAGGTTTAAGAAGACCATCATCGAGTACTAAATCGGATTCAGATATCACCAGCCTATCGAACAAACGTAAATTGTTGTATTAAAAAAATTGGATCATTATTCTAATAAACTGATTATTAATGAAGTCCAAAATAATAGACTAAAGATGTCTTTGACTCAACCAAACCAATTTTGATTGGCAAAAAAGTTAACCCTTTTCTTCTCTAAACCCGTTTTGACCCCTTTTGCCACATATACGAGTGTGACAAATTATTAAAAATAATAGCCTAAAGCTAGAGACCTACACCAACATTAGTATGTGTATTTTTTATGTAGTTTTGTCGATAAGATGATGTAAAATTAACCTAGAAGTTTCTTTCAAACTTTTACCTTTGTAAGTCTCTCTTTAAGTTTCAGATCTTCAGCTGCAGCCAACTCCTGTTTTTCTTCTTTAGATTTCTTCTTTGCTAACCCTTTTACTTTTGCCACACGTTTCTTTAGAGTAAGCTTCACTTTCTCAGCTTTTGCTTTTGCTCGTCTCTCTGCTCGTATTTGTGCCATTTCTTTTGCTTTTGCAATGTCAGCAGCCCGTTGAATTCGTTGAAGATCAATCTCCTTTTCAATCTTGTCATAGCTGTCCCAATCCAGTTCTTGCTGACCATGCCCGCCTTTCCTAGCAGCTTTTGCGATGCTTTCAGCCCATTTTGATATGAATCGTTCCTTGGACCTTTTCCACTTCAAGCGCTCTTTCCATTTTTGTGTAATTGTTATGCGTATTTTTGCCTTTGTTTGTTCGCTGCACAGATACATGTGTATGTATGTAATATCAATATTTATACATCATGGGAAAAGTACAGTTATTTGTACAGGTGATCAAAACAGGTCCGGCAGGTTGGGTAAAGTGTCAAACAGGTACAGGTCAAAACAGAGATTGTTTGTATGTTGAAATGGGTCAGGTCGAATTGACCTAAACATTTGTCCAAGAATTGTGAACTTTTGATGAACAATCAATTTGTCAAATATGTTCAGAAAACTATATTATTTCAACTATAAGCAGAAAAGGAAACTGCTAGAAATACATGTGAAAATTAATAAGGAAACGAATGCCCTAGGGTTCTTATGACATGTGAGCATTCTTCCACAAACTAACCTTTATAGCTTAAGACTATCCTTGTCGAAAAGTAATCCATCAATAATAATAACTAACAAGATAGCACTTCAATTTATTAAAGCTGCGCTTGAGCAAACCTATAAATGTGAATGAAATATCATACCTAAGAGTGCGAGGACATTCAGACATTTTCTTTCTTACCTGAAAAGGCACAATGATACAAGAAACTTAATTAGTGACATGTGCTTATGCAGTCAGACGGGGAATACATGCAACATCTAGAACAAAATGCATAAATCAAAATAGATTAAAAAAAAGTAATGCGCATGTGCATGTACAGTGCGCAAGGAGAGTGGGCCGGGTTCAAACACGTAATCATCAGTGACATGAAACAAAACATATTCCAACTAAAAGAAATCATTACACCGACAGCCCTTACATGACTTCACACCTTGGGGTCTTTTAAAGCTTCTTTAGTTCTCTGGCTGATCAACTCACGAGTCTCTGCAAGACAACGCCAGAATTAAATTCAAAGCCACCTTAACGAAATCATATATTTCGCCCATCGACCCTTCCATCCAAACCAGAAAAAGAGGGGAACGACAACACACCAGAATGGAATAAGAAAGTACCTGGAGTATGTTTCTTGCCTTTGTTCCATGGAACTCTCCCTTTATTTGCTAATCCGATTTTCCGTCTTCTTTCTATTTCATTTTTATCCTTCTCTGACCTTTTTTCAAATACAAAGTTATTTAAACGGATCTCTTTATCAGAAGGTTCCCTACTAAGTTGATCTCTTAATTCAGTGACGTTTGACGCCTCCTCTAGATGGGAATCCCAGTGAAATGCTCTGCATAATTCAAGTCCTTTGAACGATCTAAAAACTACCAATCCAGGAGACACATGGGAAACCAGGTGTGCTGTTTTAACGCAACGTCGACCACATTCCATAAAATGATAAAAAGATTGAGGTGAGCAGGTGTTTGGGACCGGATTCTTGTTTGTGCGAATAACGTATAAATTCCTGAAGAAAGATACAATCATGAACTTGGTTTGCTCAACGAGTAACGACCGAATAAATGCATTTTCACCATCAGACAATATGCTTGATATATACCATTATACCCTAAATCCGTGTTGTAAAATCGAGATTAATCGCCGATTACCAGCATAAATTTATGCTAGCGGTAGTTTACTACTATTTTTATTAGTACTATTGTACGGTTGTTGCTTCGAATCTCTTAACCATATTTTATGCTATCTGGATTATTCTAGCGGCAGATGCTACCAATAGCTTTGCTATGAGCGTAATTTCACAAGGTACATTTGTTCAGTGTTGTAAAAGGCGGGCTAGGCGGTCGACTAGGCGCCGCCTAGTCCCTAGTCGGCCATGAATATAGGAATAAGGGGCTAGTCGCTAGTCTAGGCATTTTGGCCATCAGGCAGGTCTAGGCGGTCATAGGCGGGCCAAGGTGTGGTGCCAGGCGGTGGTTTTTTTAATTTTTTTAACTTTTCTAAGTATTTCTTAGTATTATGTGTATATATTTAAGTATTTCTAAGTATTATGTGTATAGGGGAAAGTTAATTTGAGAACACCTATATTTCGTGCGAACCGCGAGAACGCCATCTAAAACCATTCAAATCAAAATTTTCTTTTTACACTTATCTTTATTACTAAAACACAATTCCAAAAACACAATTTACGCGTAAAAATTCAAACGTATACGAAAATAATTTGTTTTTACACATGTGTAAATTTACTGTTTGTACATGTGTAAACTGTTTCATTTACACATGTGTAAAAAGTTAATTTGAAAGTGTTTTTGCAAAAAAAGATGAATTATTTGGAAAGAAAATTCATTTATTAAAGTTGTATTTTGATTATAATGAGGTTTGTATCAAAAAAATTTGATTTTGATTAATTTTTTTACTTGTTCTCACGGTTCTCGCAATATTTAGCGTTCTCAAGATAACCCTCCCCTATGTGTATATATCTTAACATATTTTCAAAAAAAACACCTAAATTTGTGTGTATATATATAAAATTAGTATAAAAATACCAAAACGCCTAATTCCGCCTAGTCCCGACTAGTCCCTAGGCTAGACCTCACCACATGCCTAGCGCCTTCTACAACCTTGCATTTGTTCATTTATTTCAAGCATCCTAAATGATACAACACAAGTAACATACAATTAAATTGACAGGAAAGTCAACACAAACATGTTTTGCAAAATAAAAATGTAAATTAGAAAAAATATAATGAGCTTACAAAGGAGAGGACAGCATTATCTGCATCTCTGAGACAAAAGGTCGAACAGTTGGTGGGCAAACATTGAAATTAAACAATTTGATTGAAAAGATATATGCTTCTACATTCAAACCCAGTTGGGTATATAATTTCAATGACAGAATGAATATAAAAAGAATTAATCGGTAGAGTTTATGTATGTACAACGAATGGGTTGTTATATGACTGACTGGATAGGGAGAAAAACAAAAGGGAAAATGGCCAAAATAGCCCCTTGACCGAGCGTTTTGCGTAAATGGCCCCCTCCACCGTCTTTGGAGAGACGGGACACGGTTTCCAAAAGGGCTGAACCGTCTCCCGAGATCCTTTGCATTCCAACCAGTAGCAACCCAACACGTGGCGGTTACGATCCCGATGTCTGCCACCCGGCTCCCGTGGCGGCTTGAGACGTGTCAGCGCCGTAAAGCCGTCTCCGGTGGGGTCCCTGAGACGGTTCATCAACGGCTCAAGTTAAGCCGTCTTCGGCTCGGCTTAGCCGAATCCCTTTTGGCTGAACCGTCTTCAGCCCCATTAATTAATTTATTTTTATTTTTTTCAAATTTTGTTTGGGTATAAATATGTGGGTTTGGTTGAAAAAAAAAACACATCTAAATCAAACCAAATTTTCTCAAATGTTTGTTTCAAGCCCGTTTAGATATTTTACCAAGCCAAAATATTTTACCAAATCAAACAAAATCTTCTCAAATGTTTTTTTTCAAATTTAGTTTGATTAATCGACGTGTTTTTGAGTTTCAGAATAGCCGAATATTTTTTCGGTTAAAATTATTGCACTTTTTAAACCTAAGCCTTTGGGATTTATCTAATCCCATTCTATGGAAAGCTTCTGATCCGAAGTTTTTCACCCATTTTCTTTGCCCTTAAAAATCCTTTCACCCATTTTCTTTATTTTTAAGTTGACCTCCAACCACTTGGTAATACATTTGGAGGGAAAGGTTGAAGTGATGGATAGGTTTCGGTCGGAGTTAGTGAGAAGTAAAGCGAAAAAGGCTTCTGTTGGATTGCTGTTACATCTACATAATACTACTTGGATTGTTGTTGCATCTACACGTGGGTTAACCCGTGTAATTTGCATCGACGATGTTGTAGTCTACTTTGTTGGCTAGTTCATCCTTTTCCTAAATCTCTATCATGTTCTTCTGGATCATCCGTCTTTTACATGTACAAGACGGTCGGATGTGATATTTAGGAGAGTTTGTTCTTTGACTTGTCCGGGCCGTTGGTAAGCATCTGTCCGTACATATATTTATGTACGTATTTAGGGTGATGAAGATGAAACTGGACAGTGGGTATAAAGTACACTGCGAAAATATATCTTGGCGTTCCAAGCAACGGAAATGTCTCGGTGTTTGACGTGTTGAACCACTTCGTGAATTATAATTGTTTGTATATTGTAATTGTTTTAATACTTTAGTTGTATTTTTATTGGATTCCTATTATTATTTGTTTATGTTAAGTTTGTTTAAGGTCTTGTGTTCTCTACTTTTTGGTATTAAACAAAACACTCCCTTTAAACAATATAAACTTAAAATAAACATTTTTTTTATTATGACTTAAAATAAAAGGAGCATTAAAAGTAAGAAAAAAAAAACTACTAATCCAAAGCCTTGGCGACATCACGAATCATCTGCCACGCCGACAAATGAGTAAAGGGTGGTCGGCCCGAAAACTCGTGCTCAATCTTGGCATGTTCTAGTTTTTCATGGTCCGCAGTGTCTTGTGGGAGTTCACGGATAGCGGTTTGATAAAACCCCTCGAAGAGACGGCACTTGTTTTGCAAGTCCGTCCACTTCCGGTTGAGAGACTCCGTTGACCTGCTTGAACCTCCAACCAAAACTTTGAACTCGTTGAGAACGAGTGGCCAAATGGACCCTCGACGTGGTGGGTTTTCTTTAACAGTTATCCAAGCAGTGCACAGGGCAATTTCTTCTTCTTCTGTCCACGGTTTCGGTGCCATTGTGATTTTGGGTTTGGGTTTCTTATCTGTGACGGTGTACTGACGGTCTGTAATGTCAAACCGTCTACTGGCTTTATATAGGAAGGACATATGCGGGTGGTGTGACATCCGTCACTTTTCTTTTATTATATATAATAACAATAATAATAATAATAATAATAATAATAATATTAATAAAAAAAAATAATCAGATTTTAATATAGATATATGTAGCCTTTTTTTTTTTTTTTTAAACAAACCATCCTTAACCATAACCAAACCATAGCCCAAACCCATCTTTCTTAAACTGAAGCCCATCAGGCCCAACAGCCTTGGCCCACTCCCTTCCACCCCTTCCCTTGGTACAATTAAAAACAAAAAAAAGTTTGTTCCAGCCGGGTCTCGAACCCGGGCAGGCTCCCACACAACACCAACGTCCAACCACTTGAGCTACACCTCTTATCTGAAATCAACCCAACACTAATAAAACTTAAACCCATTTTCGCGTCCCTTTTCTTCTTCCCCTTGAAGCTGTTACGCGCAGCAGCTGATATGTTTTATTTTTTTTATTTTTTTTTTCTTTTTCTTCTTTTGACTATTTTAATTGGCCTAATTAACCCATGTTAATCATGGTTTGACTTAGGGTACGCGATTTCCGGCCTATCAAGATTAACCTAATCGTAAATTATCAATCAATTAAGAATCAATTGACCATTTACGCGTCTCACATTGAAGCTTGGTCAAACTTACCAATTAAGCAATCTAAACATCACCACTATAAATTGGACAATCCCGAGCCTTCACAACTCGCCAATACTCCCCTCTTAATCTCTAATTCTTCACACAACACTCTGTTGTTCAACCACGATCGCATAGTTTGACTTTAAGTTTGACCAAGCAATCGAACACGAATCCACACTGTAAGTGTAATCTTTTTTGTGGGTTTTGTACATCGGCCATCACTCATCAATAGCCCCATGATTAATTGGGCTATTGATGAGTGAATCAGATTATTGCTGGAGCTAGGGCTCGCAAAACTTGATTTGGGGATAAATCAATTCGACATAGTGTATTTATATAATTTAAACAGAGCTAAAACACAACCACAGGCCTAGGCCAAGTGGTTGTGCTCGTGAATTGTGACTGAGACTACCCGGGTTCGATTCTTGCTGGGCGTCCCTTTTTCCATTCCTTTTAACTTCTTTTATTTTTGAAACCAAATTAAATATATATTACATTTAATTCTTATAAATTCATTTTTAAATATTAAAACCTTTTTAAAAATTCTACAAAAATTATTTTTAGTTAATCTGATGAAAGAGTTTTATTTACAATTTTTATTTTCCTGAAATTCATTTATTTAATATTTATAATAATTAAATCAAGTTTATTCTATTTTATTTATAAAAATCTATAAAAATATCAAAACGATCTTATTAATTTCCACAAAAATTATCCTGAGTTTTTATAACATTAAGCTTTTCAGAAATGATTTTTATTTCTGAAAAATCATTTATTTAATATTTTTAATCAATTTTTGTTAGTTTTAATCGTAAATAATTCATAATAAATTCATTTTTCAATATTTTTGTACCAAAATTTTACACAAATTATTTCTAACTATCTAGAACTGAATTACAATTTTTAATTCAGAAATTCTTTGATTTTAATATTTTTAGATATTAAAGTCATATTTTGAACAATTTGAAATAATTAGATTAAATATTCTATTTTCAAGAAAATAATTTTATAAAAATTATTTTCATACTTAAAACCTTATGTTGTGACTATATTCAACTTAAAATTTTACAAAGAGATTTTTATTTATTTATTCATTAAATTTCTTATATTTAATAAACAATTTGTTTAATAAACAAATAAACATTTATCCCCAATTCGAAGCCCTAGAAATACATATATCTTAGAGTTATTTCCCTTACACATTATCGAATACTTTAGGTTGATCATTTGGGAGTAATCTCAATTCATATTTCGTTGTCCAAGTCCAATTTTAAGTTATTACGTGAACTGTGAGTATTCCTACCCCTTTTTGCTTTTATACACTTTTGGGGTGTTACATGTACACTATTACAATTTCAAATACAAGTTTACATTTTTACAATACAATTCTAGTACTATGTGCATTGCTTACAACGTGCTTTATGCTTAGACAATACATGTGGATTACATTTGTACTTAGTGAAATCATTAACATGGTACAAGCCGACCTTAACATTGGATAGCGCTATTTGGATTGACAACCCGCCTAGATTGATTCTCCCCCTTTTTCATCGGAGAATCCGTGGCCAGTGTTAAGTTATCATCCATTTATTGGTTGAGTACACTACAGTTCATACAGTACATTATACAGTCACAGGGTTGATTTCGCTCATTTGTTTGATACATGGTTTACATATTTGCACTGTAGCTTGCACTTGAATTGTATACTTTTTAACCTACTATATATATCAAAACTAGGAATGCTCACCAACATTTCATATGTTGACCAAATCTATTTGTACATGTTTCAGGTGCAGTTTGATCTAGTGCTTTAGCAAGGAACATTTAGTGCTTTATTTTAATTCAGTTAATTCAATATTTACATTTCTTTTAGACAATGTATTGTCCATTTCCATGTAAGACAATTTTGGATTATTCAATAATATTTTACATTTTAGTACCATGTGCTTTTGAACAATCGTCACTACGTGGCACCTCGATGATTCCGCCATCGGTTGGGGTGTTACAGATTGGTATCAGAGCCATGGTTATAGGGAATTAGGTTATTAGATAAAATGGCCTAGACTATAACCGAACTTAAACTTGCATGCATAATATTTCCTGAATTACCCTACCCCTCATTTCTCCCTACTCTCTTCCTTCTATCTTTCCCTTCTTCCCTCTCTCTATTCTTCTTATCTTTCATCATAGTGCATAGAGATGGTGTCCTACAAAGAGTGGAAAGTTTACATCATCATGGAACGAGAGCATTACCTTCTATGAAGACACTCTTAGACATAATACCTACTCTTATTTTACTCCTTCAAAGTTGTTGAACTTTAATGAGTGTGATAAGGACACGTGCAATCTGGAAGGGTGGACGCCTGTACACTGGGTTTTCTGGCATAGGCAAGCATAGCGCATAAATCCATTTACGGACCTGTTATGCTTACCTGGGGATTCCTGGAGTGAGTGTCCACTTATAGGCTAAAGCATGTCTTCTTTGATCACCATTGGGTTCAATTACTTTGAAATGTCAACGTCCTTGTTGAGCTTTACAGCTAGACAAGGGCACTCCAAGCATTTTGTACAAGTTTTTCCAATACTACCCTCTCGTTTCATATACAATACTTTGCATATCATGAGTGCTTACAAGATCATATCTTCATAATTATCTGTACGATTATACACTTACATTTTCTAATCTCATGATTATTATTTGACTACCTCATAGATGTCTGCTCGCCGCATGCTCCGTGATGCCAGCCAACGCCCTGTTCGTGCTTCGGGACGACGTTCTGATCGTCGCCTCGCATCTTTAGTCGCCGAGCAAATTGCTGCAGTGATCCCAAACCTTGTCAGTGAGATAACCCAGAATAGTAACAGTGCCAACACAGGGAGTATGACTCAATTTCGGTGCACTTTCAAACACTTTAACTCCTGCAACCCCACAAAATTCACTGGTGAGGAGGGTGCTACTGGCCTCCTCCAATGGTTTGAAAGCATGGAGAGTACTTTCGTGAACAGTGAATGTCCTGATGAACTCCGCGTTCGCTATGCTACTAGTGTCCTTCAAAAGGGAGCGTTAACCTGGTGGAATGGCGAAAAGCGCAATCGAGGAGCTGATGTTGCTTTATCATTATCTTGGGCAGATGTTAAGGAACTCATGATCGCCAAATTTTGCCCTAGGAACGAAATCAGGAAACTGGAGGAAGAGTTCCATGGACTGAAACAAGACAGTGGTGAGAATCTTGCGTATAATACTCGATATCACGAACTTAGCATACTGGTTCCACACATGGTCACCCCAGTCTCTCGAGCAATTGAGAAATATATCGAGGGATTACCTGACCTGATTCAAGACGTTGTCACTGGAGGCAAAGCCGCTACGGTAGAAGAAGCCATCCAACTTGCAGCCACCTTAACAGACAAACACGTAAGGAAAGGAAACTTGGTTAGGAAGGGCACCAAGACACCTACTGAGAAAACCACCAATGTTGTTGAACAACCTAAGACTGTTTTAGCAAAGGCCGCCACTACTGCTTCGAACTCTAAGAAACGAATGGGCGATAATCAGAACCATGCTGTTGTTGATCCGATGGCTCAGCCTCCTATCAAGAAAGCCTACACGGGAATCCATCCTCAATGCAACACCTGCAAATATCATCACCCTGCAAATCTTCCATGCCGTCAATGCACTAGATGTGGGAGGTTTGGACACCTTGTTACCACTTGTCGAGTAATGGTTGGAACACAGAATAATCATCAAACAGCTGCCCAGGGACCACTACAGATTACTAACGGTCGGGCATGTTATCATTGTAGAGACCCTAATCACATGCTACCCCAATGTCCCAAATTGAACAATGTAAACCTGGTGACACATGGACGAGCTTTCAATATCAATACCAACGAAACAACTGATCAGGATGACGTTAATCCCACTGGTTAAGCCATGGATGAAATCTTCCCAAGATTCGAGAATCCAATACTCGTGTTTTCATTTTCTCGATCCTATTATCATTTTGTACCCAATTTTGTCGCACTCATACAATTTCCTTGCATACTATTGTGTACGAACACGGATTTGGAAATTTATTATATCGATTACGTTTATTTTTAATCATACAAGACTCTACCCTACATTTACTTGAAACGTTTGGACTTGATACTTGATCTTACAGATGCTTTTCTAAGAAAACATCATTGGTTATTACATGAAACTAGATTTTTCTCTTAATTTGACTACGCATTGAACATCTAATTATTCATGATACTCGTAAACATTTAATTATTCATGATAACACTTACACTTAATGGTTGTAGTACTTACAAACTTGCTTGCATAAACATGCTATCAATTTGCAATCTATGTGAATAATAATTGTTGCACTTAATAGAAGTCATCATGCCTTTTCAACAGTCGGGAGAGGCCCTACAACCTGCTCCCCGACTGGTGGAGGCTATCGAACATACTCAACGATTGGTAGAGGTCACTATGCCTTTTCAAACAGTCGGGAGAGGCCCTACAACCTACTCCACGGCTGGTGGAGGCTATCGAACCTGCTCAACAATCGGTGGGATCATAGAAGGACATAAAACCCTAATGTAAGGTAAATTGATGATTCCGGTCCGGAACGTAATCATGAATTTACAGGTACGTTAGGGTAGTGTGAAATTCTATTAGAGTTTTTTTTGGAAGACGTCCAGTACATTTTCAAGGTATCAAAGGTGTGGTGGGTTAGCTGCGGTACACCCTGTATACAAACACTAATGATGCATTGAAAGTGAGACTGGAAGTCGGACCAGGAACAAACTCTGTTACTTGGTAGTTCATTTAGTCTTTCTGTAGTCAATCAACTCATGCATTTATTTTAGGAGTCCTAAAACTTGAAGTAGTGATTTACTAGATTCTTACTCTCTTTACCCTTTCGAGACGAACCTAATCCAATCCTTAACCCACACCTATCAAACCTACCATCCAAGTCATTCGAAACAGTTTACTTTGTTACCTATAAATTCACGTTGTACCTTAACTCTAATTTTCCAAACCACTGCTACCTTAACTTTTACCCAAGCATCCATAACCCTATGTTTCAAATAACTTCGGGACGAAGTTTCTAAAAGTAGGGGATGCTGTGACATCCGTCACTTTTCTTTTATTATATATAATAACAATAATAATAATAATAATAATAATAATAATATTAATAAAAAAAAATAATCAGATTTTAATATAGATATATGTAGCCTTTTTTTTTTTTTTTTTAAACAAACCATCCTTAACCATAACCAAACCATAGCCCAAACCCATCTTTCTTAAACTGAAGCCCATCAGGCCCAACAGCCTTGGCCCACTCCCTTCCACCCCTTCCCTTGGTACAATTAAAAACAAAAAAAAGTTTGTTCCAGCCGGGTCTCGAACCCGGGCAGGCTCCCACACAACACCAACGTCCAACCACTTGAGCTACACCTCTTATCTGAAATCAACCCAACACTAATAAAACTTAAACCCATTTTCGCGTCCCTTTTCTTCTTCCCCTTGAAGCTGTTACGCGCAGCAGCTGATATGTTTTATTTTTTTTATTTTTTTTTTCTTTTTCTTCTTTTGACTCTTTTAATTGGCCTAATTAACCCATGTTAATCATGGTTTGACTTAGGGTACGCGATTTCCGGCCTATCAAGATTAACCTAATCGTAAATTATCAATCAATTAAGAATCAATTGACCATTTACGCGTCTCACATTGAAGCTTGGTCAAACTTACCAATTAAGCAATCTAAACATCACCACTATAAATTGGACAATCCCGAGCCTTCACAACTCGCCAATACTCCCCTCTTAATCTCTAATTCTTCACACAACACTCTGTTGTTCAACCACGATCGCATAGTTTGACTTTAAGTTTGACCAAGCAATCGAACACGAATCCACACTGTAAGTGTAATCTTTTTTGTGGGTTTTGTACATCGGCCATCACTCATCAATAGCCCCATGATTAATTGGGCTATTGATGAGTGAATCAGATTATTGCTGGAGCTAGGGCTCGCAAAACTTGATTTGGGGATAAATCAATTCGACATAGTGTATTTATATAATTTAAACAGAGCTAAAACACAACCACAGGCCTAGGCCAAGTGGTTGTGCTCGTGAATTGTGACTGAGACTACCCGGGTTCGATTCTTGCTGGGCGTCCCTTTTTCCACTCCTTTTAACTTCTTTTATTTTTGAAACCAAATTAAATATATATTACATTTAATTCTTATAAATTCATTTTTAAATATTAAAACCTTTTTAAAAATTCTACAAAAATTATTTTTAGTTAATCTGATGAAAGAGTTTTATTTACAATTTTTATTTTCCTGAAATTCATTTATTTAATATTTATAATAATTAAATCAAGTTTATTCTATTTTATTTATAAAAATCTATAAAAATATCAAAACGATCTTATTAATTTCCACAAAAATTATCCTGAGTTTTTATAACATTAAGCTTTTCAGAAATGATTTTTATTTCTGAAAAATCATTTATTTAATATTTTTAATCAATTTTTGTTAGTTTTAATCGTAAATAATTCATAATAAATTCATTTTTCAATATTTTTGTACCAAAATTTTACACAAATTATTTCTAACTATCTAGAACTGAATTACAATTTTTAATTCAGAAATTCTTTGATTTTAATATTTTTAGATATTAAAGTCATATTTTGAACAATTTGAAATAATTAGATTAAATATTCTATTTTCAAGAAAATAATTTTATAAAAATTATTTTCATACTTAAAACCTTATGTTGTGACTATATTCAACTTAAAATTTTACAAAGAGATTTTTATTTATTTATTCATTAAATTTCTTATATTTAATAAACAATTTGTTTAATAAACAAATAAACATTTATCCCCAATTCGAAGCCCTAGAAATACATATATCTTAGAGTTATTTCCCTTACACATTATCGAATACTTTAGGTTGATCATTTGGGAGTAATCTCAATTCATATTTCGTTGTCCAAGTCCAATTTCAAGTTATTACGTGAACTGTGAGTATTCCTACCCCTTTTTGCTTTTATACACTTTTGGGGTGTTACATGTACACTATTACAATTTCAAATACAAGTTTACATTTTTACAATACAATTCTAGTACTATGTGCATTGCTTACAACGTGCTTTATGCTTAGACAATACATGTGGATTACATTTGTACTTAGTGAAATCATTAACATGGTACAAGCCGACCTTAACATTGGATAGCGCTATTTGGATTGACAACCCGCCTAGATTGATTCTCCCCCTTTTTCATCGGAGAATCCGTGGCCAGTGTTAAGTTATCATCCATTTATTGGTTGAGTACACTACAGTTCATACAGTACATTATACAGTCACAGGGTTGATTTCGCTCATTTGTTTGATACATGGTTTACATATTTGCACTGTAGCTTGCACTTGAATTGTATACTTTTTAACCTACTATATATATCAAAACTAGGAATGCTCACCAACATTTCATATGTTGACCAAATCTATTTGTACATGTTTCAGGTGCAGTTTGATCTAGTGCTTTAGCAAGGAACATTTAGTGCTTTATTTTAATTCAGTTAATTCAATATTTACATTTCTTTTAGACAATGTATTGTCCATTTCCATGTAAGACAATTTTGGATTATTCAATAATATTTTACATTTTAGTACCATGTGCTTTTGAACAATCGTCACTACGTGGCACCTCGATGATTCCGCCATCGGTTGGGGTGTTACAGGTGGGTTAAGCATTCAATAGGGAATATCAATAGATTTCATAGTAAAAATTACAACATTTTTTAAAACACTAAATAAATTAAAACACTTTATTAATAATAAAACATACATTAAAAAAAGAACATTACATAACATTATTTTTAATAAAACCTAAATTTAAATATAATCACGTAACAAATGCCACGCGGAAAGGTATTCGAATTCTTCGTCGTAGTCCAAAAAGTAGTCGATTTTCGCCAATTCTATGAGCCCTTCCTCGGACTCGTTTGGCGACTCCTCTTTGTTGGAGTTGAAGAACCCTTCGAATACGGTGCACTCCGCCTTGACGTTGTGAAACTTTTCTATAACATCTTGTGTCGTACGGTTTGTCTGACCGCCGACAAGTGTTCGAAACTCAAAAAATACTCTACTCCAAAATGGAGTTGCACGAATTTCTTGACTGGTGTTTGAAACTCGGGTGTTTTCGGCAACATTTCGCCATGCCAGTGTAACCCCAAGGATCTCCTCGTCGGTCCATGAAGACATTTTACTTGGTTTGATTGATGTTTTGTAAGAAAAATATGTGATGTAGTGAAGAATTTGTTAATTTGGCGGGTATTTATAGTGTGAAATAATTTAATTTAATTAAATATTTAATTTGGTAGGTAATAAAAATAAATAAGGACAATTAAAAAAATAAATAAAATTCCTTAATAAGAACATTTTATTAAGAATTGTTTGGACGTGATAAGCACCTCCAGAAATACATTTTTTCAGCCATGAATCGTCTGTAAGACGAACATGTTTGTTTTAGATCACCGTTCGTAGTAATTGGTTTATCAGTAACCAAATGCTCCATCAGCATACAAAGATATACCGCTTCATTACCAGACAGGGAGTTATGTGGTGCAACATAGTCTTCGTTAAGATTGAAAGTTATACATTTTTCTGGATTACCTGTTTTCTTCCAGAATCTTATGTTCACTAGTAAAGCTCCTAAATAAACTTGTATCTTCGTCAGCTTTGGGTGAACAATGGTTCTGTATTTGTCTCTGATACGAAGGTCTTCGCAAGCATACATAACAAGTTCTTGCGTCACCAACTCTAGTCGCACCAATAACCATTCCCTATTTTCAAGCTGAACGGGGAAAAAAACAAAATCAACGTCGAAAAATGAAGGAAACGGTTTGAATTTGCCATTGCAATAGTTGGCCAAGTTTTTTGGTACAGATTCTAATAACGAATTATAAAATTCTGGTGGAAGAATTGTCCACCGCATATTTAGCGAAGCATTTTTTTGTAGCTTTCTACTCCTCCAGTTCATCAGTCTTCCAACCCATCCTTCAACATGCTGAAAAATAATTGAATCACAATTTTCAGTAAAAAAAAATAAAAAAAAACATTAAAATTTAAGTTATTACTGTTGGTGTGAGGTAGCCGTTAGAACGATAGCCCAACAAAATTCCCCAAAAATTTTTGTCAAGCTCAATACTTCTTGAAAAAACAGCAGAATAACAAAACGGTGCGTCGCCTTTATTGTAGAAGTCAACAACATTAGTTGCCCAATTATCATTCTCATCGTCCGGTATAGCCCATTTGCCGATAACGTTTCCGTGTAAGCTTTGTCGATTACTGATAAATTCTCTTTCTTTGGTAATTTCAGGTTCCTTCGGACGCCTCCATTTTTTTAGTATCCAACTCGATGAATGTTTCTCTGGTTGAGAAAAGTATTCTTCTGGAGCTATATTTTTATCACGGCCGTCAGACATTTTCTTGAGCGATACTTCTCCAACAACCTTTTTTAACGACAAAATATTTTACGTTTACAACTACTTATATAAAGATGATTTTAAATATAAATTATTTATTTAAATTTTTAATTTTTTGTTTTTTAAATTTTTAATTGATTAGGGGCCCACAAAATGTCTCGTCAGACGGGTTAGTATTGGGAACCGTCTCGTCAGACGGGTTAGCGTTGGGGACCGGACCCGGCTTGTGAGACGGGTTGGGAACCGAAACCGGCTCAGCAGTTCTTTCCATGTACCGTCTCAAAAGACGTGTTGGGAACCGGAACCGGCTCAGCAGATCGTTCCGGGTACCGGCTCAAAAGACGGGTTGGGAACCGGGACCGGCTCAGCAGATCGTTCCGGGTACCGGCTCAAAAGACGGGTTGGGAACCGGGACCCGTCTTTGTCAGAGGGTTGACTGAGAGGCTTTGGGAACCGAACCCGTCTTGGTCAAACCGTCTCCTGAGACGGCTTGGGAACCGGACCCGGCCCATGCAGCCCGGTCCCACTAGGGTTTACCTTTTGGGGGTAAAAGTAAACTTTCGGTGAAAGTCTCTCCACCGAAAGACGCTACGTTGACGGGAACCCTTTTTTACCGGTTTTCTTGTTTATCATCTATTTTCCGGCGAACGGTTTGCTAGGACTCCGGTCAAATTATCAGACGACGGTCATTTATAATCAAAAAGGTAATATTAACGTTCCTTTTTAAAGTTTTAAATTTTTTTTTTCATTGAAAACGACGCAACACAAACGGGACCACCCGACATATTTTTGGTCATGTGGTCCACCACGAACGTGCTCACCGTCGACCGTCGATTAATTTTTAATTTTGTTTGTTTTTTTGTTGTCCGTTAATCGAGGTTGACCAAACCCGTTTGACCATGTTTAATCCGAGTGACTTTGTCGACCCGACGAACCCACATCAAATACTACAAGAGGAACAGTATGAAGAGTTTTTTCGGCACCCACAACAGCCGAATCCTCCTCGGAGCTTACCTCCTGCGGTAAGCGTTTGCTACCATTTTTCAGTCAAGTATTTTTATCATTTTTCATTTACCTTGTTTGTTACTAAAAATTTTTTTATAACCTTTTTTTTAGTCTGATACCGAAATAAAAGTCCGAAGTGCCTGGAACAAAGTAACAGAAATGAATACTAGAATGTCCGAGGCAATGAAGACGCGTTTTAGGGAGACCGTCTTCGGTCACTTTCTGGATGTTATGAGCCATGTTTGCGAAAGTAATTTGTTACTCTCAGTGGCACAACATCAGATTGAGACGGGACTGCCTAGTATCGACGGCCTTTTTTATCAAATCGGTCCTAACAGTCTTCTATTCACTCCACAACAGTTTTGTCTGATAACGGGCCTAAGATTTGGCCGTCACGATGGTTGGGAACTCGCACAATCCCCAACATCGTTTAAAAGACGAATATTCCGTGAAGTGAGTAAGGTATCTTATCAACGTGTGCTTGATATTTTCAACGGTGACTGGATCGATTATGAGGAGGATGATGTTGTCCGTATTTGTATCCTGGTATTAATTGAATCGGTGTTTAAGGGTACCCAAAATAGCGCTACCGTGGATGATCTAGTCCTCGATCTTGTTGATGACTTTGAAGCGTTGAATGCATTTCCATGGGGAAGTTATTTTTGGGAAGATTTGGTTAAAAATATCAATAACATGCACCTGATTCAAAAGCAGGGTACAAGGGGCTTCAGTTTAAAATCTTGTAATTGGGTTTTCAAGGTATTAGTTTTTATGAATTATTTACTTTTAATTATTAATTTTAATAAATATTGTTGATATTTCTAAATTTTGTTTAAAAACTTGCAGATCTGGATATTTGAGATATTTCCAGAATTTAAAACCGATCCACATTTTTTTGTTGGTGATGCAATCCCCAGAGTTCTTTCCTGGGGTCCGGGAAAAAAAATGCAGAGGAACACCATTGATCGTAAGATCACCGTAAATTCTATGGTAATCTTTTGAAATCATTTTCTACCGAATTTTTTTTTGAAAAGCTAAATATAAGTGATAAAATTTAAAAAAAAATTGTTGTGCTTCAGCTTGAAGGGTTTAAGCCGTTTAGGTTTCTACTTCCGAATGACGTTGAGCTGCGCTGTGCCTGGTACACTGATAGTGCCCATTTTTTACGAGGACAAAGGAACCGGGCTCAAGGGTGCTTTAATAAGTCGGCCGAGTTTCATCCGTCTGCCTATGTAAATTTTGATAATACGGGAGCGGATGATATAAATTTCGATGATCTGCATACGGTTTACGGTGATGAGCCTGTTGATTCGACGGCCAAAAAAAGAAAGTCGGAAACTGTTCCGACAACCTACACTATCAACGATGATTTAATAGAGCAATTTAAAGCGTTGATGGATGATAGGTTGGAAAACTTTTATAATAACAAGTTGAAAGGTTTACTGCCTGAGGTAAAGTTGTCGTATGATTATTATTAATCCGTATTAATTTGTTGAAAAGTTTAAAATAATTAACATTTTTAAATCTTAGGTACGTAAATCCCAACCGACTGGTGAAGAAGGCCCGACGAGCTCGCATCACAATGAAAATGTTGATGAAATGTTTTGCTCGGGTGATGTATATAGACCAGACACCGACGGCCTAAAAAAGCCTGTATGTTTTATTTTATTTTTTTCCTTCATAGTTTAGCATTTAAATTCAAAATAATTGGTTCACTTTTGTCACTTTAACAGTTGAGACGGTCTCAAAGGTCAACAAAGCCATCCTCGTGTATGCTTTCCCCATTTACAACAATAAAAGGTGCAAAAAAGAAGAAGTTCAAATCAGACGATGAAAACGAAAACATAAAACTAATAAAAAAATGGTATCCAAAACAAAAGGATAAAAATAGAACTTGTGCACTATTTGGGGGAAATATATTCCCGGATGACTTTTGGGAAGATCTTTTCGGCGATTATCCATCGAACGGTTGGTTAGGCAGCGAGGTAATAATTTTTAAATATTTGTTACTTTTATTAACTATGTTTAATTTAATTAATATATTTACCGCAGTTTAATATTGAATATTCAAATTATTTATTATAGCACATATATGGATGGACACACCATCTCTACGAGACTCTTTGGAGCTCAACCTCCCGTTGGAGCATCCTTCCTCCATATTTTGTGGGGGGTTTATTTAGCCGTACTAATAACCAGCCTTTTAAAGATTTGTTTGATGGGTCATTCGAACCGTTTCCAAAAATCGCTGATGTTGACGAGGTTGTTTTTCAAATTTAAATCATGGTTTTGTTTGTTGAACATATTATGATTTGTTTTTAACATTTTGTTTCAAACTATTTGCGTTTTAATAGGTATATGTTGTGTTGAATATAAGCTTACAACATTGGATCCTCGGAGTTTTTAACCTGCGCCAGCGAACGTTTACCATCTACGACAGGTAAATGTTGAACCTATTCATTTTAATGCCGGTTTTCATTAGGTAATAGTGTTAATTTTGATAATGTTTTTTCTATATTTTGCAGTTTACTTGGTTTGAGGGGCGCGGAGAAGGCCAAAAGAGAGGTCATATGCAATGCTAATTATGCATTTGAGCTTTGGCTAAGATCCAATAATTACTACGAATCCGTAAACCCGTACATATACGCCCCTCCTTTCGAGGTCGTAGAGCCTAAAGATGTACCCCAACAGTCCGGAGATCTTGGTGATTGTGGGGTTTGGGTGTGCATATTTATTGAGAGGTTGATTAAAAACGAACCTCTATATAATGAACATGAAAACACCCAAGAAACAGCTTTAAAAATGCGGCACAGGATGGCCATTGAATTTTATAGGAACGTTTTGGCGGAACCTGATACGGTAGATAATAGACAGACTCCCGATGAAGACGAACTGAAATTGTTAAATTAATATTACTAATGTCATTATTATTACTACTCCTCTTGTGTTACATTAGTAGATATGCAAACAAAACCCAACTAACTACCAAAAGTAACTTCAACAATCTGGCCTGCAAACGGTATTTTCTAGCCAAAGCTTGTTGCTCGTCTAACGATTGCCTCAACCCCGGAACGATTTTTTTGCACCTGAAACATTCCGACGCTTCTACCCACCTAATAAATCCACAACCAGCAGTCTGTGGTTTAAAAAAAAAAAACAGTTATTTGATGATCATTAAAAGCACACGATAAATATTAAAATTTAATACTTACGCAACACACGAAGTCTCTATCCGGGTTTGCATCAGTTCTCGAGATAAGTATACGTGTAGTTGCACCGCATGAACATATTTCTCTTGACCTGCTAAATCGTCTAGATGAAGACCTTGAAGATGAAGATGATGACTGAGACATGGTGATGGTATATAAACCTCTACACAATTGATGATGAACGGTTGGTGGTAGGTATATTTATAAAAAACGAAATAGTTATTTGCCAATTTAGTCCTTGACGTTTGGCAAAAATTGCAAATTCCACCCGATATTGGTACACCTATCAACCTAGGTCCTTATATAGAAGCTCATTTCACATGCAGATGAAATAGCATAATGACTAACATTCCTGCTCCCGTAGAGAACACAATTTGGGTTAATCCACATAACCAATCAAGTTTTTGGGCTCCAAATGTTCTTGAGTTTTACTACGATGGTGATAGCACATGTTGCTATACAACCTATATGGGGCGTACACCATTAAACAAAGAGTGGTGGGGTGGTATTTTAGGGTACTGTGGAAGCGGATATCTTCAAAAAACGGTAAATACTATGACTGTTACGTTATACGTTATATGATATGATAATTTTTTTGTGATTTTATTAACATTTATTTACAGCATGTTCGTGCATGGTGCAACAAATTGATGTCGTTAAGGGACATTGAACGACAAAGAAGACCAACAACATGTAGTTATGGTCTTTGGACTGTTCTTCCCCCTAATTTCTATAACCTAATTATTGAACAAGATCACCATGCTTATTGCTACGCAAACGGCTCGAGAAGAATATATCCACCTCTTTGGGAAGTTGATATGGTAGAATACTGTTTTTTTTTTGTATATTTTATACCTTTTTATCGTGCTGTATAAAATCTACATTTCGTTTTGGACTGTAATTTTCAGGTATATATACCAGCCTCGATAGACGATGAAAACTGGTTTGTTCTACAAGTTGACATGAAATTACTACAAGTAACAGTGTATTTCCCAAATAACTGTAGTCCCATAGATTGCGGCGATACTTTTTGCAGTCATAGAAAAATTCATCAAATTCTTATAGAATTTGAATCTGCTTTCATATGGTTTCTAGGGGCAATAACGTACTGGCAAAAGTCTGGTAGAAACGAAGTTGAATCATTACAATTTTCGGGGGATGTTGTCTGGCCTGTCACCAATAGTCGCATTGGTCGACATTCAGGGGTAATCGTTTGTATGTTGCTGAGAAATCTTGTTCAAAACATTACATTGACTTGGAGAGAAGGCAGCCTACATGATGCTTGCATGAGATTCAGACGTTTCATGGCAGATGAAATTTATGCTGGTCGTTTTGCACCGTCAAATATTTAAATATTTATCTACCTAGTTTATGTATTGATGTAAAACTTGATATATCGAAGTTATTTGTAAGTTTTATGTTATAAACATTGTTAAGTAAATAAATTAAAGTAAATAGCACCACTAAAAATCAGCAAGGTTAACAGTCGAACAAGTATTATGAATTACATATTCTGCAAAGTCATCTGCTTCAACGAAAGTGGGGGACGGTGTTTGATGATGATTTTCTTTCTTTGAACCACGCCTAGCAGATTTTGATCGTGAGGCAACAGGAGCTGAACATCGGTCACGATGATGACCGTGAGTTCTACAACGACTGCAATATACAGGCGTAGGTTCCTCGCCTCTCGATAAAATTCGTTTATTTTCACGAGGACGTCCCGACTGTCGTTTTGTGATATGTGGTGGTTGTAGAGGAATCAAACACTCTGGCGTCTCCCATTCAGACCTGTGGGGTAAAGGATAAATGGCCTCTTCATATGTTGTTTTGTATAACTGGTTGCTATACCAAGGTGACGTATAATGACTGCAGTCCTGTTCCTTCAGTAATTTTGATACTGCAATCATGTGGCCACATGGGAAACCAGATATCTGGGGAACACAACAACTGCATGTTTCATTAGACAGATCAACAAAACCATTTTTCCCACCGTCTAGAACTTGAAAAGTGTTAACCCCAACGCCATAAGCCTTCCACGTTCTAGAATATTCAATCTTTTTAATAATTTTTTTTACCGCGAAAGGAGTCAGTACGTGTTTATTTTGAATAGCCTCATTTCGGCGTTCGTAATACCATTGTTGAAGTTTTTGTCTAAAAAATTCAACCAAATGGGTGATTGGAACTTTTCGTTCGTCCTTAGATAAGGCGTTGATTGACTCTGCACTGTTAGATGTCATATAATGATATCGTTTCCCCGAACAGTGTGCTCTTGACCACTTATGTAAACCGATACTCAATAGAGTATTCCTAACCCGTGGTAGGGCTGCACACAGCGCGTTAAAACTTTCTTCAAAATCAGACACCCGGTAAGCTTTACAAGTGTTCCACCACAGTGTCTCTAAATCCTTCTTTTTGCTTTTTGGTATCTTTAAGTTCACCATCAAATGTCGACAGCACAACCCGTGAAATGCATTAGGAAAAACCGTCCGAACTGCCAAATCTATTGAGTTGGCTCTGTCAGATATGATCGCCAAATCCGGGTGCTCACCGATACACTCTTTAAGTTTCGATAAGAACCACGTCCAACTCTCACCGTCCTCGGATTTGCCGATACCATATCCAACGGGTAAAATTTGGTTGTTACCATCCATGCCAACAGCAAGGAATAACGTTCCCTTAAACTCACCTTTTAAGTGTGCCGCGTCTATAATAATGACCGGTCTTAAAGACAGAAGAAAACTCCGAATCTGTTTAATAAAATGAAAAACAGATAAATTTTAGACTTCAGTAAACCAAAACATCAATAATTTATTTAAGTTGGTATGAAAATAGGTAAAAATATTTTACTGACCGTTGCACCAATGGCAATAAAAAGCATTTCAAAACGATTGTCTTCATCAGTTTTAATCTCAGTAACAGTCCCTGGATTTGCATTTCGCAAATTATAGCAGTAGAACGGAAGCTCAGAAAACGATTGTTTGCTACTTCCTTGCAAAAGCTCAAGTGCATGACACTTCCCCCGCCAAGCTTGAGTATATGATATATCAACCTTAAATCTTTCTCGAAAATCTTGTACTATTTCGTTTCCACGATAAACACGTCTAGTATCTCGCAATTGGTGCTTCAGTATGCTACCAATTACTTGCGGGTTAGCTTGACGAAGATGGGGATGTGTTTGAGTTTTAGAACATGTGTGGTTGTTGTTAAAAAATGTAACAAAAAACGTGTCTGAAGTTGGGACAGAACGTGACCTAAATTGCCAATCACAATCATCAACTAGACATGAAATTTCATACCTCGTTTTAGATGACCTGTCGACTTTATAGGAAAAACGTTCAGACAAACAAAAATTTCCTAACTGCAATTTCAATTCATCTTTGTTACGAAATACGGAACCTTCCGAAAAAACTAAAGAGCTTTTGGTTATATCTGAAAACAATTCAGAACTTGGCTTTCCATAAAATTCTTCTTTTTCAGCTTTCTCATCATCCAAATTTCCAAAACACCCATATGGTGTGTAATGATCAAAATTTTCTATAGACAAATTTAGATCAGGGACTTTTGAATCATTTGAAGGTACGTCGTTTAAATGAGCATTACTAGACGAACCCACACCTGGTTCATCTACAACATACAACTTCAATACTTCATGGGGGTTTTGCAAAGCAACTTTAAAAAGAAAAGATACATCACGATCATTAAAAATGTCGATTGCATCATCAAAAGCTGACATTTTATAAGATAACCTTGAAATGTTTGGAATCTCACACACATCGGAAACTACATTTAAAAAACTAAGATACGAGATATTTGAATCAATTTCAAAACCACGTCTTTTACAGCTACTATCAACAACGTATTCCATTCGACCGTTGACAACTTCCCACCTGCCTCCACTATAGATTATAAAACTAACCATTTTTAAAAACACAACTTTTTTTTAACACTTTGAAAGAAAAATAAGGAATACAAGAAAAAATTCAAACAAAATTGTTACAAAATTTACTAATTTTATAACAAACGGTTCGTCATGCACGTCACATCACCGAAAACGTCTCCGTCGATGTACGACGTCCGGCATCGAGTCGGTTCAGAAACAGTAAAAAGACGGTACGGGAAGCCGTCTTTTTCGTACCCGCTGACGTCTCAGGAGACGGTTCATAAATTTTAAAAGACGTCACCGGAGACGGCTTTTTCGTACCCGCTGACGTCTCAGGAGACGGTTCATAAATTTTAAAAGACGTCACCGGAGACGGCTTTTTCGTACCCGAACCGGCTCAGGAGCCGTCTCCGGTGGGATAGGATATATTATTTTATTATAAGCCGAGCCGAAGACGGCTTAACTTGAGCCGTTGATGAACCGTCTCAGGGACCCCACCGGAGACGGCTTTACGGCGCTGACACGTCTCAAGCCGCCACGGGAGCCGGGTGGCAGACATCGGGATCGTAACCGCCACGTGTTGGGTTGCTACTGGTTGGAATGCAAAGGATCTCGGGAGACGGTTCAGCCCTTTTGGAAACCGTGTCCCGTCTCTCCAAAGACGGTGGAGGGGGCCATTTACGCAAAACGCCCGGTCAAGGGGCTATTTTGGCCATTTTCCCAAAACAAAACCAGGCTTTTAGTTGAGCAGATGAACTTATTATGAAACCCTCGGGTCGGTTACCCGACCCAAATCCGACCCAGTTTTATACAATTTGTTGTTTTTTTATAACATTTCAACCCCTAAACTTTCTACTTTATACTTTTTGTTACTCCTCAAGCAGCTACGGATGATAAAATTACACACGTTGTTGTGCGGTTCACTTTATTAACTTGCATCCATGATTAGGATTTAGGACTTGGGAGGTTCTAGGCTCGTAAATGAACCGAATAATTACGAAAACATAATTAAACATAATTTTTTTTCATGTTCATTTTTAAGTAAATTGTTATGTTCATGTTGTTCGTTTAAGCCTAAATGAACAGTTCATGAACGTAAATATGCATAAAAAAAACCTTAAATGAGCATTAATGATCAGTAAAAAAAAAACACACATGAACATGATTGAACAAACACAAACAGATATAATTTTAACGTTAATGATCACAATCGAATAATTTTAATACATTACAATTGATCCAAAAACACATTTAAATTAGGGTCTGTGCATACTAACAATAAGTAGTATATTAAATAAGTAATCATTTACCATAAGTTCAATTGAAAAACCCATTTTGTATGACTAAAAAAATACCCGATTACTAATTGGTTACATACAGAAAATCCACTTTATGTTTATATTTATATAAATATAACTACTTATGTAATTATTAAAATTTAAACGAACATAAATTGGATGTTCACAAACATTAATGAAAGAAAATAACGTTTGTGTTTGTTCATGTTCGTTCATTTAATAAAACGCACAGTTTTTTTTGTTCATATTTGTTCATTTATTAAATAAACGAACTTCCCACTGAACAAGTTCACGAACAGTTTATGAACGTTCGGTTGGTTTACATGCGTAGAGCTAGGACATCCGAAGACTTTATTTTTCTTTCCATAAATAGTGTTTTAATAGAGTGTTTCACTTTTGGTGATTGTTTTTGTTGTCTTTCACTTTTGGTGTACGGATTGTGAGTATCTTATAGGCAACGGACATTAGTTTCTGTAAGATCCCACATCGGTTGAGAAGGAGAATAAACACTTCCTTATAGGGGGTGGGGGAACCTTCTCTACCAGACCCGTTTTGGCCAGTCCTTCGGGAGTGAGACCAATGCAAAACCGTGAGCTGCGGCGAAGCGAACAATATCGTGGTACGGGTTAGCTTGGGCTGATAAAGTTGGTATCAGAGCCGGGGCCCGGATCGGTGTGCCAGTCGTGCCCGCGAGGACGCTGGGCTCCCTAAGGGGGTGGATTGTAAGATCACACATCGGTTGAGAAGGAGAACAAACACTTCCTTATAAGGGGTGGGGGAACCTTCTCTACCAGACGCGTTTTGGCCAGTCCTTCGGGGGTGAGACCAATGCAAAACCGTGAGCTGCGGCGAAGCGGATAATATCGTGGTACGGGTTAGCTTGGGCTGTTAAAGTTTCAGTGGTCTCAATTATTGTTTACCCAAATCTATGGTATCAAACCATAACTAGGCATGAAAGTTAAGCGATATGTGGTTTCAAACCACGGATTGGTGTCAAATCATCAATCATTTTTATGTTAAGCTGTGTTTGAAACCACGTATTGCTTAATTTTCATGCCATGTTATGGTCTTAAATTACGGGTTGTGTGAACAATAATTAAGAGCTCTAAGATTCTCCTTTGTGACATGTAGAAAACCCACAAACCGTGGTTTGAAACTATGATACACCGAAAGTGAAAGCCACTAGAAGAAAACATCCAAAGTGCCAAAAGTAGGCCTGTAAACAAACCAAACGAACACGAACACAGGCGTGTTCGTGTATGTTCATTTAACTTTAACCGAACACGAACACATAATCGAACACAAATTTGTGTTCGTGTTCGTTTATTAACAAATTTGTCGTGTTCGTGTTCGTTTATGTTCGTTCATTTAAAACCTAAACGAATAGTTCATGAACATAAACGAACACAAATGATCAATATAAATGAACACAAATGAACATAAACGAACATAAACGAACACAAACAAAGACAACTTAATAATGATTCATCACAATTCAACCAAGTCTAATCCATCACAATGAAACGAAAACCAAATGATGGGGATAAGAAATACGGCGACGCTATGGTATGTGGAGACGGGGATGAGGGAGACGACGGCGTTGTGGAGGTTGAAGAGTGGAGACGGGGCTGTGGAGGCTGGAGACAGGGCTGTGGATGGCTGGAGACGGGGCTGTGGATGTGGTCGGCCGGAAGTAGAAGAAGGTAGGGCTGTGGAGTGTGGAGAAGAAGGGAGGTGGGACTCTGAAGTGTGAATAGCGTCTGATAAGTGATATGGTTAGAATTAGGGTTGTGTTTTTAGAACATATGAATTAAGATACTTAACAAAAGGAAATAAATAATAAAAATAAAGTTAAGTTTAATTAAATGAACGAACATAAATGAACATAAATCAACGAACGTTCATGAACATAAATGAACGAACAAAACATGTGTTCATGTTCGTTCGTTTAATTAAACGAACAAAAAATTGTGTTCGTGTTCGTTCATTTATTTAAATAAACGAACATAAACGAACTTTCCGTCAAACAATTCATGAACGTTCGGTTCGTTTACAGGCCTAGCCAAAAGTGAAAGACTCTACCAAAGACATCTTTCTTGTCAAAGGCCTTTTGGTCCAGCGGCACTCCCTGTTTCTCCTAAAGGGAGAGACTCACGTAACACGTTCCAATCTTGTTGCCAGCGAATTTCTCCTAGAAAGCAAGTCATGGGTTTTACGAGGTAGTCGGTTTCCTCCTTGAACGGTTTGGCGCCACCCTCAAGCGTCAAACTAACATGGACAGTTGTAGTTCCATCTATGCAAAAAACCAATCGGGTAGTGTCTACCCATGAAGTCGTGTTTGTTCAGATATTGACCCAATTTTCGGCTTCTTGTCATGTTCTGGTTTATGTCAAATTTTTGGGTTCTTGTTGAGTTCGACCCGTCAACCTGTGAACATGACCCAATTTACCACCCGTAGGTGTATTCTTATGCGTGTTCATAATGACTTAACGTCAGGTTTAGATTTTTATGTGTTACATGACTATATCTTTTGGTTTTGTGTGAGCAAAACAAGCAGATAAGGACTTTTAGCTTGATTGTCCATCCATCTTTCTTGATAATGCCTAATGTGGGATTGAAACCTGTCTGTTTATGTATTTTATTATTGTTTCTGCTGATTGCTAATCAGTGGCGAAACTTGAGCGAAAATCTCGTCCATACTTAAAATCATGTCGTGTTTATCCTTTTGATTTGCAATGGGATGTCTTGGTAACAATTTAAACAACCGGTTACTCTAGTTCAATGAACATCTTTTTTTTTTTAACCGCGAGGACCTAGATGCAGGAAAAAAACATTTTAGATGAAACTGGCAGGACGAAAATGACAGTTTACTCTTTTTCGGTTGGTGTCTTCTTAATTGTTGTTGTTTACATACAATTTTACATCTTAACCAAGGAAAACATTGTGTACAATGATCTGAACATAACTTCACATGATTGTGTTCATTTCATTTATACTATACCTATCTCAACAAAGAATCAGCTTAACATTACAAAACTCTTGAAATCAATTAATGTCTATGATATCAAAATTTTCGATAATCCTGCAGCAGAACCGCATACAAGATCTCATTCCATGTGTCGGGAACTCCTGGTAAACACCAATGAATGCAATCCGCAAAGTTTTTCGGATCTGATCTTTGTTCCTTTGTCAACAGTTTCCCTTTCCTTTCGCCATAAATCGACGCATGACCATCTTTTCTGTATTCCGACAGCTGAGTAATGTTTAGTACTCTAACATTAACGCGCAACCGCCCCAAAACATCTTTAACAATTCCCATAATATCAAGATTTGAACCGGTTCCCCAATACGGCCGTTGTATAGGTTGTGACTCACCGAAACAGTTGCCACCATCTCCGGTCTTCCATTCCCAGTTCCTGTAGTTGTTAGATCTTCTTTTTAGCATCAACTATATGGGTCGCGAGCTAGGTTTTAAAAAGCGCGCCTTAGACGCACTTAAGCGCGAGGCGACCTGAGCCGTAGATCTGTGCGCTTTATCTCATGCAAGGCGTGCAGTGTACAAAAAGCCCGAGAAGCGCGCGCTTTTTTTTGGAAAAAAATCCCTTGAGGCGCGCGCTTTTCGTACACAAGTTGTTTTTGTGCCTCAAAGTGTTATACATCTAGCTAAAAAGGTAGTACAAATCATATATAAACCTTATTTATATCTGGGTAAAAGATGCTAAAAACCTATAGGATATAAATATAAAAATTATATAATAGGCATGTGCCTCGCGTACGAAAAGCCCACCGCTTTTCCGCTTTGCGCCTCGGTTTTAGACCTCGTCGCTTTTATGCGCTTCACGCTTTTAAAAACCAAGGTCGCGAGAAGAGTAGTACGGTAAATTACTCACCACAAGTGTGTTGGTGACATGGTCATGAAAAACACCTTCTGATCATGAGAATTTATGCTGGTTTCTATCCATTTTCCCCATGTTTCCATTGCTATCCTGTATGCTTTGGTTACATTATACTCCTGGACATTCTTCAAGTTCCCATACCTAAAATAATTTGATTTTGCAATATTATCTTAAAGTTATGTTTTCAGAGTTAGTCTGGTCCGACCTGTCAGACCAGGAACTGGCCACAAAACTGGGCCAGTTGAGTGTATTTGAACCGTCTCCATTTGAACGAGTCAAACTAGTTGAACTTGTGAACTAGTTTGGACTTCATATTGTGTTTTTTTAAGTAGTTCCATATATTGTTTAAAATTAGTTACATAAATATTTTTAATTTTTAAATTATTTATGATGTCATCCAGTTTCCGAAACAAGTCCAACACCACTAAGGTGGCCGGTTCCTTCACCAGTCTAGTTATGAAAACGTTGCGGTAGTTATGAAAACGTTGCGGTTAAGGATGAAGAACTTACGTGGCATTGATAGTCGGTTTATACATCCACCATACGTAGCTTTCGAAGACCAAAATATCAACTCCTTCCCATTGTTTGCTGTGGTTGGATATCGAGTCGAGCCTAACTAGCCGTTTCAATACCGTATGGTTTGTTGCATGATCCGAGATAGACTCTACTAGGAAAGGAGCCCAGTAGTACTCAATAGATGCATTGTACTCCTAACATTTAGATATAACAAAAAATCAGTATGCATATAACAATATATAAGCATGGAATTACATATTTAAAACAATAGTTGCAAAAGGTATTACCTCAGCTCTAAAAATCTTTCTTGGAGGTACCCTTTTAAGAGATTTTTTGCCCTCAGGAATAACAGATTGGACCAAACACACCATTGAGTCAAACATGCTTCTTTGTACTGAGTCGCCTACAAACATGAGTCTTTTATCCCTCAAAATCTCCAACAATTTCAAAGCATTAAACCTGAAAAATCATAAATTCATTCATGAATTTAGGGATGACAAATGAACCCGAGTTTGATGGTGATCCCGATACCTGAAACATTCGGGACGTGTAATGGTACTGGTATCCAGGTATGCGTTTATCTAAAAAATTGGCAAATAACCAACATGAATGTGGCATGGTATTAGGTGATACCAGGCCCAATTTACTTAAAGCAAAAATACTCGTTTACCCGAACCATATTTTTAATTGTTTTTATTTTTTGTTTGTTTTTGGTAATAGAGTAATTTACTAGCTCACTAATCTGTAGTTTCTATACATAATTTCCTTTGTTAATAAAACTATATGAAATAAAAAAAGTAAGGAATGTAATCGGAAATTCTAAGAGGTAATTTTTACTTTTTTTTTAGCAAACGAATGGGTATACCTAGTACTCGCTAGGTTTATAAGACATAGTTTTATATCAGGTATAAGATTGGGATTACCAATATCTATCTCAAACCTGTCCTTTGATGCTACAAATCTATGATTTATGAACACTAACGAGAGAAAAGAAAGGAACTGAATGGAAAGAAAATTTTGATTGTGTTCCTGAGTTTCATTAAGGAAGGAAAAGAAAAGAAAACATGTTGTGTTCCCGAATTTCAGTTAAGAAAGGAAATGGAAGGAAAGTTAGGCCAAATCCTTTAATTAGTTTTCCTTCCGATTTGAAAGGAAACGGAAGGAAAGGATATGTATCCTTTCTTTTCATTTCCTTTTCCTTCCTTCAGTTTTTTTTCTTTCTTTTCTCTCTTTAAGTAAACTCGGGAACCGAGCGTAAATAAAAAAAAATAATAATCAAATAAAAATCAGTTTGACTTTGACCTTGGTAAATTGCACCCATGAGGTTGCCATTTCCAGTTCTGATAATATGAATCAGGCCTCCCATTTTTTTGACAAGTCACTTGTTTAACCAAAAGTGGACAACTTTCTTCTGTGTAGAGTGGGTGAGACACATTGTCCCAAACCCATTTCCCTTCAAATATATCACACCCGTTTTCGATAATTTCGTCGTTAGAAACACTAATGGGCCGTCTCACCACGCGATATCCCCCACCCGGCTGCCAAAAAAACGAGCAGCTGTGGTGGCTGCTTTTCACATTTTCAAGAACTATTCGCAGTGACGCGATAAAAAGAAGCGAAACAAGTGCAGCTGGGATGAGGTATTGACTATTTCGGCGGTCCGCTAATGGTAGAGTTGTCATTTTGAGGGTGGTTGGTTAAGTGCATGAATGGAATGTGGTGTGGTTATATTTGTGTCTATTAGAAGTGATAATATTGTTGCATTGGGTTGCAAGCAATGGATAATAACCACTTCATGCAACAACCGGTTGGTGATTAGTAAGACTTCAAGTCAGGTGTTTGTTTGGTTTAATAAAAATGCAGCCATTGAAGGTGACTGTTCGGCTTCCTCTTGACTGCTTAGTAACGTAAACTTTTGTCAAGTAATGTTGAAGTCAAACTTTGTCAAGTCCGAAAGCCAATATGATGTTAAAACATATTGGGTGTGAAGTACAACACCTGCAACCTATAACCTACAAAATTTGAAGTCTCAACTTATTGGGTGTGAAGTATATGTTAGGATCATAGAAAACACACATACATGAAAACAAAGTTTTAGGTGGTTCGGTCTAAACTGACCTACGTTCACGGGGTAACTAGGGTTTTCGTTTTATTGAGTGATACAATATTACAAGTACAACAGATATATTTATAGGCTCCTAAGTATTGAAAGGAATATATGAATTGAATTCTGTGTGTCTATTAACATTGATAAAGACCCTTTATATAGGGTGTGAGGTACAAGACAAAAGGAAGCTAATTACTACAAAATGAATGCACAACATGATTTACAGGAATGATTTTCAGCAGTCAAATGTGCTGTCAAATCATTCAAATATTATTCCATATATACATATTAATAGTCCCCCGCAGTTTGAGCGGGAGGTAAGCGGACGCTCAAGCTGGACCTGAAATCTTCAAACAATGTACGAGGTAAGCCTTTGGTGAAGATATCCGCATACTGAGATGATGAAGGAACGTGTAACACCTTTATGTGACCGAGTTGGACCTTCTCGCGAACAAAATGTATGTCAAGTTCTACGTGTTTGGTGCGTTGATGTTGCACCGGATTCTGAGACAAGTAAGCGGCCGAGATATTATCACAATAGACGATAATGGCTTTGACAATGGGTACATGTAGTTCGAGGAGAAGATTGCGAAGCCAACTGGTCTCGGCAACAGCGTTCGCGACTGCACGGTACTCTGCTTCGGCACTTGACCGAGAGATGGTGGGTTGTCTCTTTGATGACCAGGAGACTAGATTGTCCCCTAGGAAGACACAATAACCCGAGGTGGATCTTCGGGAGTCTGGACAACCGCCCCAATCGGCATCGGAGTAGGCGGTCAAGGAAAATGATGAAGAGGCTGATAGCTGGAGGCCATAATTAAGTGTACCCTGAAGATAACGAAGGATGCGTTTCAGAAAAGCAAAATGTGGTTCCCTGTGAGCGTGCATAAACAGACAAACTTGTTGCACGGCATATGTGATGTCGGGTCTAGTGAACGTGAGGTATTGCAGGGCACCTGCAAGACTCCTATATGATGTGCCATCTTCGATTAACATACCATCCGTAGCACTAAGTTTGGAGTTTGTGTCACAAGGTGTTGCACAGGGTTTACATCCGGTCATATTGGCTCGATGTAGGATGTCACGGGTGTATTGTGATTGATTGAGAAATAGTCCCTTGGAGTCACGTTTGACAGAGATCCCAAGGAAATGATGCAAAGGACCAAGATCAGACATAGCGAATTCAGTGGCTAGCATATGAGTGATGTTCTTTAGTAATAAAGAGTCTGATGCGGTTAAAATGATATCGTCCACATAGAGAAGCAGATAGGCGACCTGTTGTCCATGCCTATATATGAAGAGTGACGTGTCGCACATGCTGTTTTTGAACCCATTAGCTATGAGAAACGTGGAGAACCGCGTGTACCAGGTCCGTGGAGCTTGCTTGAGACCATATAGGGACTTTTTGAGCCGACATACATAATCTGGATGTTGAGGATCAACAAACCCTGGTGGTTGGTGCATAAAAACTGTTTCCTCTAGATGACCATGAAGGAACGCATTCTTAACGTCCAGTTGGTTAATGGGCCAATTCTTAGAGATGGCCAAGCTCAAAACTGTGCGTATGGATGTTGGTTTAACTACCGGGCTGAAAGTTTCTTGACAGTCAATCCCCACAGTTTGAGATTTTCCGTTTACCACGAGCCGAGCTTTGTATCTTTCAAGTGAGCCATCGGCTTTGAACTTGTGTCGGAATAACCACATACATCGTATAACCGGTGGTCCAACTGGTCGAGGAACAAGCTCCCATGTCTGATTAACCTGCAAAGCATTAAACTCATTGTTCATGGCATTTCGCCAATTAGGATCCGATAAGGCCTTAGAATAAGATGTAGGGGCAGGAGAGATGACAGAGGTGACGTTAGGTGTGGTGAGGTTAAATTTTGGATTGGGTTTGGATATGCCGGCTTTGGCTCGTGTGACCATACATACTCTTCATCAACTTGCACACCCAATTCTCTTTTCCAATAACCTGGAATCCCTCATGCCGTGCCATATAAATATCTTCATCAAGGTCACCATATAAGAATGTTGTTTTCACATCTAGCTGCTCTAGATGCAAATTCTCTGCTGCTACAATACTCAGAATTAACCTGATGGTGGTCATCTTCACCACTGGAGAGAAGATCTCGTCATAATCAACTCCCTTCTTTTGCTGAAATCTCTTGACTACTAAACGAGCTTTATACCTTTTAGAACCATCATGCTCATCTTTAACCTGGAAAACCATTTATTCCGAAGAGCTTTCTTGTCTGGCAGAAGCTTTACAAGAACCCAAGTCATGTTCTTATCTAGTGAACTCATTTCTTATTTCATTGATCCCTCCCACTGGAATGAGTCCTTCATCTTGAATGCTTGAGAGTAGCTCTCTGGTTCACCATTTTCTGTCAAGAGAATATAATTAAGTGAAGGGCCAGTATGACTGGGACTGTACATATCCGGCGCTCTAGAAACTCCGGTGGATCTCCTAACCAAAGTATCCGACTTGTCAAGCTGCTGTGGAGATTGTTCGTCTTCAGAATTTGAACTCCCATTGACTCTTCATTCTTACCATCTTCAGTCTCGGGTTCCGTGTCATCTTCAGATTCTGTTATTGGCTCTGCAACAAACTTGTTCCTCTGATTCTCAACACTAAACTCAACTGTTTCTTTTTTAACCTTTGACTTATCCAACTTTCTGTCATTATACAACTCTTCTTTATTGAATTCAGCATGCTTGCTTTTGGCTACCTTTCTGCTTTCAAAATCCCAAAGCCTGTAGCCTATTTTATCACCCCCGTATCCAATGAAGATATATTTCTTTGCTTTAGCATCCAACTTGTCACCTTCAGGGTTGATATCATAAGCACTGCACCCAAAGATTCCCAGGTGCTCGTAATCGACTGCTTTGCCTTTCTATTCTTCTTGAGGAAGCTTGAATCCCAATGATACTGAGGGTCCATGGTTGATAAGATAGGTTGCTGTATTCATCGCATCAGACCAAAACATTTTTGGAGTCCTACATTCAATCTCATACTCTTGGCTCTTTCACATAATCTTCTGTTCATCATCTCTATAATTCCATTATGTTGCAGAGTTCCTGGAACTGCATTTATCCCTCTATCAGCACAATAATCTGTAAATTCCTTGTTGATGCCACCTTCAAATCAGTTTCAAGTTCAACAGTTGATTTTCATTTTATTAAATGTATCGAAAACTTCATATTTATGTTTAAAAAAATAAACCCGTACCTTACGTGTTGAATCATCTATGAAAGTTACAAAGTAGCGAGCACCTTTAGGTGAAGCAGTCGATGTTAGTCCGTATACATCTGAGTGAATAAGCTCTAACTTTCTGAGCTTTTGGTGCTCTCCCAGTCTTCACAAAAGTCACATTTTTTTCTTGCCTAGGATGCACGGTTCATAAAATTCTAACTCGACCTTCTTCAACTCTGGAAGTTTTCCTTTGGTAACAAACATCTTCATCCCTTTTCACTCATATGTCCGAGTCTTTGATGCCACAACTTTGTCTGACTCTGGTCACTCGATACTGCATTCACCCCATCATCTGATTCTTCAACCATGTACAAACTTCCTCTCTTCTTGCCTCTCCGTAAGAATAGAGGGACTGCTTTCCAGTGAGACCCTCAACTTGATAGGAGCTTTGCATCGAGCTTTGGACATAAGACACATGACACTCAACACTCGTGAGAAACGCCGATTGGTGCATGTATCGTTTATTTTTCGGCTACGAACGCCCCTCACGTAATGCATGATTAACCATCTACCGCTTTTAAAATTATATTCACGAAACTAGTAAAATAATATTACATAAAACTAATAAAATAATGTTGCACAAAACTAATAAAATAATATTAAAGTTACATTTTCATTTTTGCTTTTGAAGGCCCAATGTATAACCTTTTGAGTTTATTTTAAAGGAACAAAAACGAATAACAAAGAATATACCAGGGACCGTTATCGTCATTTTCTCAACTATATTCCTTCCTGAAAGCTTTAAAAGCAACAGTAGTGGTTCATATCTCCCAGATACTCCGTCTAAATTTACTCTCTCTCTACACTTTCTCTCTCTAAAAACCTTCAACAACAGCAACAACAATGAGGACTACAGCTATGTTGAAGTCGATCCGTTCATCACTTAAAACATCTTCCTCCACCGCCGCCGTAGCTCGCCGGAGCTACTCATCGGAGTCTGCACCGGAGCGTAAAGTCGTCATCTTAGGAGCCGCAGGAGGCATCGGACAGCCTCTCTCACTCCTCATGAAGTTAAATCCTCTTGTTTCTAGCCTCTCTCTCTACGATATCGCAGGTACTCCTGGTGTCGCTGCTGACGTCAGCCACATTAATACCAGATCTGAGGTGGTTGTTTTACCTTTTATCTCATCGCCTTTTATTGTCCGCTTTCGTTTTTTATTTTAATAATTGTGTACTGTTTTGTGTATTCTAGTAGTTTTTAGTTTTTACTGTTAATTATGTTGATTTGGTTCGCATTTTAGGGATTATGATTACTGTTTACTGTTTTTTTTTCATTCCAGTAGTTTTATTATTATTATTATTATTATTATTATTATTAAATATTAAATAATATGCTGATTTGGCTCACATTTTAATTTCTAGGGATTTTGATTTTGATAATTGTATATTTGGCTCACATTTCATTTCTAGGGTTTCTATTTTGATAATTGTGTACTGTTATATGCATTCTAGTAGTTTTATACGATTAATTATGTTGATTTTGATTACATTACAGTGCTAGGGTGTCCGATCTAGTGTGTTTCTGATTTTTTAGTAGTTTTCTATAATTAATCGTGCTGATTTGGCTCACACTTCAGTTATAGGGTTTTTGATCTGGTGTGTTTAATTTTTATTATTGTATACTGTTTATTTTATGTATTGCAGTAGTTTTCTATGACTAATCGTGCTGATTCGGGTCACATTTCAGTTCTAGGGTATCTGATCTAGTGTGTTTTGAATTTTGATTGTATACTGGGTCTGGCATTCCGGTCGTTATATATGATTTATGCTAATTTGGTTCACATTTCAGTTATAGGGTTCTGGTCTAGTGTGCTTCTAATTTTGTTTATTGTATACTGTTTCTTGCATTCCAGTAGTTGTTTTTACGACTAATTATGCTGATATGGCACACATTTCTATTCTAGGGTTTCTGATTAGATAGTGTTTACTAGTAGTCTAGTACAAGTGTTTAACTGATTGGAGGTGTTCAGGAACTCCAGTTTGTGACATTTAATTGGAATTGGTTGTAATGAATTCAGTATTTACAAATTTATGTGAATATAAGTTTAATTTGTTGACATTATTGATGTATTTGTATTTTATTACGTAGGTGGTTGGTTACATGGGTGATGAAAACCTTGGAAAGGCATTGGAAGGGGCTGATGTAGTCATTATTCCAGCTGGTGTACCGAGGAAGCCTGGTATGACCCGTGATGATCTTTTCAACATCAATGCTGGCATTGTTAAGGGTTTGTGCACAGCTATCGCCAAGTATTGCCCTCACGTTAGTATTTGCCTATCTATATTGTTCAGATTATGGAATTAAGTGAAGAAATGAGTTATTGTCTAACGGTTGACCCTTTGTGTTTCATCAGGCACTGGTTAATATGATCAGTAACCCAGTCAATTCTACCGTACCTATTGCTTCTGAGGTCTTCAAGAAAGCAGGTACCTATGACGAGAAGAAGTTGTTTGGTGTGACCACACTTGATGTTGTCAGGGCAAAAACTTTCTATGCTGGAAAGGCAAAGGTTCCAGTTGCAGGTAGTGTTACTCACATCCTAGTTTTTTCCTAAATTAAAGGATCATTTATTATTTTATATCATAATATTAATTTTTAATCTTGTAATTCCTATGTTCTAGGTGTCAATGTGCCTGTTGTTGGTGGCCATGCTGGCGTTACCATTCTACCTTTGTTTTCTCAGGTATGTTTTTTTGGTTATTTTTATACATTTGGTTGCATAAAATGTGAATTAAAAATGTTGGTTTATGGTATTGACCACTGATAAATGCTTGTAAATGAAGGCTACACCACAAGCAAATAACTTATCAGATGAGGAGATAGTTGCTTTAACAAAAAGAACTCAAGATGGTGGCACGGAGGTTGTGGAGGCAAAGGCTGGAAAGGGTTCTGCTACACTCTCAATGGCGTAAGTCTCTATTGATTTTTATTTCTCGTCATTGCTGCCTCTGTTTCTACCGAGTTTATTGTATTTAAGACTTAAAGAGTGAGTTGCAAGCCGTTGTGCATTATAGTGAGGTTTTGTTCTCTTATCGAAGCTTGCGGCAGAAAAAAAAAGATAATTGTTTAGTTGTCTTGCTATCTCTCGCTATACCTTTCTGTTTTTGAATATCAAATTGACAGCATGAGCTTGTAGAAAGTGTTGATTTTTTGTTTTTTAATGCAGTTATGCCGGAGCAATATTCGCTGATGCATGTTTGAAAGGACTTAATGGGGTCCCAGATGTCGTTGAATGCTCATTTGTGCAATCAAATGTAACCGAACTACCTTTCTTTGCCTCTAAGGTACTTTCATCACTATTCTTTCTTTTTACCTTTTACCAAAATTCCCATATCTTTCGTTCATTGCTTTACTTATAAAAGTCAATACACTCCTTTCTCACAAAGTGACTTTGCATAAATATCCATCGTTGGGAATCCGGAATAACATTGTACACTCAAATCTTATCGTTTCATAAATCTTGTTTACTTTCGTTTTTTTGTAAATAACTAATCACAATCACAGACCCTCATGTGCTTTTTTAATTTTCACTTGTCTAAAGGGCAAATAACAACAAAATGCAATGTGAATGGACTTTTATTTAACTTTTTAACATATCGTGATCACCTTTCTTTACCAAAGCATGCAATTTGTTGCATTAACAGATTACGAGATGGTAAGTAGTATGTTGGCAATAAACAGTTAAAAGTTGTGAATTTTTTTTTTTGAACGGCAAATTTTTATTACACCTTTATTCCATTTCACCTTGTATTTGCAAGGATTTGAACCCCAAAGATGTGAATTTTATCAAGAAATGACAAGGGTTTCACGTTAAATGGTTAAAAAACTACATTTCTTATTACAGGTGAGACTCGGAAAGAATGGTGTAGAGGAAGTCCTAGGTCTGGGCTCACTTTCCGACTATGAGAAACAAGGTTTGGAAGCCCTTCTGCCTGAGCTAAAGTCATCCATTGAGAAGGGAATCAAGTTTGCCAACCAGAGTTAAACAAAGCCGTCTTCTTATTCGCGCGTGCTATTTAAAAAGATTTAGAAAGAAATTTGTCACAATTTTGAACTTTTCTCGAGGCGCTAGGCTCACAGTTCTCTTACCTGCCCAATAAAAAGGGAAGCTGATGCTCCCCACATACCCTTTGCCAATTCCAAAAGAGTGTTAGTTTCATCTTTGTCTAATAACTGTTTTCATTTTAGTCATCAGAAATGAACAGTGCCTGTTTGGTTACAGGCTTTAAGGACTTTCGATCACTTTTTAGCGTACTCAATATCATTACTTTCTGAGTGAACATTGTCACATAGGGTGGGGGCGGATTTTCTGAACTATGGGGACGGTCAAATGCTCGATACAATTGATTGCTGATGATCTTTTTTTATATATTTTTGAAAGGCCAAGAGATTTCATTCATGAAACAAAGGCCAATAGCAAGAAGTTATAAACTTAATACAGAGACCCACTCGAAACTTATGTTGGGGGAGAGTAAGGGGATGTTTGGTAGCTTATGACCCATTAATTTCAAAATGATGCTGAATGAAAGTTTAACCCTTTGTTCCTTCACGTATGTTTATAACTCTTACGTGGTCACTTGCTCGCTACCTCCTTGACCCAGCACCAATATTAAGCCCATATTTGGATCGAAGAGTGCATCTTCAGATCTTTCTACCGAAGAAGCTGGACATCTTGTCGGGTGCTGCAACCAGACAATATGAAGTCCATATTTGACAAAGCATTTCACATGTTATTGAACGGGATAGAGGTCCATATTTTAGGATTGAGATGGATGGCCGATATCGTTTATTTCCATCGAGGGACTCCTTACATCTTGAAATGCCAACCCCGTTTGGTAAGTAAATCCAAATTAGCCGTTGTCAAAGAACTAAGGCCCTACCCTCCGAGTCTTTAGGAGCTTTAACTCTGTCCCAAGCTACCCAATAGGTTTTGTTTTTGTTCGCACTTCTACCTCAAAGGAACCGCTTGCAAAGCTTCTCAAAAGTATTAATGACTTGAAAAGGGGCATGAAGAGTGAGCAATAATATAAAGGTAGGCTGTCAAGAAGCAAGCGGAATAACGTGATTTGACCACCGAACGAAAGAGCATTGGTCTTCCTCAAAGATAGCTGGGATTCAAAGAGATCTATAACCGGCTTCCAATGCTTGATGCAATGATTCATGTTGGCTTCAACTAGGAACCATAAATATATAAATTGAAATTCACTTTTTTTACACTTTAGTATAGAGGCCATACTTTGAGCACAATTATGGTCAACACCAACCACATTTTTTTTTTGAACAACAAATTTTTACATCAATCCGTCTTTGACGGGGTTCGAACCCTTGACCTTAAGGGGAGCAACACCTTAACTCCAATGGCTTTGCCAATTGGACCCAACCCCCCACCCCAACACCAACCACATACAAGCTGCATTTGTGTAGATTAATATTTAATCGATTGAACCTCGTCTAAGAATGACTAATTAACGGTATCAAACGCCTTTCAAAGTCAGGTTTTAACAACATGGACGTCATTTTACTTTATTTTTCCCAACAATAGGCTTGTCAAGAATAAGAGACTGATATAAATTTGATATGATAAAAGTGTTCAATTGAAAGTTTAGGGGTTAAAGTGTGATTGTTGAAAGTTGTTTAGAGGTAGTTGATAGTTAAAAGTAATATTGGTTTGTTTGTAATAGATAATAGTAGAGGGACTGAATATGTAAATGTAAGATGACAGTTGATGGTTGACGTTAATAAAAGGCGGGAAAAGCTAACTACTCTGGTTAGCTTATTGTTGGGAAATCCTTCTCTCTCTCTAAAATTTGAGCTCTATCATTGGTATCAGAGTCACCAACCCCCTTCGGAGCTCCTGAAACCGTCATCCACCACCACAAAACACCACCAGCCACCACCATTCAACCACCGTAATTGATTCTGGTCAGATTCCGATCATCTTCTTCCTTCGTTTCTTTTCATTCATTTGTTCTATTATGTTCACTTCTTAGCTGGGATTAATCAATTGTGATTAATCTGTTCTTGATTTGATCAATTTGTGATCAAATCATTCTTTTGACCTATAATCTTCAATTCATTCGAAATTCAATCAATCCAAACCTTAAACAATGACAACCGTTACTCGACAGCAAGATATGGAGAAACAAATCAAAGAAAATCAAATGACCATTGGGAAAATGGAGATCATTTTACAAGATCTTCAAGCAAATTCCCAATTAATCAATGAGAACATGCAGACAGTAGCCACAAGTATAACTTTTTACATACGATAATGTTTCTTTTTATAAAATATTATCGTATGAAAAACTTATACCCATTTAAAAATCGTGGGGAAAAATAAAAGTGATAAATGCTACACATAAACACTTCACATGGTCCCTAGCCGTTATGGGTTAGACACTTCATGAATTCGATCATGAGTGAATTCTCTACACAAATGTTTCTTTCATGTGAAATCCCTATGTGTTGCATTTTTCTCTTCCCTCTGGTCTCCAGCCACTATTTTTAAACGGTCATAATATTTATGATAACATTTCTTTTAAATTACACTAATCAAAGAGAATAAAATAATCTATAATTTGGTGTAATATTTTATAAAATATTATCGTATGAAAATGTTATGCACGTTTAAAAATTGTAGGGAATAAAAAAAAGAGGAAAAAGCTACAAATACTCTTGTTTATTTTGATGATTTTGCAATTGATTTTCCCATTAATATAGGGATAATGAATTAAAAGTTAACTAATGATTGATATGTACCATCTCAGCCCATTTTATGAAATAAAATAGCTGATCAAGCATAAAGGAGTTCTTGTAAGCAAACTTTATTTAATAATATAATATTTCAAGATATAAGCACACTTGCTAACAGTTTTCTTTATTAATTGATCAAAAGTCTAACAACTTTAAACACAAAATAAATAAAGAAACTGTTTTCTTTATCCAATTCTTCATCATGAAAACCAAAAACAGAAAGTGCATGAACACAAGTTCACTTAATGATGATGACCATCTGGACCTCCAGGAACCACTCTCATGGGGTTATTTGCTAACATTGCCCTCCTCCAGTAATACTTCAACAATGGTTGATCAAACCCGTGTTTATTTAGGATACTTTGCGTATCTTCTTTAAGTTGCACACCGTCATACAAATCTTTCAACGACGGTTTTGAACTTGAAACACATATCAACAAACTTCCTGCTACACACAAGAGAAGAACAATTAGAATGGTTACACTAGCCATTAACTTATATGTAATCGTGTTTATAGTGTGGAACTAAGATAACGATTAGGAAAACAATAACAAGTTGTTTAAATAGAGATGATCAAGGAAGAAGAGACAAAAGGGATTAGTGGATAGTAAGATCATGGATGATGAAGTTAATCACAGAAAAGCTTATAAAAAGGCAACCTGACCAATCAAGAAATCATCCAAACATATAAATCTTTGACCTCAAAATTGGATTGATATGCATATTAGTTGCATTGTATAATATATGACCCATGTCCCATGATCTAATATAGAATCACAAACACACAATGGTGTATATACAAATGTCAAAAGAGTCACATGTTTTAGTTAAACATCTACTCATTCTTTCTGTTTTCTTCTTGTTCTGTTTTGTTTTTGTTTCTTTATATTTTCTTTTTTCGCATGAAGTTGAGACAAAAAACAGATAAAGACATACTAAGCTTTATAGCATATCGCTTTTTATGTCATTTTCAACTAACATTTGTCCTCTCTGGACCTAAATGCCAAAATGCCGCAGATGCACCTTTAAACTTCTTTTATTTACTTTTTACATGTAAGATGGCTTTATGGAGTGACGATTATATTGTATATTCTATGGTTTGAACTTTGAACTCTACACACACGTGCAAAAACATACAAACATACATACTAGGCTGTTGAAATATATTCAAAATGATAAAAAACAAATGTGTTTTGGTAAATCGTTGTCCCACATAGGATCAAGATAAAACATAGAAGGGGCTTGCAATAGACTGGTTGGTTCCATGAAACACATCGATTATTGGATTATATAAACTATGAACTTATATTTGTATGTATATTGTATGTATGAACTTGTATATGTGTTTAGTATGTAAATTTTAGGACAATGTATATAAGTATTTTAAGTAGGATTGTGTTATAATAAATCAAGATGAAGCTGCACTAAATCGAAGCCAAAGAACGCAGCAGCCTGCAGTGTGAAAAGACAGGATTGCCCTTAAGACAAAACGGTTACAAACCGTTGTTCTTGGCGCCAAATCAGAAGAACGGTTGTGTCTGGACAGTTACAACGGTTGAAACACTTATGTTTAGTATAAATATGTATCATTGTCACCGGTTGTAAACTACCAAGATTGATTATCGTATAATTCAATCCATATATTCTCTTCGGTTTCTTATCATTGAGTATCAATTGTTCTTGATTTCTTATTCGATTGTTAGTTTCATAATTGTGTTGTTGTTTGAATTCGTTTTATTTATTATCCGCTGCCAACAAACTGGTACCGGAGCCATTTCGGTTCTCGAAATTTCGATTCTTATTTTAGAAAACCTTTTCGTATCAACACAATTCTTGATTTCCATAAATATCATGTCACAATACTCGGTGAAAGCCTACTCCAGACCACGAAGAACTCTGTCATATCCATCCAGAAGTGAAGTGAAGAAAGAAAGATGTAGAAGTATGATGAAAAGATCCACAGAAACCCGAAAGTGTTACTATTTCCACGAACCAGGACATCTTATTGGATCCTGCAATTTGAAGGAAAGGGACGAAGCTACACAACTTATAAAAGACACAGTTGAAACTGGTATAAGTTACTACCCTTCGAATGTTATGAATGAAAAAGAAGACTACATATTATATGATACGGATCACAAGAATTGGAATGAAATATGGTATGTTAGTCCGAATTTGCAAAATCATGTATGTGGGAATTTAGATTCTTTATCTAAAAGTCAAAAAATCTTTTGGAATAGAGAGTCAATTTAAGAACAAGTTTGTTTTTATAAGAGGCGTGGGGGTAATAAGTGTCAATTCTGATGAACAAACACTTATAATTCCAAACGTTTTCTACTCTATGGATCTACAAGATAATTATCTAAGTCTACATCAATTGAAACTCTAAGGATTCATATTTAAACTTGAAGGAAATGTATGCTATATATCAAACATGTTTAAGAACATAACCATGTATCAAAGAAACATGTTAAAAGAACGTGATACAAAAGAAAATATGATGAAAACTCTAAGTGATGACAGTGAACATGAAAGAGGGAAAGAAATGTATTTGAATAAGTATTTTGAGACTTTGTCATTGGATGCCGAGAATAATATAAGGGAAGTAAGTAAAGCAATTGAAGGAATAGAGTTCTTATCTTTTGAAGATTTTATCAAAATGTTTGCATTGATTGATAGCATAGAATGTCCCTGGGCATATAGGAACATATTGAAAGGTCCGTTTTTAAGAATGGTGTCTTGGTTCATAAGAGATTATTTGAATTTATCGAATAGGTCGATTCCACCGAAGATGGAGAATGGAAAGGATGTAGAATTGTATGATCTTTATCTTTTGGTAAAGAAAGAGGGTGGACACAAGAGACTATCAACATATAATCTATGGGTAGTAATTGCAAAAGATTTAGGCCTAGAGTATGAAGAGAAGGACTAAGTTCGGATCTTATATGCACAATATTTGGATGTTATTGAATGGAAATATCTAGTAAGGAAGACTGCAAAGAAAGTGGCTGAAAATTCAAGACTTGGAAGGAAAGAGAGCATAATGCCTAATCAATCTTCATTCGGTCTACTTCATCATGATGCACAATCATTCAAAGACGACTATGCATTGTATATGGGAGGAGACTGGACTACAGCGAAGAGTTTGATAAAGAAAAGGAAGTTTGATTTTACACATGCTGCACGGGCGTTGGAAGAAGTAAATAAGACCTTGCCGTCTTCAAATTTGAACTATTAAGTTCAAGTTTAAAGGCGAGTATTGATTATATAAACTATGAGCTTATATTTGTATGTATATTGTATGTATGAACTTGTATATGTGTTTAGTATGTAAATGTTAGGACAATGCATGTAAGTATTTTAAGTAGGATTGTGTTATAATAAATCAAGATGAAGCTGCACTAAATCGAAGCCAAAGAACACAAGAGCCTGCATTGACAAAGGCGCGCCTCAAGACTTGCAGTGTGAAAAGATAGGATTGCCCTTAAGACAAAACGGTTACAAACCGTTATTCTTGGCGCCAAATTAGAAGAACGGTTGTGTCTGGACAGTTACAATGGCTGAAACACTTAGGTGGTGTTTATTTTTTCTGCAGGAAAATGTCTGCAGTCTGTGGACCACATCTACAGACATCTGCACGAGAAGAGGTGGACCAAAGGTCTACAATCTGCAAGAAGAAGACTGTTTGTTTGTTAACGTCTGCAGGCTGCTGAAATAAACTGAAATTTAAATAAACTTATTTTTTACAGTAGTCTGGTGGTGGACGGTGGTGGTGGTGGACGGTAGTGGTGGATGGTGGTGGGTGGTGGTGGTGGTGGATGGTGGTGGTGGGTGGTGGTGATGGTGGACTGTGGTGGTGGTGGGTGGTTGACCGTAGTGGTGGTGGACGATGGTGGTGGTGAACCGTGGTGGTGGTGGACGGTGGTGGTGGTAGGTGGTGGTGGACAGTGGTGGTTGTGGTAGACGGTGGTGGTGGACGGTGGTGGTGGTTGTGGACGGTGGTAGTGGATGGTGGTGGTGGACGGTGGTGGTGGTGGACCGTCGTGGTGGTGGTGGAAGGTGGTGGTGGTGGGTGAGGAGAAGAGAAGAGGAGAAGACCTTGTAACAAGTCTGCACCAAGAAGAGGTCAGGAAGACCTTTTTGAGTGAAAGGTCTTCCAAAAAAAAAAACAATCTGCAGGCCCCAAACGTCTGCGCGGCGCAGACGAAATAGGTTAGAAATGCTTCTGAGCAAAAAACAAACAACCCCTTATGCTTAGTATAAATATGTATCATTGTCACCGATTGTAATCAACCAAGATTGATTATCCTATAATTCAATCCATATATTCTCTTTGGTTTCTTTTCATTGAGTATCAATTGTTCTTGATATCTTATTCGATTGTTTGTTTCATAATTGTGTTGTTGTTCGAATTCGTTTTGTTTATTATCCGCCGCCAACATCGATTTGGATTAGTCTAACCTATTGAGAGTTGCGGTTTCCAAAAGATGATGGCCGCGAACTTTCAGCTGCAGTTAGCAACGGACCATCACTACTAGAAAAATACATATAATTCCGTAAACGACAAAAAAATACGGACCGGATCATTGTGCCTCTTGATCAACTCCCAAAAAATAAAATTATTTATGTTAATCGCTACTCCATGTCTCCATCAGTAATCACTACTAAGGATGTTCGGGTTTCGGGTTATTCTGGTTTTTTGTTATAGGAATCCTACCTGTAACCCAACCCAAGTAAGATTTGGGTTATTCCATTTCAGGTTTATAAGTACAAGTTGCAATTCATTCATTACAATTTTGTTCAAATTCATGTACTAAAATTATACAACACCAATCAACAAGAATCTTACTCTATCCCACCTAGGGTAGGGAGGGTGGGATATAGTCACACTTTACCTCTATCTTCGGAGATAGAGAGGCTACCTCCTGTGAGACCCTTGGCTCCAAAATATATCCACATATAATCGTCATAAAAACATTCATATGCGCTCGTGGACAAAAAAATAGTATTTTGCTAAAAACATTTTGGTCAACTATCAAATATGAAACTAGTGAAAATGTATAATAAGGATAGAAAACACATCATATACACACATAGGCAAATGATAATATGCTCCACCCCACCATCCCTCCTCTAAAAGTCCTTAACTTAATCCTATGCCTTCACAAACTCCTATCCTCGACCATGTCCTTAGAGAGGTGTAAGTCTGACATATCCTTTCTAATTCTCTCTTCCCAAGTGGAATAAAATAAGCATAAAACCAAACCGTATCAACCAATCATATATATTAATAAAAAGAAAATGTCAAAGCGTAATAGCCAAACTTAACTTTTTAGTTCCTTAAGCAACCAACAAAACAAAACATCATGTTCACAATAAGAACAAAACACACAGGAGAAAAGTTAGACTTGTCCGTTGATTATGTATGTGCTTGTAAAATTAGCATTATAATGTAAATTTGGGTTAATCGGGTTAACCAGATTAACCTTTTAAACCTAATCACCGAACCAAATACTACTTTTGGGTTTTGGATTCCATTTTGTTCGGGTTTGGGTTGAACATGTAACACCATAATTGAGCCTAGGTTAGTTTTATTCGGGTCAGTTTCGGCTTTCTGTTAAAAACCGGCCCCTAATCACCACCTGGAATCCATTTCGATAAGGAGTTATTTGTGAGGGAATTCCGTCGGTGAACTATTGGAAATATTTACTATTATACAACCTATGATTTCTGATGTGCTAAATACGATACAAAAAAATAAACCATCCTAGACACTCTACTTAAACTCTAGACTCTACTTATACTAGACCATAATGACAGGTAAGTGTACCTATCGAATGCAGTAGACAACCTAGTGCATCCACACATGAAAGACATTCACAAGATGCATATGGAACAACCGAATGATTGTAAATCAGTATATATAAAGCTTGCCCACACATATCAAGTGAAGTATAATTTGTTTACAATAGCATTAATCTATCAATTAATCAAAGACCAAGAAATCACCAAAAACTCAACAAACATTCATCATAGACACAATCATCATTAAACTCATACTACAATTCAAAAGCATTATGCAAAACATTGTTAAGAATCTAAAAATTCAAAGTAAACAAAGTTCAATAACTTTTAAAGATTAGCAATCTCTCGATTCTAAGCCTCTATGCTCAGAAAACTTTGGCGAATGCCCTTTATGGCAAAATCGCTCAGAACCTGGGTGAAGTTTTTGGTCTGTCCCCCGTCAGAGGGCAGTTATTGAATGCCTGCAAACCCCCCACGCCCAAGATTTCCTAACTGTTATCCCGATCGAAGGTTTAGGCCAAAGCATGTCCGCTATTGAATACAGGGCCATTCTTAAATATCGTCTGATGATCCCAATGTACCAGGAGGATGACATCTGTCCGATGTGCCGTAAGGCCTGCCTGGATGAATACGGGGAACACGCGGTTCATTGTAAGGAGTTGCCCGGTTTTAAATATCGGCATGATTGGGTTCAAGACATTCTGTGGGACATTTTAAGACGGGCTGGGATCTCAGCCAAGAAGGAGGCCCCTGTAAACTTCCTCTCGGATCCAGCAGAAGGGAGATCCACCCTACGACCAGCAGATCTCCTTGTCTTTGGGTGGGCCGGGGGGAAGCATGCTTGTGTTGACCTGACGGGTGTATCTCCCCTAGTTGGGTTGAGGGATAGTGGCTTTGTTGCAGGGCAAGCGGTCCGGAAAGCAGAGGCAAAGAAGGTAGAAAAACATGCTAAAGCCTGCGAGGAGAACCAACACGTTTTTGTACCTTTGGCTTTTGATACCTTTGGCTCATTGGCACCGGAGGCTACCCGTTTCCTGACCAGGGTCCAGCGGGTTATTCACGGTAGTGTCTCGGCTCCGGGTGGACATGGTTATATTTTTAGTAGATTAGGATTTGCTATCCAGAAAGGGGTGGCGGCGCAGCTTGTTGCCCGCCTGCCCGCTATCTTAATGTAATTTTCTTTGTCCTGGAATGAACTAATATAAAGAAAGATGATTTTATATAGCCTCTTTGTAGCTCTGGTAATGCTAACACATGTGCTTAAGTTAAAGCATGCTTTAGCTGCTCAAAAGCTTGTTGGGCATGGCCATTCCATTTAAAAGAGATTTCTTGGTGAGCTCAGTTAAAGGCTTAGAATTTACAACATATGATCTAATAAATTTCTTGTAATATCATGCCAGTCCTAAGAACCTTCTCAACTGTTTCACATTCCCAGGGACAGGCCAATATCTCACTGCCTCAATCTTCAAAGGGTTAGTAGCAACTCCCTCTTTAGTAATGACATGCCCCCAATTACTCTACTTGTTGTGTAACATCGCAAAATTTTTCCCCAAATTTTTATACGTAAAAAAACCTTACTTTATACACTTTTAGCATTAAATACACAACTTATATATATGTATTTATATGTAATAATAGTAATAATAATACCCACATATTTTTTAACTACACCTTTAAACCAAACCCAAAGCCCAAAAACCCCTCAATTCTTCTTGTATCAGAGCCCAAGGCCCATCAGACCCGACCCAGATACTAGCCCAATACCCGGCCCATGAATAAAATAAATATTTGAAAAATAATGTTAGGGACGGGGATCGAACCCGGGTCCCTAACCGGTTCAACTACACAAACACACACAACCAACTGCTCTAGCCCATACACTTGTTATAATCTGGACGCGAATTAATTATATCATGACTTCGAAAACATCTCAGTTGACTTGGAAAGTCAACTGAGATCAATGACTTACCAAAATCACCACATTGACTCGTAATTAATCGAAGATTAGCATTTGCACCATGATTATCGGTCTGATCTAAGTCAAAACCTCGTCAATTATCAATCAATTGCTTCTATAATTGAGTCACGACGCGTCAAACATTCATGACTAAGTCAACCTTACCAATTCATCGTTCCAGGCATCATCCCTATAAATTGGACCTCATACCACATCCTCATCTCGCCGAACAATCTCTCTCAACCCCCAATTTCACTTAAAAGTCCTCTGTTCTTGGTTTTAGATCGCGTTTTTGACTTATACGTTTGACTGACCAAATCGTATCTGAATCGTATTTGTAAGTGTGATTTATATTATGGGTTTTGTTATTCGGAACATACACAACATTAACCCCATGATTAATTGGGTTAATGTTGTGTGAATTGCTTGATTGAAGAATCTAGGGCTCGTAAGCTTGATTTGGGGATGAACATGATTTCAAGTATGATATATGTTTCAAACAAACAGAAAACCAACACAACCACTGGTCTGGACCAAGTGGTTGTGTCTGGTGCCATATACCCGAGCCACGCGGGTTCGAGTCCCGGCTGTGGCAAAGCTTTTTTCCTTATTTTGTTTTTACTATCAAAATTAATTATATAATACTTATAATTTTATAAATTCATTTTAAAATATTAAAACTCTTTTATTAATTCTACAAAAATTATTTTTAGTTAATCTAATGAAAAAGTTTAACTTACAATTTTTAGTTTTCAAAAATTCATTTATTTAATATATAATAATTAAATCAATTTTATTCTACTATATTTATAATATTCCATTAAAATATCAAAACAATTTTATAAATTTCCACAAAAATTATTCTGAGTTTATATAATGATAAACTTTTCTGAAATGATTTTTATTTCAGAAAAATCATTTATTTAATATTTTTAATCAATTTTTGTTAGTTTTAATCATAATTAAATCATAATAAATTCAATTTTTAATATTTTTGCACCAAAATTTTATACAAATTATTTCTGATTATTTAGAACATAAATACAAATTTTAAACTAACAATTCTTTAATTTTAATATTTTTAAATATTAAAGTCAAATTTTGACAATTTGTTATAAATAGAATTAATATTCTACTTTAAAGAAAATAATTTTGTAAAAATTATTTTTATACTCTAAACACATCATTGTGACCATCTTAAATTTAAATTTCATAAAAAGTTTTTTGGTTATTTGTTTACTAATATTCTCTCAATTATCAAACATTTTCGATATTAATCAAACGAGCATTTATCCCCAAATTCGAAGCCCTAGAAACTTATACATTTGTAGACTTGATAGACTTAGACATATTTATTACCTTATTATAGGGTGATACTTGATACATTTGGGCAACACCATTATTCAATTTTTCAACAGATATAACATTTTGCTAAGGTGAGTTTTACATAGCCCCTTTTCTATTTATCACCATTTTTGGGGTGAAACATGTTACAACATTATTTATGCAATTCAATCATCAATGTGTCTATGTGTATTTCTATGTTGCATTATGTCTTGAACATGACTAGGGTAAGCACAATTCTAGCATAAACATTTATCAGCCGACGGTATACATTGATAGATCTATTGGACTGACAATCCCACCCGGATACGTGCCTCCTACAAAGGTAGCGTGGGTGTTTGTTACTGCAATATAAACGAGTGAACCATGAGCGTATGGGATGTACCACAATACAACAGTCACAATGGTTGATTATGCACTCGATTTACTTCTAGTATGTTTTCATATATGGACTAGATTGCCATGACACATGAATTGCACAACAATTTTATTCGATTATCAAAACCTATGTAATTCTCACCAACTATTGTTGACCCAAAATATTTTCAACTTAACATGTTTCAGGTTCTACTTGCTTGAAGATTTGAGTTAATGCTTGAAGATGTGTGCATAGTTTTATTCAATTTGATATATGAATTCTTGTAGAATAATTGTATGTAATTTATCTAAATCATATAATGAGAATTATTATTTACCATGAGCTACTGAACAATCATCAATACGTGACATCCTGATGTTTCCGCCATCGGTTGGGGTGTTACATGTTGGGCCCTAAAACAACATTTAGATTGTTTAGCAAATAAATGCTACTTTTTTAATACTTGTAAAACCTTTTCAAGATGAACAAAGTGCTGATCAATATCTTGGCTATACACTAGTATATCGTGAAAGAAAACCGACACAAATTTCTTCAAAAAATGGTTTAAAGGTTTGGTTCATTAGAGCTTGAAAAGTAGCATGGGCATTAGTTAAGCCAAATGGCATAACTAAGAACTCAAATAGCCCCTGGTGGGTCCTATATGCAGTCTTATAAATGTCATCTGCATACATTCTAACATGATGGTAGCCAGAACTTAAATCAAGTTTAGGAAACACTGCTGCTCCCTTGAGTTCTTCTAGTAATTCATCAATGGGGGGTATTGGGAAGCTATTTTTTTTACTGTTGCGTTGTTCAATTTCCTATAGTCAATACACATACGCTACGATCCATCTTTTTTCTTAACTAACACAACAGGAGCATCAAAAGAGCTTGCACTATTCCTTTTCACTCATGAATTTAACAACTCGTCTGTCATTTTTACAATCACATCTTTTGAATTGACGGATACCTATATGGATTCATATTAATGGCCATATCTTCATTTTTTTAACTCAATCCTATGATCACAGCTTCTAGAAGGAGGCAATCCCTTTGGCTCATCTAACATTGTTTTGAACTGTTGGATTAATTCAGTTGTTCTGTTGTCCATCACTTCTTTTGTTACATTTGTACTTTGACCATTTTGACTTTCCAAAGGAAGTAATTGTATTTCAAACATTTGTGACTTTCCATGGAACATAAACTCATTCCATTATTATTAACTTCTTTTCACCGTTGACCATGTCAACTGGTTAAAATTTCAAACAATGTTTCCCAATGGAGATAACCATTGAAATCCTAAAACCATGTCACAACTTTCTAAGGGAATCACCATAACACCAGCTTTAAACCATATCCATTGCATCATCCATTTAAATGTTTTACACATTTTAACACAACTACTTTGATTTCCGTAGGCTACAAAGACTTTTAATGCCAGAACATCATGAGTAATGCATTGTACAAGTTAGATAACCTTTCACTAATGAACTTATGGGTTGAGTCTGAATCCACTAGAATATATAACTTCCTTATTCCAAAAGAGCCAATTATTTTCATGGTGGAGTATGATGGAATGTCATTCATAGTATGAATAGAGATTTGAGGCTGTCCCAAAATGTCAGCCAAGTTAATTAGTTCTATCCCCACCTCTTTATCTAATTCCTCATCATCATGTATCTCAGTCACAAACAATTATTTGTTCTTGCACTTGTGAGTTGCTGAATACTTTTCAGGACAAAAGAAACATTCTCCCCTTGCCCTTATTTCATCTGCTTCCTTATTAGACAATCTCATTACGGTCTTTCCACCATCCTTACTATTAATTGGGGTAGGTAAAAGAGGAGGGTTGGCACCAGTCAGGACATCTTAGGCATGGGGGCCCGAAGAAACTCTAACACCGCTTTCTACCACGGGGATAGATTAAGCTGATCGCCTAACCTCTTAATGGTTTTACCATAAAAGTCACTCACCAAATTATGTTTGGAATGGGGGGGGGGGGGGTATTAGCGAAACCGCCTAGATCAAGATCGAGGATGAACCCATGCAAGTTATCTAGTGCACTCCCATAATCAAAGCCAACCCTTCCAACCATTATCCCTCAGGATGTGGTCTTCTAAGCTCTAAGATTGCTCCATCGAGACCACGAGCTGGTGGGGGTGGGGGGCTTATTAGCGAAACCGCCTAGATCATGATCGAGGATGAACCCATGCATGTTTTCTAGTGCATTCCCATAATTAGAGCCAACCCTTCCAAACCACTATCCCTCTGGATGTGGTCTTGTAAGCTCTAAGATTTCGCCCTGAAGGCCAAAATGCATAAGCCGAAACATCTTCCGTCAAATATAGGCCTAAACTTCCAAAATGCATCGGCAGGGTTGCCAACCTCCACTGTAGATCTCCAATAAAGACCCTCCACAAACCATAATGTCCTCGATTGCATCTCGGAGGCCTTTGTCGAAACAGGAACAACATCCTTAACAAACATAGCTGATAGGTTCGAAAGCCAAACAACATTTTAGCCACCACCTTACATGAACATAGAAGGATGAGTTAACAGTGTGGGTCCCGCAAGCAGGGTAGACTTATAAGATCCACCGCACATGAAGCCTTTGTCATGCCCAACCGCTAATAAAACTAAGGTCCCGACTAACCGCCCCTCCGAGGAGTTCAACACAATCAGGTCTCGTGATTCCGCTGGGGAACAATCCTTCCTTCACCGTAGCCCTATTACACAACTACTCGCGGTACAAAGTACAAAACAATTTTCTATTTGATATTGCTTACATTAAGCATCAAATTTATATACTAACTACACGTATTTGAAGCACACCTCATTTCATATACAAGAAAACAATGCACCACATATGTTTTTGTAATGTATTAATTTATTTTAGAAATTTATGTCAGTGAAGAAATTACCATTCCATAGAATCATTTATAAAGTGTATATAGTTACTTTAGGGCTCATGTGACGTCTAATGTATCGTATAGTTTTTTATTATTGTGTAGTTAACGTGGATCAGAAGCTTAGAGCCAATGTGAGGCTAGTTCACTTTGTAGAGGCTCTTGCCTCTTAGAGGGAGGTCGTGGGTTCAATTCCATGCAAGGTGAAAATTTGGTGTAATATTGTAGTGAATACGAGTTGTGTCACATTAGCCGTTAAAAAAAAAGAAGAAGATTAGAATATTGATTATTTGAATACTTATGAATCATGAGTTATGATTGAGTGCAATCACCAATGTGATTATATGAAATCCATGTTAAACACTTAAATCAGGAGTATATGTGATATTCAGGAATGTAATCGAGTTATTGACAATTGAATGAGAATAATGGCAAGAATTTCTGCCCTCGATCCAACCTGACTCCATCCTACTGAATTAGACCGAAAAAAATATTATATAGCAATAGACAAACGACTCTTAAATAGATTCTATCAGGTATAAAACATTTTCATGGGTCCGTTACTGAAGTTCTGGCCTTATAAAAACTCAAAACCTTTTAAAAAGTTGAAACGGTGGTCAAATACTTGGAAGGTATTCCCAAAGTGATACTTAACAATCACACTTTGGACTTCAGCGTATGCTAAATATTTAGCATGGGACTTGGAGCCTTATCACTTGGGAGGGACATTTTTCTTAATACATTGATACCAATACGCAAAGACGATTTGGTGTCACAATTTGATGGTTTTTCAAATTTCCCCAAGTATTTCAATTTTAACCCCAGTTAACTATTTAGGACATAAGTCTCTAGATTCAAAAATACATAAAATTTACCCATGACATATTGGTCTTGTGGTATGGTATCTCCACTTACAGATGTAAGGTTGTAGGTTCAAAAAAGTTTGCCGCTCAAAAAAAAAAAAAAAATTACATAAAATTTTGCTCATTAATTTTAGGTAAAGAACATACATGAAGTGCTTGAGCAAAATTTCCAAGAAACTCAACCCTGCATTGTTCACAAAATTGTGGGTTTCCCTTTCATCTCCATTACTTGATAATTCTTTGATTTGGACCCCATTTTACACATCCTTTTGAGAAACCCATAAACATAAATCTTATTAAACATCTAATCATCTGTATGATAGAAGCAAAAGATTAAGGTCAAGAGGTTTAACAAGAAAATAGTTTGATTTTCATTGTAAACATATGCAACAAAAACTCCTAAGTTTAACTTGTAAATGATGATAGCAACCCAACTAGCGAGTCACTACCAATATTTATGAGACGGTTATTGATGTTCTCTTCCAATTTGTATTAACAGAAAATATTAGTCGGTGATCTCTACCTTATTAGAGAGAATTGAAGCTATGGTGGTCACATTACTACAAAATAACCCTTCAATGACACACATTTAATGACATGCACTAATTTAATGACATAAAAAAGTGTATGTCATAAAAAAAGTGTCATATTTGATAAAAACTAATAAATTATTGACGTTTTTCTCTGCATGTCAAGAATTTTCCATCATAAATTTAAAAAGAGTACATTGCCAAAATGGCCCCTCAGGTTTGGCCCAAAATGCTTGTTTGGTCAGTTATCTTTTTTTTGTGCCAAAAGCACCCCTCACAGATCGAAAATTGCCAAAATGACCCATATTTAACAGAGTTTTTAACTGAGTATGGAAAGTCAGTTAAGTCTGAGGGGCAATTTTGTCCTTTCATCTGTACTTCATCTTCTCCATATAAAAACCCCCAAACCTATTATTTGCTCTGCCACCACCTCCAAAAACCATTCTGCCCAAACACACACCTAACTAGAGAGAGAGAGAGAGAGAGAGAGAGAGAGAGAGAGAGAGAGAGAGAGAGAGAGAGAGAGAGAGAGAGAGAGAGAGAGAGAGAGAGAGAGGAGGGATTCCGGCCGCCGCCCACGGCGGAGTCCGGCGGTGCTGCTTCCAAAACCCCAAACCACCCACACAACCCTATTATCTCCTAAGAAAACAAACACTCACCAACATTTAGAGAGAGAGAGGCAGACGAGAGGAAGAGAGGGAAGAAAACAGAGGGGAGAGAGAGAGAGATCGGGGAAAAAGGAAGAAGACGACAGTGGTGGTTCGGGTGGGTTCTGATCCGGGTCAGATCTGACTTCAAGGTAAAGATCCCCAAACTCACCTTTCCTCTTTAATAATAACCTGTGGTTGTGGTGGTGTTGAAGCTGCGGTGGTGGTTCGGTTCAGTTCCGGCATGAACGGATTTCCTAAAAAAGGAGGTCATGGCGGCAAGTTCACCTGGTCCGGTGACTCTAGCTTCTCTCCTGCTGAGTTAGGCGGCTTCGATCGTTTGTGATCTGGTCTTTTTGTAATTAGTAGCGATAATAATGAATAACTTTCCTCGGTTTTAGTATTATCTTTTATGATGATGATGATGTCATCGCTATGATATCTGGAGTAGATCGAGATTGTGATGTGGTGACGTTGTTATTGTTGTAATTGTTTAGTTGATGATGAAGGTATCTTCATTGTAGCTGTTTTAAAATCCTTTGTTTTATTTTTATAAAAGAAGTCAAGGGGGCTGGAGAAGATGAACAGATGAAATGACAAAATTGCCCCTGAGACTTAACTGACTTTTCATACTCAGTTAAAAACTCAGTTAAATATGGGTCATTTTGGCAATTTTCGATCTGTGAGGGGTGCTTTTGGCACAAAAAAAAAGATAACTGACCAAACAAGTATTTTGGGCCAAACCTAAGGGGCCATTTTGGCAATTTACTCATTTAAAAAACATGACACTAAAGGAACTTGCTGTCATTGTTTTATGTCACCAAAATCTTAAATCCTCTCGCTTGCCTCCTCTGAAACCTAGCTCCCTCTCTCTCCTAACATCAGAACAATAACAAAGTCACGATCTTCTTCATAACAATAACAAAACAATCAGATACTTCGAACCCTAACCCCATTTCTTTAACAAAGCATCGATCTTCTTCTAAACAAAAACATCGGAACTTTAAACCCTAACCCCATTACAACGAACTTCAAACCCTAACCCTATTCCCCTGAAATGCTCGTCAACAAACCAACAAACCATGCGAACAACAAACATGTATCTCCTCTTCAAACCTTAACCCCATTCCCCTGATATGCTTAAACGAAAGTTTACAAACTGAAATGCTCGTCAACAAACCAACAAACCATTCGAAGAATTAGGGCTGAAAAATAAAGTGTCGAAGAATTAGGGCTGAAACAAACCGTTCGAAGAATTCAAGGTCTGAAAAACATAAAGTGTAATTTCTTTTCTTCTTTTGTTTTGTTTTGTTTCTGTTAAGCTTTAATTGATGGTGATTGAGTAGGGTTCAAGTTAGGCTTTTGTTTATTCTGTTTCCTCATATCTGTTGTTGCTATTTGAGGGTTTTTTTTTTTTTTATTTAATTTAATTTGTTTATTCTGTTAGTACCATCTTAGTGAGGCGTGAAAGTGGTAATCACTACCATCTTATTGAGAAATTTGTAATAAGTGATCTCTACCAATTTAGTAAGACGATAACTAAGTTCAACAATATATGGGAGATAATGAATGGACGTAAGGTGAATTTGTTAACATCCACTTCAACAACTATACATCCGGTGTCATCTTTTCCTTATATCATGTTACATGTTTATAAATCTAGCTTGTATCATTTACAAGATCAAACAAGTTATTTAAAATGAAAGAAATTAATATTAATCTGATCACCTGACATACCTAGGTGTTTACACACCTATGTTAAAAATCTTAAGAAGCATGTAATTGATTTATGCCAATTGTGTTCACACCATTTGCCTAAGTTGCGTTCTAGCTCTAAATTAATATGATCATTTGGTCACAAGTTCCTCAAGTAAATAGAGCTAGGAAATACTTGACTGATATCACCTTGTTTTCATATCTTCTAGATTACACTATGGTCTATATGGAGCGCCAATGGTGCACGTGACATATCTTTCTTCGTAAATTATCATTCCTTGACATCTTTATGCGTGAAAAGGAAGATAGAAAATGTGAGGTATAGTACACAAACAATCGTGGCTTATTGTACTCCTGAAAATGATAATTTCCTACGGGTATAATGGAGCTAGATAGGAAATGTGAATTACGTAGTACAAAAATAGTGGTGTTTTTTGTAATATCTAAAAATGATCATTTCTGAACACCATTGGCATATGTTTGTCATACATTAACAACTATATAACTTGTTACAGCCTAATGTGAATTTGTGTAACTAAACCATAGCTAAAACTTGTTACTTATCTGGAAATGTTTAGCGACTAATATTTCATCCCAAAACCATTGCTAAAAATCTGTCGCAACATATTCCCATTGCAAATCCTTCTCAGATTTTGCAACGAAGTATGTTTCATGTGTTCGTTATACAAGAACTTATGTTTCGTTGAAGATTCTTGGACGCCCTTATGGTAACTGTAATTCCTAGAGTTTTGGGCAACTTAAAGGTTGAAAAACTATGTTTGTTTTCATTTGACTCCTTATATTTTTTTCTTTTTCCTATTGATTTTTGACTTTCACAAGATAAGATGCATTTTTCTTTTGTGGTGGGGTAATTGGTGGGGCTGAGGGTGGGGAGTCTAGTGCTGTGTAGGTGGGTTAGTGGTAGTGGATAGGGGTGGTGCATGGTATCTAGTTCTGGGTGGGTGGGTGGTGGTGTTTAGAGCTGGTATAAGCTGATGAAGATCAGGATAATCTTTAAAAGAATGTCAACAGCTAGATAATGAATAGAGGACGGTTTTGCAACAATATATGCCAATTAAAATATGATTGTGCCTCAACAGCCCAAACTAAGTAGTGTTCAGTGGAGGGACCTAAAGTGCATAGATATAATATCATAAATTTTGTAAGTCTTGTTTAGTTTATGTTGTATGGATAATTGTTTTTATATATGTTAACCAATAGTCTGACAGTCTAAGTGATTATAAATGATTATTTTTTCTCTTGAAGTACTAGTTTTGAATATTAAAAGGTTGATTTGATAGTTGAGGAAATGTAAATTCTAAATAACAAAAATTATAACATCATTATATGTTTGATGGGAAGAATTTCATATAAAGAAGATCAAGAATTTAACTAAACGAGAATGTGCATGAAGTATATATACTAGGAAAAAAAGGTGTACAAGTTAAAGGATGAAAGAATATATCATCATCAAAAGGATAAAAAATGTGTTAGGGGTGCTTATTTCAGGAGAGAGTTTTAAGTAATATACTAAGATCTCTACTTACCAAATTTGTGGTTAAAGTCATATATTGCAATTAAAGAAGCTGAAGAAATAAAAGAAAAATCTACTTCTAAAAACCTTTGAGATGAGGCTGACTAAGGATACACATTCAAAAGAGATTGCATTCAAGTGGAGAAGCAAAGAAACCTTGTGAAATTTTGCTAAACGATTCAAGAGAGCCACAAAAAAACACTAGAGGTAGACTTAGAGGTGGAAAACATAGAAATAGAGCTAGCTATTGTTAGTGCACCCTTCGGCTTAAAAAATAAAATTTGTGGTAGGAGGAACAAGTCAGGCGTAGGACACACGTATGAGATTTCTACGTCTGGAGGATGTCAGGCGTAGGAATTCAGCTCTATAAATAGGTGACTTGTGTTCTCATTTTCTAACTTTTGTTCTAATCATTAAAGAAGTGCTGCCCAATTTGTGTTTGATTTGTATGTGTGTTTATCATTTGTTTATCTCTCTAACACTATCCTACACCTCTAACAACTAACCGGTCCGTTGATTCCGCCTTCGGATCGGCTACGCGCATGATATCTCAATTCTTGTCCGAATCACGATCCTACAACTACTCTTTATTTTTACAATAGAAACACATTAGTATGACACTTGCCAATGTTTGATCTGTTGTACAAGTTTTGTTGTTATTTATGCACTCACTAATTTATCCGATTCACACCTCTTCATACAATAGCTAATTGACATTCTAAATATGTTGCTTCGTTGTGTATTGAGAGGCAATTTACCAAATGCATGTTAGAAAAAAGAAAAGCCCAAAGGCAATAAAATTGCTTTAAGGACATAGATTACTCTCCTTGAGAGAACTAGTAGTCGCCTGATTTCATACACGCGAAATTAGCAGTCATATCACAATTTAGCAAACATATAGAACAATGTAAAGAATTTTCAACAAATGTCTTGTGACATATATAGTGATGCGGAACGGAAGCGATAAAAATACTAGATACGTTCTAGCAAACGTAGAGATAAAACTCATACAAGAGAGTTTATAATATATCAAAAGTTGTTTCTAAACAATTAAAATAAGACTTTATTTATTACTAGCCTACACAAAAAATTCACTAACTCATACAAAGGATTAATCCATGACGGCGCAGTAACTTGGTGCCAGTGGCGCAGGTTTGTTGGGGCCGGGAGGGGTGGTCGACCCCCCCGGATTTTCGCGCAGAAGTTCCGATTATATAGTATCCGTATAGAAAATTTTGAAAATATAGGGTTTCGACCCCCTCGAAGCTAGTGTCTTCCGAAACCCCGGTGACTCCCGACCCCTGAACCTTTGGGTCAAACTTCGCCACTGCTTGGTGCTAGCCTTGATTCCCGGGATTGCCAAAAAAAAAGAAAAAAAAAACTTGGTTTGTTCCTTGCTTGCCATTGATCTCAACCCACAAAAACCCGAAGGCCGATCAGCCTTGTTGGCCCTTTGATCTTGCATCTCTGATCCACCAAACTTTAACTTGATCTTTGGCTCCATGACTTTGTGTAATAACCAAATGGAAGTTATAAACACACACATATACGTAAGTAAAAGAGAGAGAAAGAAGTTACAAAATAATGGGAAACATGAAACTTTTGATATTAGATAAAGTTCAACAACCATCCCTACTTATACTACACCAATCATTGCATCTATACATGGGTCACAACGTTTAGGAGGTAACTGCCAAGAAGATATGTAACTGCCTCATATATTCATGGAATAACTATCCTATCCATCCCTACTTATACTACACCAATCGTTGCATCTATACATCGGTCACAACGTTTAGGAGGTAACTGCCAAGCAGATATGTAGCTGCCTCATATATTCATGGAATAACTACCCTATCCATTCATATGCAATCGCTTGAGGCCTACGGCCCAAATACATCACTTGCATCCAATTACGACTTGGATTAATAACCGGGTTACAAGCCGTCCTCCTTAAATAGATTATTTATGATAATTATTTCTCTAAATAATTACACACATTTTTAATCACAATGACTACGTGTTATTGCTCATTATGCACCCTTTAAGATTAATTCACATCGGGGTATTGTCATATTTTGTTACTTGATTAGGCATGTGGGTAAACCATGACCTCTTGGTCTAGTGGTATGGTGTCCCCCATTACAAATGTGAGGTTGTAGGTTCAAATCCTTTCAAATGCAAGGTTAGGTGAAAATAAGGTGGTATAAAATTTGCTGTTAAAAAAAAGGCATGTAGGTCCAATAATATGTTCGAATCTTGAATGATTGTATGCGAGTGATGTATAAACGGTTTAGAGGGAAATAGTTTGGAGGGAGAATTGAAAAGAAGTTAAACAAACTTGAACTTTTCACACACATAAAAATACAATGTTAGACCCTGTATATACATACTAGAGGGACATGACTGAACCGACGCGACCCCTTTACAACCAACATAACCATTCAATATGATATGTGACACATCGGTCAACATATATTGTTTTCTTGACTTAGGACTTAACGTAATAATATTATCTAACATATGTACAGAACTTAATTAACATATGTTTATTTTTCTGAATCAATATTACTTCTAACATTCCCCCTAATCTTGATTCCATGCACTTCTTCTTTAGTACTCACTTGATGACGATCTTGATCTTTTTCTTTGGGGGTAGATCCGAATCATTCCACTCGGCTTCCTTTGACTTGTGATCATTGCTTGCTTCATTATCAACTTCGACCACTAGTTCTCTTCCTTTGTATTTTAGATAATACCACTCAATCATCTCTAGATAACGGACATATGTGTGCCTTTGATTTCTTGTGATGTCTCTCTTTGACACTAGGCTTGGCAATCCTCTTCCATATCCCATTGACATGGCCACTACCGTCCAACTCTCATCCTTTGTCACTTTGTCATAGCCACCAAATATTTGTACCGTCTTGTAAAGATCCAATAAACTAATTGGATAACCCGTTTCATATCTTGGTGGGATTGGTGCTCTAATTCTTATATTTCAGAATTCTTTCATAAACCAATCAACGATTCTTTCAAACTCTAACTCAAACCTTCTCTTGTATCTTTCAACCATGGTAGATATATGGATCAAATTCATAAAAACAATACAATCTTGTAATTTTGTACCTTCGGTAGGATACATCACCGGGCCTCTCTCCATAATACCTTCGGCTTGATCTTTGTTAATGGAGAAGTCATCAAAGTGCTTGAAAATGGACGCTCTCCATTTGTCCTATTCGGTTATTCCCCCCATCTTGTCGCCTTCATATCTAATTCTCTTTCCTTTGTCCTTGAAACCTTCATAATTTTCTGAATTGTTTCGGCTTTGATCATCATTCATGCTTCGGCCTTGATCATCATTTTTCTTTCGGCCTTGATCATATGCGGGACATTTAAAAGTAAAGTGGTCGTCCCTACAACACATAGTAGAAGGATATTCGGATACTTCTTGATTGAACTTCACTTGTCGATTGAATTCCTTTTGTGTCTTTTTTCTTTTTCTCTTCGTGATCCCTCACGGATACACTAGTAGAACCGATATTAAATGAAGAAATCTTAAAACTTAGAGAGTCTCTACTACTCTCGGTACTCGCCTTCTTGGCCTTCCATTTACGATCCACATGATCGAACAAAATATTGGGAATTAGCGGTCCAAATCCATAACCACCCTTTGTTCCCACTTGATCTTCTTCTTCCTTATTGATATCAAATAACCCACAGGTCTTCAGTTCTTTAGGCTCTGATGCCATGTTCGAATCTTGAATGATTGTATGCGAGTGATGTATAAACGGTTTAGAGGGAAATAGTTTGGAGGGAGAATTGAAAAGAAGTTAAACAAACTTGAACTTTTCACACACAGAAAAATATAATGTTGGACCCTATATATACATACTAGAGAGGCATGACTGAACTGACATGACCCCTTTACAACCAACATAACCGTTCAATATGATATGTGACACATCGGTCAACATATATTGTTGTCTAGACTTAGGACTTGACATAATAATATTATCTAACATATGTATAGAACTTAATTAACATATGTTTATTTTTCTGAATCAAGATTACTTCTAACATAGTACTCACCAAGCCATCCATCGTCCATCGATATGAACTGTCAAAACAAAATACAGACTCAACTCTCGGCTACAATGGATGTGTGCACATGAGCGTACCTTGTATCCTTTTAGCTTCACGCCTCTTCTATTTTCCAATGGAAGTATTAACCAAGGGAATTTCTAACATATGTACCGATTTAAGTTTCATCTTGTTCCTATGTTCGATTAGATTTTAACCATAACTCTCTTTTTCTGAGAGTCAATCCTAAATATATATTTGTTTTGTCTTTTGGAAATTATTCCAGGGATGGATCCGAACATGGCTTTAAATGTCTGAGCTATTAGAATAATAAATTAAATGTAGAATATTATAAGAGTCAATGGTCTTTATTAGGTTGATTAGGATAGTCAATGGTCTTTGCTAGGTTGACTAGGAGAGTCAATGGTCTTCATATGTTACGCATATTTCTCTCCCTGTATCTCGCCTATTCATCCCTATAAGAAGAGGGACATTGTATAAGGTTATTCGATCAATACAATCAATACCATTGACTTACATGGTATCAGAGCCAGCCTAGGCTCTATACTGTTTCCGCTGCACCACCAGAAAATACAAACCCTCGCCGTCACCGCCTTAGAAAAACCCTAGACAGGGCGGCGAGCTGTCACCGCCGCCGTCGCCCGGTTTGGCCGCTTTTCCCCTTTTTTCCTTTTGCTAGTTTCACTTTTCCATTCCGTTTTAAATAAGTCTCAATTTTCGGTTCTAGGTTCTTGCCATTATTAACAAATCTATTTTCGGAACACCAAAGCATCCAACAGTCGCCGCCATAGTAACCGCCTACCTCCCATCTTATTGATTCCATTTATCCATCATGCCACTCCTTGCCGCCCCGCCACCGCTGCTTATTGGACTATCGTCCCCTGCCGCGCCGCTTGTTGGACTACGATCCGCCGCCGCGCCAATACTTGCCGCTGCTGCCTTGCCGCACCGGAGACCTCATATCAGATAATAGGATCATTAAAATCGTGGATTTTCATTGAAGATTATGGATTTCAAGATTATGAGATTATGGCAAAAGTTTTGACCAATATTGAAGACCGTTTATTATTATTGTTTTTTTTTCTATGTTTTGGTTTTCCCAGTCCGAGCTTTTGGTTTCCTTCCACTTTGACTGCGGGGGAGTATTAGAATAATAAATTAAGTATAAAATATTATAAGAGTCAATGCTCTTTATTAGGTTGATTAGCAGAGTCAATGGTCTTTGCTAAGTTGACTAGGAGAGTCAATGGTCTTCATATGTTACCCATATTTCTCTTCATGTATCTCGCCTATTCATCCCTATAAGAAGAGGGACATTGTACAAGGTTATGCGATCAATACAATCAATACGATTGACTTACATGAGCGTGCAAGAATCCCTCGAAGGGATCTATTAAGATCCCGCCACCTATGATTATGTAGAATTATGATAAAGAACAAGTGCCTTTTAACTAATCATTGCCGTGCTTATTTGCATTAACGGAATCTACCCAAGCACTAATAGTCATGGACCACCACTAATAGGAGTAAGATGCTGAAAATGACCCGAGTTTAGCGTTTGTTGGTTATTAGTTATATATGTTATAAACCTTTAAGGATGTACGTACTATATCTATCTCTTTTAAACATCATTCACCAAAGTTTTAAAAGGATCAAATACCCAAACAATAGAGAAGGAATTACATGTAAATACTTGATAAATATGAGTTGCATCCCGATTGCAGTTAAAAAAAGATTGCCTCTTACTTATATATATCTTACAAAACAAGAAACACGTACTAAGCCCTGACTTCGTCATTTAACTCATCAAGCATTGATCAGCTCACTTTGTTATTTATGAGCACATGCTAATGGTGTTTAGGATCAGGACCGCCAGGGCTCCTCCTATTGATACTATATCGAGCCCTGAGTTCCTCCATATCGTGTCTTCGAGTATTTTCTTCTAATATTTCTCTTGCTTTGTCAAATAACACTCCTCCATTATGATCTTTCGATAAAGTAGTAGTAAGGATGCGTGTTTCGGATATTGTAAAAGAAAGTAGAACAAGAGATAGAAATAACCAAAACCTAGTGGCAGCTGCCATTTGTTTTTATTAGGATCAGCTAGAGGAGTATGAAAATGAGTTGTGATGGTAGAGATGATTTGTATTTAGGATGCCTCTACTTATATAGACATCCATTGACACAAAGTTATGTTTTGTTATTATTTTTTTCTAGTTGTAATAGGCAATTCAAAATGCAGCCACTTTGATGCATTAGTGAGTATTGCAATTTCTTAGGTAAGTGTATTCACTATTACATCATAAAGCTATCTCTCTCACACATTACTAATTGTCCTTGAAAAGTGTGAATATTGAATATAAAGACGATCTTCTTTCCCTTAGAGTAGATACGTATGACAATATGACAATTTTCTGCCACCTTTTTAGTTCTTAGGAATAAAAATATTCACCATCCAATCTGACCCAAGAAACGTGATAATATTAATCCCATTGCATATAGTCCACAAGCTGGGTTCCATATAAACAAACCCCTTTTATCTCCATGTCACTAAGGTTTGGCCTTATACAATGGACGCCACAACTTGTAGTAAAGCTGAGTAAATTCACTTTCTTGTCTAGACAAATTTTAGTATTTAACAATTTAGTCGTTCAATCAGTGGAAAGGGTTGAACTAATTTTGCGGATATCACACACGATAAAACACAAACGGTTGAACAGCTTGTTCCACTCTTTTATTAATCAAAGAATAGATTACAAAAAAAAAAAAAAAAAAAAAAAAAAAAAAAAAAAAAAAAAAAAAAAAAAAAAAAAACTTGGAACAAAAAAAAAAAAAAAAACATTAAACTAAGAAACATAATCCTACTCAACTTCTAACAAAAATTTGAACTCTCTAAATAAGACTAATTTTATTATTACTCCCTAAACGTTGGATGATTTCCTCCTACCATCCCTTGAGGTTAAAGCGTACCACACTACAACAAAGATGGCTTTTAAGGATCTTTTGTGTGGGACGCTTGTCAAACGGTGTCCTAAAAACTATTTAATAGGACGAATGGACTTTTGGGGTCATTTTATAATATACGTCCTAAAAAACTATTTAATAGATTGGATGATTCTTTGGGGTTCTATTATCAAATAACTTAATAAGACACTTAAAATATAAATCTTAATAAAGTAATTTATAAGTCATTAGTGGTTGGTGTCCCATTATGTAGTAATATAATAGGACACTTGATCATCGGGGTCCTATTATAACATAACTTACTATGACACTTTGTAGTTAAGTCATAAATGTTCGATGTTATAGGACCCTTTTCTAGTCGAAGTCATATTAGAACATAACATAATAGGACACTTGACACATGGGTCTTATACCTTTAAACTTTATAGGATGCTTAATCATTGTGGTGTTATTATAATACGCCGTAATAGGACACATGGTATTTGAGTCATAAAACATCAATTTTACAGGATGCTTAATCATAGTGGTGTTATTATAATACACCATAATAGGACAATTGGTATTTGAGTCATAAAACATCAGTTTATAAGACGCTTATTCGCTAGAGTTTTATTATAACTTAATTAATAGAATACTTGACACTTGGGTTTTATAACTTTAACCTTTATAGTAGTGGTGGTCAGTGGTGGTAGCAGACGGTGGTGGTAGACGGTGGGTAGTGGTGGTGGTAGGCTGTGGTGGTGGTGGGTGACGGTGGTGGTAGACGGTGGACGATGGACGATGGTGTTGGTAGGCGGTGTGTTGTGGGTGGTGGTGGGTGACGGTGGTGGTAGGCAGTGGGTGACGGTGGTGGGTGACGATGGACGATGGTGGTGGTAGGCGGTGGGTGGTGGTGTTGAGTGACGGTGGTGGTAGACGGTGGTAGGATTTTTTTTGGGTTGTTCATAGACATATTATGCGACCATAAAATTGGTTTTATAATCTTATTTGAAATATTATGACGCTTTTTAAGTTTCGGGACTTATTACGACCCCTTTACATGAAACACTTTTATCATTGGTCCTATTAAATAAAAGGTCCTGTAAAATAACATTTTAAAACGCTTTTCTGTCTACTAAAAAACCCATTTTTATTGTAGTGCCACACTAATATCGTCTCATTCATCATAAACTTGCAGGCTGCATCCTCTTGTATGGCAAATATTTGGATCATGTAAACAAATTAATCTTCATTGGATTTTTGGATGCTAAATGATTATTTTAGGTTTGCGTTGTACTAATGATCAGTGGCGAAGCATGAACGGAAATCTTGGGGGGTCGGAAGTTATTGATTACGGGGTCGAAACCGTATATACAAAAAATTCTATACGGATGTTATATAATCGGAACTTCTGAGTGAAAATTTCATTCTCTTGGGTTATCGAGTAATCGGTCATCCAATGAATGATTAAGTGATATTAAATAAATGAATTGTTGAATTTTTGTGACTGTTTGATTTATTTGATAGTATGTGAAATAAGTTTGTGGTTTGGAGGGAAAGATAGAGAGGGAAAACTAACTGTTTTATAAACAAGAAAGTTTTAGACAAATACAAATGAAACTGTACAGGCCTATTTATACCTATTGAAGAGGTATGTCCTAATCGACACAACCTTTCATTCTGCACTAACCAACTATAACTGCTTATAACTACCATGGGACACACCGGTTCCCTTTAACACCGATTCCTTTTTTTCTATTCTAGACTTTAGGATATACAATAATACTTACATGTGACACATATTTACAAACATTAATCTTTGGGTCTTCTTACTTGTTTTTGATGCAGGGATTATATCCAACATCCCCCACCCCCTCTAATCTTTGTATCAAAAAAACTTGTGCAACCCTTTACATCCGGGTGCATTTCTTTGGTGGAAGAAGATGATATTCCATGCCTTTCTTCTTTTGATTCTTTGCTACACTGCTTTTTTCTCCTATTTCAATTGTGAGTTCTCTCCCTTTGTACTTCAAATAATACCATTCTAGCATCTCTAGATATCGGACATAAACTTCTCTTATATCTCTCACAATTGCATCCTTCTCGGTGAGTTTTGTTCCTTCCTTTTCATAGCCCATGATCATTGCAACTGTGAGCCACTTAGACTCTTTGCAAACTTGATTGTATCCTCCAAATTTCTTAACGATCATTACAAGTCTAGTGTATTGATCAGGTATCCTTGGTTATCAATCGGTGGCATATCAACGTGTTACTTAACTTGTAGAAAGTCCTTTAAAACCCACTTGACAATACTTTCAAATTCAATCTGAAACTTATCTTTGTGTTCTTCAACTTGGGTAGCAATATGGATCAAATCCATAAACACTTTAATCATTAATTGATGACACTTTGGATGGATACATATGTAGGATCGATTTATCATAAAAACACACAAAGATCACACGAGTATAAGCAAATCAGGTGCGGAAACCCTAATTTGCATGCAAAATGATATAAATCGTAATAAGAATGCGTTAAGATTCATTTTCAATATGTTTTCCATTATTATCAAGATAAAGCTTACAATATTAAATATAATGAAAAACACAAGTTTCCAGACGTTTCCTAAACACACACAAAGAACACACACACTTAATGACCAACAATTTACAATAATAACCGCTCAAACCTATTTATAGACCTGTTAAAGGTGCGAACGAACCATTCGACCCTTCGAGGGTGCGAATGAACACAAATAAACAACTAAGCTTCCATTCGATCTCCAAAGTCTTCATTCGACCTCTTCTTTTCTTCATTCGACCCCACGACCATACGAACAGACTTCTAAATTACCAAAAACTTTAAATCAACGTCTTTATTCATGTAATTCGAAAGCGACAGCTACATAATGCACTTACAACATAACTTCTCCTCTTTCCATAAATTCGTTCTTATCGTCTTCTTGTATGGCAAATGTCTCGAAATGCCTATACATGGATTCCTTCTCGTTGTCTTCGTGTGTGAGGCCGTCATAACGATCACTTCTGTCCCAAACTGGTTCCTTTCCCTTGTTCCTGTGCGCCTCAGATGCGCTTTCTGTAGTCTGGACATAATCTTTCTTCCTTTTCGGACACACAAAAGCATAGTGGTCCTTTTCATTACAAATCCAACATGTAACTTCTTTGTCTTTGATTTCTGCATGTGGATTGTTTGGTTGGGTGATGTGACAAACATCCCCTTCAAATTCTACTTCAAATTCTTGTTGGGTTAATTTTTCAACACTTAAAATAATCTTTCTAAGGGTCGGAACATAATACACAGATTTAATCTTATGCATTTGCCCACCATTGAAGATCAAAACGGATCTTCGACCCCTAAAATACTCTCTAAGATATCCTTCCGGACATCCTTCTACCCCAAATGATTTGTCAAACAACATAAACAAATCTTTATTACCACAACCATGTTCTTTACGGGTTAAACTTGCATACCATATATCTTCCCACCCTTGCAAATCAGTGCCTTTTACAATAAATTCTGTTTTACTGATTCTTTTGGGGCAGTCCCTTCTATAGTGAAAGGGTTCTTGACAATAACTGCAACACATCCCCTTTGGATAATCGGCAAAGGCCCTCTTCTTCTTGATTTGCCTATTAAATTCTTCTTGTGCTGCCTTTCTCTTCTCGGATAGGCCATGATCCTTGTATCCCATATTGAAATTCTTGAACTTTATGTGTAACAAATCTTCTGTGGCCCTCCGGTCACTCTGATCTGCTACGGTTGTCCTTTCTTGACTCACACGGTCATTGAACAACGAAGAAAACATTGGGGAACTATCACACCCATCTCTTGTTTCACGGTGATACACATCTTCTAATAAAAAATACCATAGGTCTTTGATCGAGGCTCTGATGCCATGTTGAATTAATGTGACTGTTTGAGTTATTTGATAGAATGCGAAATAAGTTTGTGGTTTGGAGGGAAAGATAGAGAGGGAAAACTAACTGTTTTTATAAACAAGAAAGTATCAGACAAATACAAATGAAATTGTATAGGCCTATTTATACCTATTGAAGAGGTATGTCCTAATCGACACAACCTTTCATTTTGCACTAACCGACTATAATTGCTTATAACTACCATGGGACATACCAGTTCCCTTTTTCTATTCTAGACTTTAGTATATACAATAATATTAACATGTGACACATATTTATAAACAATAATCTTTGGGTCTTATGACTTGTTTTTGATGCTCGCAAGGATTATATCCAACATGAATAATCTTGAAACTGTTAAGGAACCAAAATTCTACCTCGTATGAACATATAGAGTTGATCCTTGAGTTTAAAAGAAACCATGTCACTAAAATTAGAATAGAAGGAAGCAGAATATATATAACTAATAGCAGAAGACTAAAAAACATAATGAAATTAAGGAGGAATAGCATCTAAGCATTAGCATTATATATTATCTATCATATTGGTGACCAGCTAATTTGAACTTCAATCTTTAGGATTTAAAACATGTACATTTTGACTTTCTCCAAAGGGCATGTCTTTTCTCCCCATCCCATTTTTTATTTATTTATGTACTTATATAGATGAAAAGGTAAAGAAAGACATTGTTTAATTAGTGCAGTTGTTAGATAAATAATATTGGCCATCTATAGTTTAATTAAAAAGTGCCCTACCATATCATATGTAATGGACACAATAGAGAGAAAGAATCCACTATGGATCTGAACTGATAAAACCACAATGATTTAAACCTAAAAAAGTTGGTAAATGGTTGGTAAATGATTTAGAGTTTGGGTGAATTAAAAAGCAAATTTCTGTATTTATATAAGCAATAAGGGAAAAAAGGTAGTACTCATTAGGAATTAACTATGGTGTGGTTTCGGTGGTGGCCGGTTTCAGGGTTGGGGGGTCGAGGTGGCACTGACCCTCAAAGAGTCAACCCCCCGTTTGTTTCGGTGCCACCGAGGAAAATTCCCCTCCCTCACCGAGTTCATATGATCGTTGCTATTTATTTTATTTTATTTTATTTTCAAAATTCAAACTATATAAACAAATAACTCACCTTTTTAATCAAAATATCACCACCACTCTTTCTATCTTCTACTTTTTATAAAAAATTTCCACACTTTCCATCTAAAAACTTTTAAAGTTTCCATCTTCAAAATTTTGTACAATCATATATTTAGCCATAGGTTCATCATCATCTGAAGAAAACGCGATAAACTTTTTCGTGGGCGCGATGATGGAGAGGCACAAATTATCTTGGAGAAGGAAGACGACAGCGAGAGCGAAGGAACTTCGGTACCAAGAACAAGGAGCGATGTGCTAAATAGAGATCGTGTGGGTATATTACATTTTCTTATTGTGTTATTTTATAATTCAAAACGTTTCATTTATATTATAATTTATTATTCAAAGTTTTTTTTTAATTTAATGTTTAAAATATTTTAAAGGTGCACATGATCGTTTGGTGGCCGACTATTTTTATGAAAACTGTGTATACACTGACGAACAATTTAGGCGTCGTTTCCGAATGAGTCGGCGATTGTTCTAACGAATTGCCAATGAATTTGCTAATTTTGATGAGTTTGTTAGACTAAGATGGGATGCTAGAGGGAAAAAGGGGTTTTACCACGCTACAAAATGCACTTCTGCACTTCGTCAATTGGTATACGGCACTTCTAGTGATTCATGTGATCAATATTTAAAAATGTCTGCTAGAATGAGTCGGGAGTGTTTGTATCACTTTTGTGAAGATATCGTGAAGTTATGTATCAAGGTTTATTTGCGTAGGCCTACGAAGACGAACATCGGAAAGCTCTATTCAACTTAAATAATATTAGCACAAGCAATAACAATTATTGTTAACTAAAGCAAAAATACTTTGTGATTTATGTCATAGACTTGGACAAAGGTCATTCTTATACAAACATAATGATTTATGAGGTAAAACATCTATATTCTTATTAGGCACCACTATTGAAACATACATAATAATCATCTTAATATTAGGACAACCATACATAATTGTTCATTTATTTGTATACCTTAAAACACATGTGTCTATACACTCTTTAATTTTTAATATTGAAAATCATTCATAAACGACTAAATTAAAAATCATTCTAACTTCTTTAAACATATATGTAACTAAAATCAATAGAAAATGATAAATCATTTTAACTTCTTTAAAATATATGTTAATTAAAACGAATATGTCAACTTTCAATTATCACCCTATAATATATTTGTTATCAATTATAATGTTGGGTATCCCGTGTAATACACTTTATCATTTGTTACAATTCGTCAACAAATTTGGTAAATGTATCAATATTATTTGATTAACAATTGATTATAGTGATTCGTTGTTTAATAAAATTTGGCATATAAATTCTATATGCTATGTTTTCACACAGGATTTACATCTAGTTCATAAAATAGAATAAATGAAACCCCTTTTTAACAAAAGTTACATTACCGAATTATTTGAAACAGTAAATTACAGAACTTTTACTACTAAAATAAACCAAAGTGCAAAAAAGATGAATAAGTGAAAGTATTTTCGCTAAGAATTTGAGTTCAACTTAAGGGTCCCTTAAAATAAATCTGGAGTCTCCTAAGAGAACTCATTTATTAACAAGGTAACAACAGCTAAAACAATGTCACTGTTGGAGAAGACTCTAGGACCCGAAAGAGTAACATGGAAAAGAAGAACCGTATAAGGATAAAAAAAAAAAAAAAAAGTGTGTTGGAACACTTTGTTACTTTTTTGTGTGTTATTCTGGTTTAGATTTACGAAGTCTATTTGGTTTAAATCTCTAAATTAAGTGTCATTAATTTTGTGTTTCTGCTTTGGACTTCGGCACCAAATTAATCTTAGGGTTGCATTTCGGTCTTAGGCAGCAATCGTAGCTTCTACACACAATTCAAGGATCGATATTGATTTCACTTATGACTTATCTTAGTTCTATTTTTTACATGGATTGGTTCACTTTGAAGCTCTTCCACAGTAAAACCAAACCCAAATAAATTAATTACCGCCCATCTCCTGGTGGAGTGATATGGAGGCCTAATGATAGGTGACTTGGAACCTAATAATGGTCACAAGTTCGAGTCTTGAAGGATACCAGGTTTTACTGATTATTCACTGTCGTGCCTTCGGGCGGGTGGATGGTCGGGTTTTCCCTGGATTGGTGGACCTGGGGTATCAGGTGCCCCGTAGGTATCCTGAATTCGTCATAAAGAGATTTTCACGAGAGCCCGTAACGACTTTATTGGCCTTAAAAAAAAAGACATGCACTTGGATTAAATGTTGTTAACATTGTCTCGAGTATAATGCATGCATAGAATCCACTTGAAAGTTATAATTTGCACAATGGGGTTGACTTTATTAAAGCGGACTTTTTAGTCTTATATTTCTTAAGCAAATGATAATTAGTATTTTTAATTAGATAACAAGACAAAGTCAACAGTAATGACTTTAGCACTATCCATAAACACTATGGTTAATCATGTCACATTTAGCCACATAATTTTTTGGTATCTAACCTTTTCAAAGTGGGTAATAAACAAAGTATTACATGAAACTAGTCCTTGATGGCTTAACTAGTGCTCACTTATTTTTAAAGTTTCCAGTTTTGTCTTCAATCACTTCAAACCCATGTCCTCAAAAGCCTTTATGGCGCGCGCCTAGGCGTTCAAGCAAGGAGAGACACAAGAAAAATGCCTTGCTGCCATCTTGGTGCACCGGCAACCTTTGGCCAAGACTCCGGCTAGATTTCAGTTAGATTCTATCCTAAAAATTTTGAGAAAATTCTGTAAATATTGGGCAAGCTAGTTGACCTAGACCTAGCCTAACCTAACCCTAAACAAACCTAAAACATGTTTAAAACCCCAAAAAAAATTTGTTTATGCTATGCATCTTGCTTATCTCGGCCATCTCTTTTCAAGCACCTTGAACCTTGGACCTTTGAAAACTATGCTTTAAACAATTGAATACGTACTTGTCATGTAGAATATGAATTTACATGAATTTCCTGGAATGTAGATAGATAGATTATATACCAGAGTCAAAAGATACAAACGTTATGGAAAGAAGTCAACAAGTAGAGTCTAAAAATAATTGTTAGATATCAATTTAGAAAGATGCTATGATCTTGGACAGGTCCATGACTTGCAATTGCATCAACTTGGATGATAAACACCAAAGCATAAAACATCAAGAGTCAAACAAAAAGTTGAAACTAAAAATAAGTGGACAATGCTTTAGGTCCTAACTCCTAAAAAGCAATATAACATAGATTTATGCCATTGTCAAACTCCTAAAGTGAGGAGACTTCTTTTTCTTTTTCTTTTCTTTTTCTTTTTTTTGTTAAATGTTGTTATTCACATCTTCTCTTTCATGTACATTTGGTATCAAAATTGAAAATGTTTTACCTATGGTCACCCGACTTCACAAGTCTCAAGTGTGTTTTTCGACATCAGCTTCAAACTGGACTTCCCAAGTGCAGGTTCCCTTCTTTCGTCTCAACATTACACCCTATGGTTCTCCGGGTGCAAGAAAATTGTAACCTCCCATTTCATGCTTGGTATATGCAGTATAAAGCTTTTGGTAGAAAATGTTATATGTTTCATTGCTACAATACATGCCTTATATTGGCCTTTACATGATGAAGGAGCATAATTACAGGAAGAAATAAGTACAATAAAGCTGCACATTGACTACAATTAAAGCTGTACATTGACTAAATATTTAGATCCTAAGTTTAAGCATTTTTCTTAATACGCCCTCGCAAGATGGAGGATCCATCGGAGACTCCAATCTTGGAGCGATTGTGCAGAAATGGTGACCGAGATAGAGGCTTGGTTAACATATCGGCAAGTTAATCTTTGGAGTTGATATGAAGAACACGAAGAAGTCCACTTGTAACTTGTTCCCGAACAAAATGATAGTCAAGAGCAACATGCTTCATCCGTGGGTGATAAACTGGATTTGCACAAAGGTACGTGGCACCTATGTTATCGCAAAACAAAGTGGGTGTTTCAGTTAGGGTTATGCCAAGTTCCGTCAGCAAGTGTTTGAGCCAGGTAAGCTCAGCAGCAGCATTGGCAAGCGCATTGTACTCGGCTTCGGTGGATGACCGAGATACCGTCTTTTGCCGCGTAGACCTCCATGAAATGATGTTGGTGCCGAGGTATAGAAGATAGGCTGTGGTTGATCGACCAGCGTCATTTATACCCACCCAATCAGAATCTGAGAAGGTCGAGAGTGTGAGAGGATAATTACGGTTGAGAAAGAGACCATGATGAATGGTGCCTTTGAGATAGCGGAGGACACGTTTGAGAGCTTGCCAATGGGCTTGACGTGGATTGTGCATAAATTGAGATAACTTGTTAATTGCAAATGAGATGTCAGGACGGGTGAAGTCTAAATATTGGAGTGAACCAACGAGTTTGCGATACGGGGTAGCATCAACCGAGGGAGAGGGATTCATACCTGGTACCACTTCATAAGAGAATGTATTGGGCGAGAACAAATTCAAGTGGAGCACATAAGTGGGAATTACAAAGGGCCGATATTCTTACTAAAGCGTTGCCACGTTTGAAGTTCAATGAGATGAAAGGACTCGTTGGTGTTACAAGATTAGGGGGTGAATGATATATTAATCGTGTAATGCAAGGTTTGGTAACTAGAAGGACTTAGTTGTCAATCTTGTAAACTAGGTTTTATAGATAGATTTCCTAGTTTAAGTCAAAAGAAGTTTCTAGATTATTATAGTTCCTTGGTGGACAAGGAATAAAGGCTAGTTTCCTTGTTCTCTAAGGATTGTAGGCTTATAAATAGATGGATGATTTTGTAAGTCAAGCATCACAATCACAATCACAATCACAATCACAATCACAATCACAATCAAATAATAAGAAACAAGTTTTGGCTTAATTCATGTGTGTCTTTGGTACCGATTTCTAACAGTAACTGATCTAAATAAAAGCAATGAGATAGATTTTCTAATGACCGCTAGAGCGTTCATGGCCACGCTAATAAGGGGATGGCACTTGGTGTTGCTGAGGTTGAATATAAAATGTACGAGACAAAATCATCTCTTGGTTACTTATTATTTTGTTGGGTTCATGTATGTTTAATAATTCCTTTTGTGATCATGTAAAACAGAGTGCCATGTGATTACAAAGGCAAGAATTTGACCGTGAGAGTTGAATAATCTACAAAAGGCCTAATTATCTTGCACTCTTGTACCAAGGAGGTCAAACAGAAATCGTGGCCGTTGACGTTGCTCAGGTAAGCCATCATAAGTATATTAAAGGGCAATACATGAAAACAGACATGTATCATTGCAACTTGAGAATTAGGGTTTGTGGTGGAAGGAATGAATGTCAAATGTGGGTTCTTTATACGTAAACAAAATAAAAAAAAAATAATAAGGAAATAATATCAAAACTAATAAACAAGGAAAAAGACAAACTACCCTTATATTTTCGTTAATTTTAACAATGTTAGTCATTTGGAGTTTGGACGGATCTAACAACAAGTGGGAAGTGTCAGTGGCTCAGGTGAGAAAAAAAACTTTTTTGAATAGATCTAGCAATAATGGGAAAATCTTAGAGACGATTTTGGCTATTCACTCCATTTTAAATATATATTTTTTCTTGAAAGGCTAATACACGTATTTACTGCCAATCCCCTTATGGTGGAGTGACACCCTCCTTGCTTTCCTTATGGGAGGTGGGGAGTTTGAGTTCTACAAGCACCAAAATGCTGCTGGTGGGCCGGGTTTTACCGCAGTGGGCCTTCGGGCTGCGGTATTCCCCGGAAACTGGTGTGAAATTACTAGTGGGCCCGGGTTACTCTTGGAGTACTCCTTTGTCCAGTGAGTACTTTGAGAATGCTCGGAATTGATTTGTTGGTCGTAAAAAAAATACACATATTTTCTCACACTATTCTTAAATTACACATTGTCCAAAATTAGAACTTTAGGGGCTGTTTGTTTTTTGCTCAAAAGCACTTCTAACCTCTTTTGTCTGCGCTGCGCAGACGCGCGCAAGCGTTTGGGGTCTTCAAATTGTTTGTTTTTTTGGAAGACCTTTCACTCAAAAAGGTCTTCGTGACCTCTTCTTGATGCAGACTTATTCCAATGTCTTCTAAGGTCTTCCCTCTTCTCTTCTCCTCACCCACCACCACCACCACCGTCCACCACCATCATTGTCCACCACCACCACCACCCACCACTACCACGGTCCACCACCACCAAGGTCCACACCACCCACCACCACCGTCCACCACCACCGCGGTCCACCACCCACCACCACCACCACTCTCTACCACCACCGTCTAGCACCACCACCACGGTCCACCACCCACCACCGCCACGGTCCACCACCGCCACGGTCCACCACCACCCACCACCGTCCACCACCGCCACGGTCCACCACCATCGTCTACCACCACCGTCCATCACCAGACTTCTGTAAAAAATCAGTTTATTTAAATTTCAGTTTATTTCAGCAGCCTGCAGACGTTAACAAACAAATAGTCTTCTTCTTGCAGACTGCAGACCTTTGGTCCACCTCTTCTTCTGCAGATGTTTGGAGATGTGGTCCGCAGACTGCAGACCTTTTCTTAGAGAAAAAAACAAAAGGCACCTTATTCTTCTCTATGAAAGTTTTGCTTCTTACATTTGGTCTGGAATACGACAATGTGTTTCAAGGACACATTTGAATTATTTTCAGAATCTCACTGAGGAAATATTTACATTGTCTAATGGTATTTAGGAATCATACACTCCTAATTAAGATTCATACACCCTAACCCACATCACACACTAATTGGAAGCTGCCATATATTCAGAATATAATGTCACTCACCTCAGAATGTGATATCATGGAGTGTATAAATCCTAAAACCCTTGTCTAATTTGTTGGTTGTATTGATTTTTCGAGGGAGACCTTTGAGATTCTTAATAGGCTGTATACACATGATTGAATATTTATGTGATTTATCTTGAAACATAATTTAGTTTTACTTTGTTAATTACTACATGTGCATATGTGTACATATATATATTTTTTTATCTATTATTATGACCAATAAAACATGTTATTCTTTCATGCATTGAAGACATTTTTTATCAAGACATATGCGGCGAAGGCTGAGACATTAAGCCGTAAAATAAACTAATATCAAGACGTCGTCACGAGTCCGTTCTTTAAATATGTAGTTTAGTCGATAGTGTATATTCTCATTATGGTATCGGCTCGGTTCGAAAAACAGATATAAAACCATTTAAAAAAGATAAAACCGTTTCCAATATTTAACATTTATGAAAGTAACGAGTTAATGTTAACCCGCGCGTTGCGGCGGAATGTTGATTAAACGTCTTTAGTGTCATTAGATGAGATTTGAAAATTTGTTAAGTTTATGCACTGAAATATCTCATTTGTTATCCTAAAACCAATTTGTAAGCGATAATTGAATTTATCAAAGTCAAAATTAATAAATTGTTCATTCGAATATCTAATTCAATTAAGAAATTTAATCACAACCCAAATTAACCAATATCATTTTACATAATTGGTGACATAAGACTTGTAATAGATAAAGTTTGTAAAACTACTGTGCCATCCAGTTATACATCAATTGATTTGACCACTTCGGTATGGTATAGATAAAGTTGATCCATATGAATGGATATATAGGATGATTGCTCAAATGTTTATTTGTTTGTCACTCTTTTCTAAATCTTTGAACAAAGTATTTTAAAAGAAAGTAACAAAAACTGATTTAATTGCTTGTCATAAATATAATTCATAACTTATTTTTTTTTATCGGCGAACAACTGTGTGGCAACCACCCTTGCGGGGCGCCGTGCCCAAGAATCGACTACTCGACCTCCAGCAGCCCCCGCCTTCTCCCGATGCGCGGAAACCCGAGCCCCACCCGCCCGAAGGCACGACGGTGTTATAGAACTCGGTAAAACCTCGCCGCCCGTCAGATTCGAACCGGCGCCACCCGTATTCGATCTTCACCCGGATAATTCATAACTTATTAACTACGGGAATCAACAATGTAAAGACTCTAATTACTATCACCCCACATTATGTTCTTAACAACTTATTGAATTCCCATAATTCAAACTAAGGTTTTCGAAATATATATATAAAACCACAATAGAAGTATTGAACGACGCAGTAGAAAGGATAGCAAGACATAGTGCACACTCAATGGACCGCAACCATTGCCGTGCAAAAGCTACCAGGTTTCAACATTCTACCAAAAAAGATTACCATAATTCCTTTGTTACGTTTTGCCATGGCAGAATTAGACTTTAACGTAAATATATATTAATTGCCACTTATTTTCTAGATGTAACAGAACCCGTATAGCAATATGCTATGCATTTTATCTGAGTTTCTTTTTGGAAGGCTATGATACGATACACATAACAAACAAATTCAGCAGATGTAATGAAAGAAAAAAATTACGTCTTAGTATTTAATAGAAACAAAATTAAACTATTTAAATACAATAAAACTAATGTAGAAACAAAAGTCAAAGTAATAGAAGTGTAGTTTTTATTAGGATTATTATAAAAAAAATTATGTATCAAATGATTAAACTAAAAAAAATTATGTATCAAATGATTAAACCATTTTTCCAAGCCAAACAAACCTAAATAAATAGCATCTTCTATTAGATTTTAATTGGACCACAATTTAAACATTAATCTATATCTATATTATCTTATTAAGGAGGAGTGATGGCCAAGATTGTAATTTTGTCAAGCATCCTATTAATATATGTGTATATATTTAGATAATTGTATTGTAATTATGGTGTAACAAACTTCCTCAATTATAGGAGTTTGACCATTGTATTTATAGTTGTTATTGAATCAATGAAAGGCAATCAATTATTCAGTAACCTACATGGTATCACTTCCAATCTCCGATCCCTAACAAACCTTCCGCCGCCCTTCTTTCTTCCAGTCGCCGCCGCCTGTCACCTTTCTTCTCCGACTCACTTCTCCTCCCCTTTCATGGATCCTCAGCCCCTTCACCCTGCTCTTGCAGTCACTAACATCAAAACCAACATCCCTATAGTCCTCGACAAGGATTCTCCTTCATACACAACCTGGAAAACTTTATTCCAGGTGCATTGCGATGCTTTTCAGGTTACTGACCATCTATCCCCTCGGCCGGCGGCCACCCCTTTTATCCCTTCTTCGTCAGATCCTACGGCTGCTGCTAAAGCTGAGGCGGCAGCCCTAGCGGCTGACCAACTTTGGGCTCGTCTCGACGCCCTCGTGAAGCAATGGATATATGCTACTATATCCCAACCTCTTCTTAGTATTATTATCCAACCCGGACAAACAGCGTATGACGCTTGGTGCGCCATCGAAAGCGAGTTCACCGATAATCAAAACACGCGGGCTATATTTCTTGGCCAAGAGTTTGCGAACCTGTGTTTGGAAAACTTTTCCTCCATGGCTGAGTATTGCGCGCACGCCAAGCACCTAGCCGACCAACTTGCTAGCATGGGTTCTCCCGTCAATAATCGGACACTCGTGCTTCAAGTGTTGACTGGCCTGACTGATCAGTATGAGAGCCTTTCTACAGTTCTGCGAAACAGGGAACCACTGCCAATGTTTAGCGAAGTTCGCTCGCGTCTCACTTTTGAAGAAAGCACTAAGAAACGCCAAGCCACCCGCGGGTCTCAGGCCGCCGCCACTGCCCTTTCGGCCACCACCACCACTCACCCGAAACCCTCCACACCAGCCACCACCACCACACCATCTTTTGCCACACCCAATCGCCCACGCCGTGGCCGTGGCCGTGGCAGGCAAGCTTCTCAGCCCCGGTCCAGCAACCAACCCACAAACAGCCCAGCCCACCCCTATATTATTTTCCCTAGTAGTTGGACTGCCAACCAGTGGGCCTCGGTTCTCAATAATTCCAAACAAGCCCAACCCCCTTGCCCATATCCCTCTAAGCCCAACTCGCAAACTGCCCCGGGAATTCTCGGTCCACGCCCTGACCAGGCTCACCTCACCGGGTACTCCCCTACTGATATAGAACAGGCTCTTTACTCTCTCGCGCTTAACCCGCCGGATCATGGTGTGATGGACACCGGTGCCTCCTCGCATTCTGCAAATGAACAAGGTATATATTCCCCGTCTAACTTTAATAAGTGCACTAATAAATTTATTGTTGTTGGTAATGGCATGTCTATACCTGTAGTGGCACAAGGTAACCAAGTCCTACCACCACCTTACCCGCCACTTAAACTTAACCAAGTCCTTTTTGCACCCAATATAATTAAAAACCTTATTTCTGTCCGTCGCCTTACTACTGACAACTTAGTTTCTGTTGAATTTGACCCATTTGGCTTTCTTGTGAAGGATCTCAAAACTCGGGCTCCTATCCTACGATGCAATAGCACCGGCGATCTATACCCTCTCACTGAACCGCTTCCTCTCAAGAACACACAACCAACTTCGTTTGTTGCTGTTTCTCAAGATCGCTGGCACCAGCGTTTGGGTCATCCAGGAAATAATTTGTTAGAGTCTTTAAAACTTTCATCTTTTGTTGACTATGGAAAACACAATAAATCACTTTGTCAGTCTTGCATTTTTGGCAAAAGTGTTAAATTGCCCTTTTATGATTCTGTTAATGCTACACGTGTTGCTTTTGACATTGTTCACAGTGATTTATGGACATCCCCCATACTCAGTACGGGTGGCCATAAATATTATATTTTGTTCTTAGATGATTTTACTAATTTTCTTTGGACGTTTCCTTTGTCAAATAAATCTCAAGTCTTTGACACATTTGCCACATTTCATGCCTTAATCCAAACCCAATTTGAACGTAAAATCAAACAGTTTCAATGTGACAATGGTAAAGAATATGCTAATCAACACTTCTACAATTTCTGTAATCATAATGGTATGCAATTTCGGTTTTCCTGCCCCTATACCTCGTCCCAAAATGGCAAAGCGGAACGCAAAATCCGCACCATTAACAACATGATCCGCACCCTCCTTGCCCAAGCCTCCCTACCCCCCAACATGTGGCATCATGCCCTTGAAACCGCCACCTATCTCCTAAATATCTTACCCAGCAAACTTCATAATTTTAAATCCCCCACCTCTCTTCTTTACAACTGCACCCCAGAATACGAACACCTTCGGGTTTTTGGCTGCCTTTGTTACCCACTCGCCCCTTCCACCAAAATTCACAAACTTAATTTTCGGTCCCAACCTTGTGTCTTTCTTGGCTATCCCACTAGCCATAGAGGCTACAAGTGCCTTGACCTCACCTCCCATCAGGTCATCATTTCCCGCCATGTTTATTTCGAAGAGTCCGTTTTTCCCTATGCCATTCAATCCCCTACCGTCACCCCATCCTATGAATTCCTTAATCCCACCATCAATCCTTTGGTGTGGGAGCACCTTAACTCCACTCGCAAAACTCCCTCCACCTCTCCAACATCATCTCAGACCAACACCAACCAACCTTACACACCTTCGACTACCCTTCGGCCCACTGATACATCTCCCACCAGCCCACCACTCACTACTGGCCCAACCATCAATCCCACCCAGCCCACTCCTACCACACCCTCCTTTGCTCACACTCCTCAGCCCACTCCTTCGGCCCATGACCAACCAGGCCCATCTACCTTTGGACCCTCTCCATCCGGCCCATCCACAACCCCCAGGCCCACGACCAACCCCATCTCGAGTCCACCAGCCCCCACACCCACCTCGGCTCCGTCCGTACCACCCCCACCACCCCCTCCTCCTGCTCGTACGATCCATACTCGTTCCATGAGTGGGATTCACAAGCCCAAACACCACTTTACACTCCATACCTCCGCCACTGTCCCCATTCCCAAAACTCCACAGGTTGCCTTGTCCTCTCCAGAATGGTACAATGCCATGTCCAATGAGTTTAGTGCCCTTATTAAAAATAAGACCTGGGAACTTGTACCTCGGACCCCTGATATGAATGTTATACGTTGCTTGTGGTTGTTTAAACATAAATTCAGGTCAGATGGCAGTTTGGAACGGTATAAAGCAAGGTTGGTATGTGATGGTCGTAAACAGCAAACGGGTATTGACTGTGGTGAAACATTTAGCCCGGTGGTTAAGCCTTCTACTATTCGGCTGGTTCTCTCTTTAGCTCTCTCCAAGTCCTGGCCAATTCACCAGTTGGACGTCACCAATGCGTTCCTCCATGGCAACTTGGAAGAGACTGTGTACATGCATCAACCCATGGGGTTTCGCCACAAGGAGTTTCCTGATCATGTCTGTCGGCTCAAGAAGTCCTTATATGGACTTAAACAGGCTCCACGAGCCTGGTACCAGCGTTTTACAGATTTTGTGCTTTTGCAGGGGTTTCAACAAAGCAAGTCGGATAACTCTCTTTTCATCTATCACCATGGTTCCGAGATCGCTTACCTCCTCATCTATGTGGACGACATCATCCTGACTACTTCCTCTGAGGCACTTCGGTCACGGCTTCTTTCCATCCTGTCAGGAGAATTCGCCATGAAAGATTTGGGTCCCTTGTCTTACTTCTTGGGCATTCAGGTTACTCGCGATGGGAACAAAATGTTTCTTTCTCAGCAGGCTTATGTTAAAGACATCATTCATCGTGCTGGCATGGATTCCTGCAAACCTGTTGCTACCCCTGTTGACACTCAGTCTAAGTTATCGGCCACCTCTGGGCCGCCTCATGATGATCCTGCCACTTTTCGCAGTCTTGCAGGTGCCTTACAGTATCTCACTTTCACCAGGCCAGACATCTCATATGCTGTTCAGCAGATTTGTATGCATATGCATGACCCCCGACAGGACCATTGGAACGCTTTGAAGCGTGTCATTCGCTATTTACAGGGTACCTCTGACCATGGTCTCCATCTGGGTCCGGTCCCTCGTCTCTCGCTGGTTGCCTACACAGATGCCGATTGGGCTGGTTGTCCTGACACCAGACGCTCCACGTCCGGGTTTTGTGTCTATTTTGGCGACAACCTCATCTCCTGGTCGTCTAAACGCCAGTCTACGATCTCCCGTTCCAGTGCTGAAGCAGAATATCGCGGGGTTGCGAATGTGGTGGCTGACATTTGCTGGTTGCGCAACCTCTTACTTGAGCTTCGACATCCTCTTTCACGGGCCACTTTGGTTTACTGTGATAATGTTAGTGCTGTCTATCTCTCGGGCAATCCCGTTCAGCATCAACGAACTAAACACATTGAGCTCGACATACACTTTGTACGTGAACAGGTACAACGAGGTCACATTCGAGTTCAGCATGTCCCTTCTCGTCATCAAGTAGCGGACATTTTTACTAAAGGTCTCCCTCGCGTTCTATTTGAAGATTTCAGATCCAGTCTCAGCATCGGTCCGCCCGACGTTTCGACTGCGGGGGTGTATTAATATATGTGTATATATTTAGATAATTGTATTGTAATTATGGTGTAACAAACTTCCTCAATTATAGGAGTTTGACCATTGTATTTATAGTTGTTATTGAATCAATGAAAGGCAATCAATTATTCAGTAACCTACACATCCAACTATTAAAGCAATATGTACAATTGAATTATGCTTATATAATGAGGGTATAATTGGAACTTTATGGACATTTAAGACACTTAGAAGGGTAGAATGGTAAATTTAGCATAATCCATTACCTCACATCCTAAAATCTTATCCCAATTCTACCCTCATGTCCAACTTTTAGAACACAAAATACAACCTATGATGCATCTTAAATGTGAGACCTTTCAATCCCTTATAATCATCAACCTCTCATAATCATCAATCTTTCATCATCATTATCATCAATTCATTTGTAACTCATTCCTCTTATATATTTATATATCATCTATGTGGAGTCAACAACAACAAGAATCACCACATAAAGCACCAAACCTAATTCTTTGGTTTCTCGCCTCAAAACCCTTCTATCATCACAGGTTCCTTACCATATCGTTCATTTTATTTATCATTTTTTTTCACTATGGCATTTCATTAAAGCTTGGTATGCAAACATTATTTCCTATCCGTATATTTCATTTTATTTATTGTTTTCTTTTTTTTTTCTCTATGGCATTTTATTAAAGCTTGATACGCAAACATTATTTCCACTGAAGCTTGATACGTAAGCATTGTGATGTTAATTAGTATTTTTTTTAGGAATCTTGATTTAGTTGGCCAAATAGTTTTTTTAACCATAAAATTGGGTTAATGGAAAAAAAATAAGTTCGTGGATTTATGGTGATTGATGATAATTGACAGGTGGGATTAATAGTCTCTAAATGGCAAAAGATGGATTCGAGATCACCGGGGATAACGCGAAAGGTCTCATCATCTCCTTATACTCTTATAAAGATTTTCTAAAGCAGAGGTGATTTTTGTTTTAAGTATCAATTTTTATACGTATCAAGCATTTTGCTACCTGTTGTTTATAAGACTCAATACGTGTTATCTCTTTATGTTTTTATTCCCTTGATTTTGATTCTTGACTGTTAGTACTTTTCTATCATCATGAGTTCTATGTTTTCTTTTGCAAATATCTATATCTATATCTATATCTATATCTATATCTATATCTATCTATACTGTATTATAAAGCATTTGAGAAGGATTCCAACTAAATTTAAGTAAATACTACATATTATGCTTATGGTACAACAACTTAAGGAAGTTAGTAAGAGGGCAAAATTGTCTTTCCATATAAATATTAAATTGAATAATGAATAATTATTTTATATACATTATGATCACATTCATTTTGCATTACTTGAAATTAAGATTATTGAATTGCTTTAATTCTTTTTATTGCTTTGTAACCGTAGAAGCCTAAGAGTTGTATGATTATTGAAACAAATTAAAATAAAAAAATATCAAGTTTTGAGAATACAAAAAAAAAAAACATTAATAAATATTAAGATCAAATGTAGTATTTACATTAAACAGTAAGTTCTAAAAATATATAAAAAACCATTAATCTAAGGTAGTTACATTCTTTCTAAATTAGTAAAAAGAGTTGTGTGTTATCTAGGTAGAGTTCAAGATTATCCTTAGGGATTTTAGCAATCATTATTTATCCCAACTAGACAAGTGTGTGGGATGAAAATTTCTATGATCGTACCTACCACTTGTTCCTAAATCTTCACTTGGAGTAAAGATTATCACTAACCTTGAGTAAAGGAGGCATTTTTTGCTACCGCTAAAAGGATTTAGTTTATATAATTAATATTTCTTTGTTATAAACATATATATTATGGTGACTATACATATTCTAACTCTCATATACCATTAAGTTTGTATATTAATGTTATGTCTCAATAAATAGAGGCTTATTGTATTTGGTATAACTCATTGATTTAAAAAATAGTACAAACAGTTGTGATATAATTAATCTTTCTTTGTAATAAACATATTTATTATGGTGACTATTTATATTCTAACTCCCATATACCATTAAGTTTGTATTAATGTTGTATCTCTATAAATATAGGTTTATTGTATTTGGTATAACTCATTGATAAAGAGCTCTCTCATTTTTCATCTTATCTTTCTCTTTATAATCTTTGTTCTTATGTTTACATACCTTGTATAGTGGTTGCTTGGAATAACCATTGAGAATACATGAAATGGTAGCATCTTGCGATAAAGTGATGTACCATATTGTAATTTTGTCATTGGTACAAGTTAACAAACAACATGTACAACATATTTAAGCAAAAAATTTAAGGGTATTATTGGCATAGTTGTGACAATTAAGACACTTAGGAGGGTAGATTAGTAAATTTAACATAATTCAATACCTCACATCCTAAAATCTTATCCCAATTATGCCCTTATGTCTAACTTTTAAAACACAAAATACAACCTAACCTATGATGCATCTTAAATGTGAGACCTTTCAACCCCTCATCTATATTATTATATATACTTAATTGTAATCAATTTCTTGAATGCTAATAGTCTTTTCATAACCTCAAACAAAATCTTAGATCTAATTTCATGCTTTGAAACAATGTTTTGTTCAAAAAAATTATGTCTTTATTAGATGAGAAGAGAAAAAAAATCAATGAGAAGTTAAGACGCTTGCAAGATATGGTTCCCAGATGCTACAAGGTATAAAGATATGAGTTAATCTTTATATACAATTATACATATATACATTTTTTCTACTTGTCCATATGTTCTTTACAATTACAAAAATTTATCTTCATAATATTTCATTGTTTTGCTCCATTTAAATTTAGTTATTTGCTATAGACAATGGGAATGCAAGTGATGTTGGATGTAATTATCAACTATGTTAGATCGTTGCAGAATCAAATTGAGGTAATTTAATTGTGCAACTAACAATTAAAACAATAAACAAACAATATTCAGAATTATTGATGAGAAAATATTTTTCAAGATTAATTAGTACAGTTTTTTCTCTTCTTTATGCATTTTTAGTTTCTCTCCATGAAGCTTTCAGAAGCCAGCATGTTCTATGACCTATTGACCTCAACTCTACTGAATTGGATGATATGGCCCCTATGAAGGTAGCAGAGTGCTTTCCTAACTATCCTTGTTAAGAAGTTGTGTATCTTGAATCATATATATTGTTAACTAAATAAAACGGACAAAATTATAAATATAACATTCTAAATTTGCTAATATGTTTCTAATATATTGTAAATATTACTTCCAGTTACTGCATGGGATGAAAGCTGAAGTTGCAGGGAACAAATGGACATGAAGGACAGATGATAGAGATGATGGTTGGAGAAGGGTATGGAGACTTTCCTCAATTTCAATCAACATGGTCTCCTTGAACGCCATGAAATAGTTAACTCTATAAATCTATATATGCATGCTCAAATATAACTTTATACCTAAACTATATTTGTTCTAAGACTTTTATGGTATTTGTTGATCTATTTAATGTTCTTGTTAAACGTTGTATGAAGTGTGGTTCACAATATTATTGTGCTTTCGGCAATTGTATATTGTTTAAGTTCTAATTCTAATTAATAAAATAAATTAAACACTATCATAAAGAGAAACAAAAACTTAACTATGTGTTAATTACTTATGTTATTTGTGTTAAGAAATAAGAAATCACCATAAATTCACGCTGACGCTAATGAATCAACCCGAATCTTTATCTTCTATACTATATTATAAAGCATCAGTGAAGTCATTTAGGGGGGTAAAATTGTCTTTCTACCTAAATATTAAATTGTTGAAGAAACTAATTTAAACATAATTATAAAATTGATGAGGAAATTAACAATAATGTGTTGACTCTTTACATTCATAACCTTTATGTCTTTATTATGTTTGTATCAATGTTATAGTCTTATAAATAGTGGTCATGTATTTGGTATATAAATAATGTGGCGACTCTTCACATACATAACTTACATATCTTTCAATGTTTATAACCTTATACATAATAGTCTTTCATTTGGTATATAAAACATATCAATGAATAAAGTTCTCTCTTCTTTCATTATTTCTTTCTTTCCATACATGATGTCTAGATTCTTTTTCTTATGTTTATATAACTTGTATGTTGGTTGCTACTAGATTAACTTTATACGTAAACTATATTTGTTCTAAGACTTGTTCTAAGACTTTTAAGGTATTTGTTGATGTTGTATGGAGTGTGGTTCACAATATTATTTTGCTTTAGGCAATTGTATATTGTTTAAGTTCTAATTCTAATTAATAAAATAAATTAAACACTATCTTAAAGAGAAAACAAAACTTAACTATGTATTAATTACTTATGTTATTTGTGTTAAGAAATAAGAAATTGAAAAGCCATAAATTCACGCTCACACTAATGAATCAACCCGAATCTTTATCTTCTATACTATAGTATAAAGCATCAGTGAAGGATACCCGTAAAATTTAAGTAAATACAACCTTTATTGCTTATAGTACAATGTTTATTGAAGTCATTTAGGGAGTAAAATTGTCTTTCTACCTAAATATTAAATTGTTGAAAAATTAATTTAAACATAATTATAAAATTGATGAGGAAATTTACAATAATGTGGTGACTATTTACATTCATAACCTCCGTGTCTTTCATAACTCGATATTATATTATTTACACATGTTAGTTATAAATGCAAAGAATATGTGGTGGTTAAATCTTGGGTAACAACCCATTTTTCACAAATTGGTTAAATAGATATTTATTTAAAAACTAAAAACCACTTAACTTGTTTGTTTAATTAAAAGTTACTCATAGTTTTATAAAACATATAAAACCAATATTACTTGATATTACCTGTAATGACAATATGATATTTACCGGTAATGACAACATGACATAATTTGTTGTCATATTCTCAACTAAGTTTAGTAGTTGTTACCTAAATTAATAGTTTGTTTATATTTATTTTCTACAAGTCCAAGAACCATCTTAAAAATAAAATCCATTAACAATATATTTACTAGATCTAGCACGCCTTTAAAATCAAATACTACACAATATATCATGAGATGATCGATAAACTAACAGTAACATGTATCGTGCTATAAATTGTCTCTCCGCGGCAACGCGCGGGGTTCCCCACTAGTCCACTTTAATGAAGAAAGTTTCTAAACATCCCGTATTCAATTTCAAGTGAATTCGATTAAAGTTTGAAATTTGTGATTTAGAGTTTTGACTCTGTTTTTTTGTTCTTTTTTACGACCCAACAAACGAAATTCCACGTACGTACTGCGAACATGACGAAAATCCATACAAACAAAGAACATATAATTAAGAAAAACGAAGTAATCTACTGCGGATTACATCAACGAAGGGGCGAGAACATACCAGAATAGAAACTTAAGACGGAAGAATGAAAGCAGCAAAATCAAGGACAATCGGTAACAGAGGAACATGAATGCAAGAGAGAATTGGTGAGAAGAAGATATGAAAACGTCTAAAAAATGATTACGTTACGGCTACAGGCGTAGGCTGGTGGATGTATGGCCGTCGTACGGTGGTGGTGAGATGACGGTTATAGGGTTGGTTTTTGTATATTTAGAGCATATGTTTGGCTCTCCTTATTTCCACTCCTTATAACTTATTACTTTTCCAAAAAGTTGATAAGTTAAAAAAGTGTTTGGGAAAGGTGACTTATGACTTCTACTTATGAGATTTTATAACATGAAAAAGGAGTTTTTGAAAAGTAAGTGGAGAGTAACTTTTCAAAACTCCTTATGACTTTTTGTAAAAGTTATAAGGAGGTGGAAATAAGGAGAGCCAAACATGCTCTTATATTGTTACCTATGATCGCGAATCTGACGAACAGATTTGTGTAGATGAACTGAGAATTAGAATGCCAACATAGAAGAAAAGGATGGTGTTAAGAGAAGGAAGAAGGGTTAAAATAACTCCAGGAGGGAAACGGTTTCCATAACCTGTTATGTATGGTATTACGGTAACGTAACGACAATATAACGGAAATGAGGATGAACGTTAAGTTACTTTTTGTATTACTATAGAATTTGTTGAATATAAAAAATTTAACTAAACTCTTGCTTAATATTTGTTGCACGGAATAGTTCAGTTAATTTATTCATCTTTGACAACACCACCATCTATTCTACGTTCGTCCTTTCTCCATACCACTGCCCCCGCTATCGCCACCGCAACACTGCTTGTTTTCCCTCTCTCTCTACCGAAGATAGCAGTCATCTGTGGCTGCAAGTGGAAATCGTTGTTGCAATGTAGGAAATGTTAGAGAGAGAGGGAGAGACAGAGAGACAAAGAGACAGAGACAGAGAGTGTGAGAGAGAGAGAGGGGGGGGGGGAGAGAGAGAGAGAGAGAGAGTGTGTTAGAATGAGGTGGGTTGGTTGGTTGGTGTATAACAAACCAATGCATAGTGTACAACCAACCTAATGCAAAAAACTCCAATAAAGCATAGTGTACATCTAAACCATTGCATAAAGCACTTGCTAATTAGTATTACTAAAATAGTTTATATAAGTCATCCACAAAATTTCTTTTAGATCTCCATATTAAGAAATGACTAAAAGTCATACAAAACTCCATTATACAAAGTTTACTCTTTTGCGCCTGAAGTCGTGGCGGTTTTAGAAAATAAAGACCAGGCCCTAGAATTTTAAGTTTGTACGCTTTAGGCTTAATTGGATATAAAGTCAAGTCTTCAAACTCAATAAGGCTTATCTTGGGCCAAACCTAGTATAACCAAAACTCAGCATTAAGTTGTTTTCGGCCCAACTTATATTAGAAGACCATGGAGTTTCGGCATATTTGGGATACGAACTAACTCTCTAATCCAAGGACCTAGTGTTGCAAAAACCGGGATTAATCAGTGATTAATCGGTGATTAATCGCTAGTCGGTAAGTTACTGAGTAATTTTTCATTAATCAGTCCATTTATCGGTAGTCGGCCTAGTCGGGATTAGTCGGACCTAGTCGACCTAATCGGCCCTAGTCGGCCGGCCAAAAATAGACGATTCTAGCAAGCTTTTGGCGAAAATCTGTAATTCCAGCCAACTTCCGGACAAATTCTGGCCAAAACCTGTAAATTCCGGCAAGTTTCCAATCAAACGATGTAGATTCTTGCGATTAGTCATGCATACTTAAAAAATGGGTCGAAAAGGGGTTAAAACATATCTATTTAAAATAGTTGCCTATAAAAATGTGTGTATATATATGTAAAAAAACTGAAAATTACATATAAAAACCACAATCCGATTAATCCAGATTAATCCTGATTAATCGCTAGTCCCCACCCCACCGGCCGACTAGCGTCTAGCGAGTTCTACGACACTGCAAGGACCCAATTATTGCTTGGTCTCGTCATTAAAGCCAGTCTTTAAATAACCCATCCCTACTCATGCAAAACCTATCAATGGGCTGCTCAAAACTCATTTAGATATCCCCTTGACCTGGCGTGCAAAATAATTGACATGAGATATATTGAGAAGCTGAGAGGGTATGTGTTCCCTTGTTTACTCTAGTCTTGTCAAGATGACTACATGTCAAAGGTGGGGTGTTCAAGATCGGATTATCCGGTTTTTGTATATATGCATTAGTGAAACTTGAGCGAAAATATCGGGGGTCGGAAGTCACCGGTTACGGGGGGTCAAAATCGTATGTACCAAAAAAAAATTATACGGATACTATATAATCGTAACTTCTGAGCGATAATTTCGGGGGGTCCCCCCCCCCCCCCCCCATGAAGCTGCGTCAATAGATATATGATTTTCGGTTATCTAATAATTTCAGATAGTTCGGATTAGGATATTTAAATGGATATCCGAATTAATTAAAAATCACCCATTTCGTGCACAAAATAAAGCAAAACATGTATTTGATTTTCTAAGTTTCCAACATTAAAAAACATTCAGAAATCCACATGCAAATCCGATTGTTTACTTTTTTTTTTTTGAAGGCTAATTTCATTAAAAAAGAACGACCCGACCCGATAATCTCCAAGGAAGAGATTAACGGGAAACGGGAAAACTTACATCAAGGAAAAAGAAAAATTACACCAATTTCTCCACTCAATGGAACCGTTCTTAAACCTACACGTAAACCACAAATACGCCAAAGACTTGACATCCGCAACCAAATGGGCGATAGTGCTTTCCGATCCGTTAAAAATCTTATCGTTCCTAGCCTTCCAAAGTCGCCAACAAGCGATGCTAACAATACCATTCAAAACTTCCTTCTTTTTCGCGGTGTATGGGAGAGTGTCCATAACATGAAGCACATCATTAAACGAAAACATAAAAAACCTCGGAATATGGCACCAAGAAGCAATAGCATCCCACAATCCAATCGCTATGAGACACCCGGAAAATAAGTGATCTACCGTCTCTTCTACATCGCCGCATAATCCGCAAAGACTATCTTCTACATAAACATTTCAGTGAAGGAGAGCATCTTTGGTTGGAATCCTATTCATACTCGCACGCCACATAAAAACGTTACATTTTCCCGGGATCCATTTACTCCATTGAAATACCGGATTGATAGCATCATTACCATTCCCTTTCAACCATTGCCGAACGTCTTTAATCGAGAATCCTTCCCCTGTATCATTCCTCCAAATCCACCGGTCCTCACAATTATTCAGCACCACTGTCGAAATATCCCGGTGGCATTGGACAAGCTCATGTATCTCCATCTCAGTACTCGGGTATGTAATCCAACTCCAACCAATCGGCTGGAGTAATATATATTTACTATTTTTTTTCTAGTATTTGGATATCGGATACTTCGATTATTCGAACATTTTAAAGATCCATATCCAAATCCGAATTTTCATATCTGGATTGTTTTGAATAAACCTAGTCATAGGCAAGTTGTTTTGGGTGCCCTTGGCCAAGGGTATGGGATTCTCTTGGCTTTTGTCTGCAATTCTATATGGATATATCTTTATGGGTGTAACTATATGGTGTGCCTCATTTTTCCCCCCACTTCCCCAAGTGACACATCAGCGTCACATTATTTCCCCCATTTTCTTCCCTAAAGTTTGGAAATGGTATTCCCTTAATCCCCCTTTATTTTTTATTACATAAAGTTTGATTAAAATAAATAATAATAAGCCAATGAGGAGACGCGGTGACAACGGTGGGATTTTCCCGTTTTCCCCTAAATTAAATCGGGGGGGGGGGGGGGGGGTTCTTTGGGGGAAAAAGCCACGTAGGTGCACCGAGCATTGTCACCGAAGGCACACCATAAAGTCTAAACGAACCGTGATCATTTCTTGAGTACTTTTCTTGGTGTCTGACTCCATTGTTGGTTATGGAGATAGATGAATATTGGGTGTGGAAACACCAAAAATGTTTAGTCCACATAGGATGTCACCTCAAACATTTTGAGACATGAGTGGGGTGTGGAGACACCAACACTCCATGTCTCAAGCATTTAAAAAAAAAATCTCATTGGAGACACTAACGTTCATTTCAAAAAAAAAAAACTCACTGGAGCATCCGTTTGGTCTCGGTGAAGGCGGGTGGATGTGGGACGGGGGTAGGAGGTGGTGTAGCATGTTTGAGACAACACAAAAAAGGACAAAAAAGGACGGGGGTGGTGCCCTGTGCACCCACTAGTCTCAATTGCAGAGCTCTAATAGTGTTAATATATAGGATAACAATTTCAAAAATTAATATATGGGATAATTTTTTGGTATACATTTATGATTACTTTTATAATTTTATTTTTATGTATAACATGATATTGATTGATATATATATATATATATATAGGATTTGGTTCAAATGAGAACCTTTCCCCAAATTGAGAACTAGAGAACCATTCTGGGCCACACATTTCTCTAAGGCAAAAAAAAAAAAAAAAAACTTTTTTTTTTTTTTTTTTTTTTTTTTTTTGCAAAAATCGCTGCTTTATATGTAAGGAATTTTTTTTTTTATTTTTTTTGTATTTTTTTTTTCAGTATACACATGTGTATAATTGCATTATACACATATGTATAGCTGAAAAATGCTATATACACATATGTATAATTGCTATATACACAGGTAAAGTATATGGAGGAAACCCTCCTTATTTTGTAAACTCTGGAAACTCTGACTTCCCAACATTTTTTTTTTTTTGAAAAAAATAGGGTATGTAATATATATTTTTTAAGCATTTCGAGCCAAAAAAATCGAAAAAGCGCCGAACGGTTTTTTTTTTAAAAATAAAAAACGTCTACTGTTTACATATAGTTAACACATTGTTAACACCTGTTATTAGCGCTTAACATGTGTTAGTCAAAATTTATTTATTTTTTTAAAAAAAAATACTCCGCGCTTTTTTAATTTTTTTGGCCCAAAATGCTTAAAATCATGTATATTACTTGCTCTATTTTTTTCAAAAAAAAATAAAATATTGTGAAGTCAGAGTTTCCAGAGTTTACCAAATAAGGAGGGTTTTCTCTAGAACCATTCTCTATATACACATATTTATAATTGTCATATACACATATGTATAAATGAAAAAAAAATTCAAAAAAAATAAAAAACAAAAATTTCCTTGCATAAAAATGTGCGATTAAAGCAAAAAAAAAAAAAAAATTTTTTTTTTTTTTTTTTTTGCCTTTATATGAAATGTGTGGCTCAGAATGGTTCTCTCAGTTCTCAAATAGGGGTTGGTTCTCTTAGGATCCCTACCCTATATATATATATATATATATATATATATATAGGATTTGGTTCAAATGAGAACCTTTTCCCAAATTAAGAACTAGAGAACCATTCTGGGCCACACATTTCTCTAAGGCATTTTTTTTTTTTTTTTTTTTGTTGCAAAAATCGCTGCTTTATATGTAAGGAAAATTTTTTTTTTTATTTTTTTTGTATTTTTTTTCAGTATACACATGTGTATAATTGCATTATACACATGTGTATAATTGCATTATACACATATGTATAATGCTATATACACATATGTATAATGCTATATACACATATGTATAACTGAAATATACACATATGTATAGCTGAAAATTGCTATATACACATATGTATAATTGTCATATACACATATGTATAAATGAAAAAAAAATAAAAAAAAATTTCCTTGCATAAAAATGTGCGATTAAAAAAAAAAATTTTTTTTTTTGCCTTTATATGAAATGTGTGGCTCAGAATGGTTCTCTCAGTTCTCAAATAGGGGTTGGTTCTCTTAGGATCCCTACCATATATATATATATATATATATATATATATATTTTATTTTTTTTGTATTTTTTTTCAGTATACACATGTGTGGCCCAGAATGGTTCTCTAGTTCTCAATTTGGGGAAAGGTTCTTATTTGAACCAAATCATATATATATATAGGCTAAGTATTGGGAAGAAACCTCCCAAAATGAAGAAACTCATGGAAACCTAATGAGTGGACAACATTAATCCACATAGGCCACTAAAAAATATATTATTTTAATTCTTAAAGGTTATATTTGTCTTTTTACATTTCCCTCTTATCTAAACAATTTAAATTTCTTTTCTCCCACCTATATAAACACATACATACACTCTCTCTCCTACACCATAATCACTACCACCACCAGACACAACAGCCACCACCACCATACACAACAGCCACCACCGTCGTCGTCGTCCGTCGTCGTCGTCCCCTGTTCATCACCGTCGTCCCCTGTTCATCACCGTCGTCGGTCCGTCGTCTCCTACACCATAATCACTACCACCACCAGACACAACAGCCACCACCACCATACACAACAGACACCACCAGACCCTGTTCATCACCGTCGTCGTCCCCTGTTCCACCCCTGTTTCCACCCCTCGCCCCTGTTCATCACCTGTCGTCCCTGTTGACAATAATCAGCCACCATCTGTCGTCCCAAAAAGAAGATTCCATCATTTTAGAGGGTTTGTAGCAGACAAAGAAGATTCCACCTCTGTTGCTGCTCTGTCGTGGAGGTTGATATACGGAAGATTCCATCAAGTCTCTGTTCCACCTCTCGACGTCCTGTTGGTTCTTTCTTCTCCAAGTCTCTCTCTTCTGATGTGTTTTTTTGTATGTTTAAATATGAGCAGTGGGAGATTATTAGGGATATGTAGGGCAACAGAAGTGGGAAGTGGTCAGTAAATGGGCTGGTGGGATTTGGGATTTAGTAACAACATTTGATTATTTTCAAAATTAGATTGTTTTATTATTAGAAAAAGTAGTTTGTTTTGTTAATCCTAAAAAAGTTGGGAGGATTTTTTTTGTGGTTTTTGGTGGGTAAATTTTCTGGCAGAGATGTTTTTTTTTGTGTGGGTAAATTTATGCAGTCTAAATGTATGATGTTTGCAGAGTACCAAAGTTTTGTCTCGTTTTTGCAATAAAAAACATCGGTTACACACGTAACAGAAAATGTCTGTTTTTGTCATGGTGTTGCAAGTTAAGTGTTTTTTTATATATTAATGGTGTTTCGAGTTATTATTTGTCTTTTTAGATTGTTATTTTTGTTTTCCAAAAGATTCACGTCATCATTTTTAGTAAGCATAATAATTGATTTTATTTTTAATTTGCTTTTTTAAATTCATAAAAAAAGACCATGAATATTTCACTTTTTACAGGAAATGTCTTCTTTTTGGGGTTAGGTGGTTTAATATTTTTATTTTTTTAAGTTAGAAAAAATTGTTGATTTTTTGTGTGTTAATAACATCTCTTATTTTTTTAGGTGATTTATAATGTTTAAACATCGAGAATGATTTTTCGTTTTGTGTTCATGTTCGTAGTACTTTTTGTGTGGTAGTTAGGGTGTTTTTATCGTCTATATAGGTGTATAATCTTTTGTGCTGAGCTAGGCTGTTACGTGTGTAGCAGAGCCGTTTTTTTGCGGTCAAATTCTGTTTTCTATGTTTTCTAGCATATCAAATTCTGCTATATGTTTACTGCTGACTGTCTAGTTTTGTTTTGTTTTCCTGTTACACAAGTAACACTGTGTGTTTTTGCACCATGTCTGACTAGTTTTTTTTTTGTTTCGAATGTATGAGTTTTTTTTTATGTTACCTATGTGTTTTTTTACAGAAAATGTCTTTTTTGTATGGCCTCTATTTTGTATTATCTATTTCTTTATAAAGAATCATTTTTATTATTAAATAATCATTTTGTTAAGGTGTTTTATCTGTGTTTAGTTATACCATATCTGTGTGTAAGTTAAGGTGTTACGTGTGTAGCATATTTTTTTTTGCTGTCAATGTGTGTTGTGTGCAGTCAGAATGTTTGATGTTTGCAGACTACAAAGGCTAAGTATGTGTTTGCAGACAAAAAACGCATGTTTACACACGTAACACTCGATTTTGCCATCGCTCCTTATTGTATATTAAATAAGCTGTTTTCCGCACACAACATTAGTTTGTTTGTTTTTATTTTTTCATATTAAAAATGTCCACATTTACTCTGTGATAACATATGTTACAGGTGCTTTTTTTTAGTCGAATCATGAATTCCAACCCCAGCACTCCCCCTTGGGAGGTTTTTGAGGCCCGTCAGCATCTCAACCCAATCGCACACGAGCCACCTCAAAATGAACCGGACATGGCAATTGCACTTGAATTACCCCCACATGTTGATTTAGATGTACCCCCTGTTGAAGCTGAACCTGAACCCCTCCCCCCTGTTGCCCCGGTCATCCCGCCTGTAGAACCGATTATACCCATAGACCAGGCAGACCATTGGTTTGTAAGCGACGATGATTTCGATTGGAATGCGGCATATGATTACGTTTTCCCCGAAGAATATCCGCCACCAGAAGACTATATGACACCGGAGGATGATGCGCATGATGTAGCTCACACACCTGAATGGGATGTTGGTTACGAAACAGACCCAGGGGCTGAATATGAATAACCATATGAACCGAAATATAACAGACCTGGGTTGTCGGCTATGTCTCAGGAAGGTGGGCGTATTAGGGCAGAATGGGAGGGTATAAGTTATACCGAGGAACAGTGGGCTTTTTATGTCAAATATGGTTATTGGATGTCGTCTGCTACTGTTGGTTGCAATGCAGGATGTCTGGGTTTGCACATTACATATGAAGAATTGGCTTTTTATGAGAAGAATGGTTATTGGAAACCAAGGGGTGGTGTATGAATCTTTTAATAGTATGTTTTTGTTGTTGATACAGTATGAACAATATGTTTGTGTAGCTTTTTTTATTAGTATGGAACAAATGTTGTTGGCTGATGCATCTTAACATATGATGTTTGTCTCATGTTGTTAGTTTAATCTTAAAGTTATATATTATGTTTGTTTGTTGGCTGATGCATCTTAACATATCAATTCTCGTTACGTATGCAACAATTCTAATGCTAGTACAATAAAACGAAAAAAAATATGGTCTAATAAAAAAAATAATAAATAAACATTTTTTAAATAATATAAACGGGCAACTCAGCTTTAACCTATGTAACACAACACATGTTACATATGTAACACGGGACGTCTGACAGCTTTTATAATAATGTGGAAAAGTAAGAGAGAGATGACGTGATGGGGTGTCATATCAGCTTTTGTCAGTCCCCCTTTTCAGAAAAATCAAATTACCCTATTACCCTTTCTTGTCCTTTTTCACCCATTTAATTAAATCAATATTATAGAAAAATTTGTGACCATAGATTTAATAGATGGATGGCCACGATTAAGTTTACAAGGTTTCTTCAATTTAGGAGGGTTTTTATTTAATCCTTGCCCTATATATATATATATATATATATATAGGCTAAGTATCTAGGAGAAACCCAAAAATTTGAAGAAACTCCCGAAAACCAATCTAGTGGCCCTAATTGTTCCACATCATCTATATTGACTAAATCATTTTTTATTACACCAAGGGTATTTCAGTCATTCTCCACTCTCTCTCTCTCATATATATATGTCTTCCACTCTCTCTCATGTTTTCAAAATTTGATTTCTTTTCATTCCCTCTTTCCTCCCCTCTTTCTCAAAAGTAGATCTGAAACAACAATAATAATAATAATAATAATAATAATAATAATAATATTAATTAAAGATCTTTGTTTTCCATCGATGGATTGATGACGATGATTTGAAGCAGAAATATTAATTGAAGGTCTTCTGTTTTCCATCGATGATTTGAAGCAGGAATAATAAATGGATAGAAGCATAGATTACCAAATGTGAGTTGTCATCGAATTGTTTGATAATAGTCAAATATTAATTGAAAGATCTTTTGTTTTCCATCGATGATTTGTCCTCAATTTTTTTTTATGAATTATAAATGCTTCAAAATGAATCAAAAGGTTATATTATTTTGATAATAGTCAAAGTATGGCGATGATCCGGGTCACCGGTGGTGACCGGAGAAGATGACCGGAGAAGACGACCGGTACCTCCTCTTCGGTCTCTGTCTTCCACGATCACCGTTCATGCTATTTAATCAAAACACCACTCCGTGCGCGGTGGTGCTCCGCCGGAGACCCATCATTTTCTGTCAGCTCTCGAGTCTCTCTCTCATTTGTAAAGTGTGCGTGTGTGTGTGTTTAGTAGGTAAAGGTGGGTTATTTTGGGTTTTATATATGGGGGTTGGGAGTGGTTTTCTTTTAAAACCATCAAATGGTTTAGTGGTTTTGTTTTAAAAGCTTGGAGTTGATAAATCCATCAAATGGAGATGACACTCTATTTATCAAAGCTGACATATGTAGAGTTGATTCCAAATTCTAAAGTCATTTTGAATATGAAACGCATAATCGGAGCTCATAATTCTGTATTTGCTTCTATAAACCGATTAGAAGCAGAAATTATACGGATCGAAAATTGTTCTTAAAGTTAAACTTAGTTCTTGGTAACTCAGGGGTTTAAAATTGCTAATAAGGGTTCAATCGATTACACGGATCGAAATTTTGGTCAAGAAAAAATATTGGAAACGAATGTTTGACTTTTTTTTTTGTGTGGATATGTATGAACGTAGGAAAACACATACGTGGTCGTATTTTTGAATTGGTCAGAATGTTATTATTACTAATGTGAATCATTTTTTTGATTAGTAATACTAATGGATAGTATGTTTTTGTTACTAATGTGAATCGGTTAGTATGTTTTTTTATACGTAGGTAGCATAAGTTAACTCGTAGGTTTACATATTAATTAACCTTTCTTAATATATATATTAAACAAAAGTCACTAATCATGGGATGAAAATCAAATTTTTTTTGCGTCTGTTTCGTATGTAACATCAGAACTAAGTTGGTATAAATTAGTTTCTGATTTTTTTTTACCAGATATAAAGGTTTGATTTTTTGACTTTGATGAGCTACACATGGGATGAAATCTATGTTGCATATGTTTCGTATGTAACAGCAGAACTAAATTGGTATAAATTAGCTTCTGATTTTTTTACCATATATAAATTAAAACAAAAGTCATTAATCATGGGATAAAATCTATGTTTTGCGTCTGTTTCGTATGTAACAACAGAACTAAGTTGCGTATATAGGATATTAACTAACCCTTTTTATATGTTATTATTATTAATATGTTTTTTTTAATCAAAATTGGTGAATTTTAGTGTCTCTTAACATATGCAACAATATGTCTGATTTGTTTTTTACCAGTATGTGCATGTTTGTATGAGTATTATAATGTGTGGAATGTATGTTTGCATCTGTTTCCATAGGTAACAAAAGTTTTTGCTGTGTTTTCCTGTTACACATGTAACACTCGTGTGTTTTTGCACCATGTCTGTCTAGTTTTTTTTGTTTTCTCATGTATGAGTTTTTTTTAATGTTACCTATGTCTTTTTTACAGAAAATGTTTGTTTTTGTGTTTTCTCATATAGTCTTATCTATAACTAAAGACAGAAAATGTGTTGTTATTTGTTTTAAGAATGACTTTTCAGAATGTTTGTTATTTGTGTTTTCTCTGTGTTTAGTTAGGGTGTTTTTCTCGTCTATATGGTCGTATCATCTTTGTGAATTTACTTAGGGTGTTTTTTTCTGTGTTAAGGTAGGATGTTACGTGTGTAGCGTATCTGTTTTGCAGTCAAAGGTTGCTTGTAATTCAGTAAAAAATGTATGCTGGGTGCAGACTACAAAAGTTTGTCTGTGTTTCCAGAAAAAAATCCTGTTACACATGTAACACTCGTGTTTTTTGCACCTTATCAGGAATGTAATATTGCATATTATAGAGGAAGAATTTGGAAAAAAAATTCTTGAATGGAATGTCATTGATCATGGGATGAAATCTATGTTTGCGTATGTTTCGTATGTAACAGCACCACTAAGTTGGTATACATTAGTTTCTGTTTTTTTACTATATACAAAGTTTTGATTTTTTCATGTAAATTGATGAATTTTGTTTTATTTTTGCAGGTGAGCATATTTTTTTGCATTAAAGATGAAGATGATTATCAAGAATGAAGTGTAGACAATTTTTTTTATTTATGATAGTTTTTTTTAGCATTTTGTCGATTTGTAATGACCGTTTTGTTTGTTTTAGCACTTTGTAAGAAACAATTCTTGTGTACATTTGAATGTTTTTTGATCTATAAAGTTTTTAATTGATTATATACAATCTGTGCAATTTTAACGTACGCAACACTGCATATGTTACATATGTAACACGGGCGTCTGACAGCTTATATAAGAATGTGGAAAAAGTAAGAGAGAGATGATGTGACATATGTGGGGTCCACACTGTCATATCTGCTTTTCAGAAAATGGCATTTGACCATTGTGCCCTTTTTTGTCATCTACCTTAATTATTTTATTAAAATAATGTAGAATCAATCTAAGCCATTGATCACTTTAGATCAATGGTCTAGATTAAGTTTACCAAGTTTCTTCAAAATAGGAGGGTTTTTATTTAATCCTTGCCCTATATATATATATATATATATATATATATATATATATATATATATTAGTTAATTTTATCTTAATTTAATATACAGTAATTATAACTATTATTTAAATATATAAAATATTATACATAATAGGCTTGCCAACCTAATAACTCGGGGTTCAAGCTCGTTTAAGCTAGTCTTGATTCGAGTTTTACAAAGATGATCTCAAATAGTTTACGTTCAGCTCGGCTCTTTTACACCTAGTTGTCCTCCGTCCTCAAGGGTCTCGAATAGACCTAGTTGTCACTGAGGGATGCTTATTTCTGATATTGGTATGGAAAAGCGCTTTATAACAAGAGCATTCCATGATGAACAACCATAATATTTAATTGTGTTCTACTTGTGGGTTTTTTTCATGCTTACAAGTATTTTAAAAAGCGTATGATGATGAAAGATGTTACTTTAATAATCAAATATATTGAGAGACCACAAAAGAAGACTAAAGATGGTCACTTTAAATTTTTTACAGAAAAAAATAACATTATGTCATTTTCTATTTTCCCTGATTCTCTTTTATTAATGTATTCAAAATTCCCATGTTTACCCGACAACCATTATATATTGGCCATGTATATAAGTTTTTTTAACTGCATATAGGAGATAAAATACCTTTTTTATATAAACAAATGTAAGAGCGTGTCATGATAAGATTTACATCACTACTAGGTGGAAACACATGACGTGATCATGAGAAAAGTAACCAGGGACAAACTTAGCACAAACATTTTTAGTTAGAAAATATTGTATTTAACTTGTGTTGATTAAAAGTTTTAGAATAAATTCAGAGTATATTCCCAGTTTCAAATATTTCAAAATAAAGGTTTCTCGTCCATTTCTCAGCCATGAGTGATAGAGGTAAAACCCCTAGCAAAAGACCAACACGTATTATTGTGATCCTCGTCCCGTCAATCCAAGTTTCCATCCATTCAATCTAGGCCGCTTAAAATTGAGCTAGACAAAAAAATGATGATAAAATAAAAAGGTTCATTAAATAGTTAAATATAATATAAAAAAAACATCGATTGCAATTGACATCTACGTGTTTTTATCTTTTCGTAACACTCAACTACATATTCATTAGTAACATAGTGGGGAGCCTGCGCGATGCGGCAGGGTGGATAATTTACAAGTATAAGTGTAATTGTGTGGTTGATAAATCGACGGGATGCACAAATATATAATTAATCTAAATCAAATATTTTGAAACATCACCCAAAAAATTAGATTAAAAATACAAAAACTATGATAATAGTAAATATAACATTATGCTACAAATAGATAACTATAGAATTCATACCTTAATGGCGAGTCGTATATCTAACGATAAGTTATCTCCGGTTAAATGTCACAAAAAAATCTACAGTTTATCGTATTTTTAAGTATGTTAATCTAGAGATTATACGTTTAGTTGATCTATCTGGTTGTAATACTTTGTAGTATCTATGGGTAATTTAATTCGTTTAACAAAAATCATGTGTGTAATGTATAGTGTGTTGTGTGTGTGAGTGTATGGATGTGTATGTATCAAGATGTGATTTTTAGGTTTACTTAAAAGTAACTAAATGTATAATTAAAATATCTTCGAAAATCGACATGAATCGAAAAATAAAATAATTTAAAGGACCAAAAATATATAGACTATGAGAACACTAAATTACAAAAGATGAAATACCACTTTCTAACAATCAAACTAATAATCAAGTTTGTAATTCATTATATATAATTATTATTATTATTATATCTTACTAACTCAACAAATCCCTTAAAAGCCTTTGAATTTTCGGTTGTATTAAATCCCAACTCAAGAGTGCTAAAACTTTAATCTTGGTCAAAATTTTATTTTATACAATAAGTGGTAAAAAATAAACAACAACAAGATGATAGTTTCTATTTGGGAAAACATAGGAATGCCATTCGCATGAAATAAAAAAAAAACCAAAACCAATTCAAGCCCTGAAGAAATATATGATAAAATTAATGTAGATCCCCAAAAATATGAATTGGCATAACATTTAAAAAGAAAATGTCCTTTAAAGTTTATCAATTAGTGATCATTGATTGTCGCCACTAATAAAATCTAATTATTAATTGTCACATAAAATGAGTAACAAACAAGAAAACAAAATATTAGTGCACACTATGCAATGAACCTAAACATGTTAGATAACATATGCAAGCAGATACACAATCATATGTATTTTAGTATTCACATATTGCGAGTAACTTACAAAACTTATCACCCGATACTTCGATTTGATAAGAGATTTGAGATATGGGTCGTCGAGCAGGAATCAGTGGGCGGCTATTTTTAACTTCTTGATGCCTAAGAAATTCCGAGTATAAATGAAATCGAGATAATAGGTTCGACATCAACGAATCAATACATGTGCAAACCGAGAGATATAAAGGGATATATGACTACTTGAGGGTTTGATTAAGGTGTTATATATTTTGAAGTTATTAAGACTAATAACTTTCATTATTAATGGCATTGGAAAGCTAGTTATGTAGCCGGTTATATTTGTTTTGTCTTAACCCTTAACTTAGATTTGTAACAACTTTTTACTAACCAAAAGTCATGAATTAACCTTTCATTATTGTTACACTTATTTCAATTTTAAATAAAATTAAAGACGATTTAATCTTGATGTATAAAGTAAAAAAAAAGATCTTTAGTTTTTTCAGTAAATATACATTTTCATATGTCTTGTTATTTTTGTGGCTTAGTTTTAAATAATAACCACAATTTTTGTGTCTTGTTATTTTTGTGGCCTAGTTTTAAATAATAATCCCAATTTTTGTAAAGATCAAGTAATCAAATGTTTTATATTATATATTTAATTTTATTTTTTAATTTGATTATTGAACTTGGTAAAATAAAAGTTTCGGTTTTTATGTCATCAAAGAACAATATACTTGGAAGCAAATGTTTTATGTCAATATTATTGAGTTTAATATTTTGTAACTACTTTTTACAAACCAAAAGTCATGAGTTAACATTCATTATTGAAATTTAAATAAAAGATGATTGTTTAAATGAAATTTAATAAATCTAATTATTAGATTTAAAAGACAATTTGATATTATATATAAAGACAATTTTACCCCTTTACCAAGTTACTTAAGTATTACACCATAAGCATAAGATATTGTATTTACTTAAATTTGGTTGTCATCATTCCCTCATGCTTTATATCTATAGTATACATATAGATATAAATATTTGCCAAAGAAAACATAGAATTCATAATGATATAAAATTACTAAAGAGTCAAGAATCAAAATTAAGGGAATAAAAACATAAAGAGATAGCATGTATTGAGTCTTATAAACAACAGATAGCAAAATGCTTGATAGGTATAAAAATTGGTATTTAAAACAAAAAATCACATCTGCTTTTGAAAATCTTTATAAGAGTATAAGGATTTGATGAGACCTTTCGCGTTATCCCCGGTGATCGTGAAACCATCTTTTGCCATTTAGAGATAATATTAATCCCACCTGTCAATTATCATTAATCACTATAAGTCCATGAACTCATTTTTTCCCATTAACACAGTTTCATGCTTAAAAAACTATTTGACAAACTAAATCAAGATTCCTAAAAAAAATACTAATTAACATCACAATGTTTGCGTATCAAGCTTCCGTGGAAATAATGTTTGCGTATCAAGCTTCAATGAATGCCATAGAGAAAAGTAAAAGAAAATAATAAATAAAATGAAAGATATCGAAATGAATAATGTTTGCATATCAAGCTTTAATGAAATGCTATAGATAAACAAAAAAAGAACATGATAAATAAAATGAAAGATACGGTAGGAACCTGTGATGATAGAAGGGTTTTGAGGCGAGAAACCAAAGAATTGTGTTTGGTGATTTATGTGGTGATTCTTGTTGTTGTTGACCCCATATAGATAATATATAGATATATAAGAGGAAGGAGTTACTAATGAATTGATGATGATTATGATGAAAGGTTGATGATTATGAGAGGATGGTGATTATGAGTGGTTGAAAGGTCTCACATTTAAGATGCATCATATGTTGTATTATGTGTTCTAAAAGTTGGACATGAGGGTAGAATTGGGACAAGATTTTAGGATGTGAGGTATTGGATTATGCTAAATTTACTATTCTACCCTTCTAAGTGTCTTAAATGTCCATAAAGTTCCAATTATGCCCTCATTATATAAGCATAATTCAATTGTACATGTTGCTTTAATAGTTGGATGCTTGACAAAATTACAATCTTGGCCATCACTCCTCCTTAATAAGATAATATAGATTAACAAGTTCATCTACTTCTACAACCCAAAGTATGGAAGCAGGAAGCTTCAAAAAATCATCACCGATACGATGCCTTATTTCATTTCTTGGATTTGGATGATAATGTAAAACCCTAGAGGAAAGGAGTGAGTGGCGTTCAAGAATAATAGTCGATGCCTTTTCAAAAATATTTTGATAGATCCAGATTCTTAAATTCCCGTTATACAAATGTTCGAAAAAAAGTACAATGAATAAAATTAATTGCATTTAACATAAAATTTTCAAATGATAATTATTTGTTATCTGCAAATGCTTTGTTTCGTAAACATCAAAGTTTCTTTACTAAAATTATAGTTTATTTAAAAGAAATTATTAAATATTTATCAGTGATCTAATTTTAGAATTTAATAAATAAAAGGTTAGTATATTGATAAAAAAATGACAGTAGTGGTACAAAGATGAGAGGCAATGAAGGCGGTGTACTGGCGTCTGGCATATACAAAAATTATTTTTTTGCTTTGGGCACTAAGAAAGTTGGGCCATTTAAAACAGAATATATATCTAACTTAAATGCATTTGGGCCAAGTGGACGGTTAGCCTATGCCCACCCCATCACAGCCATGCCTCCGCCACTGGTGTGGAGTCAAGTTTGTTGATTCTTGGATACGAAGATATCAAATGGGCTACCTCAAACTCGCATACCCGGTAATGCATGTGTGGTATTTGAAACGTCTTCCTGGTTATATTGTGAATCTTTTAGATAAACCTCTTAACGAATGATAAGACCTAGTATACTGCGATGTGTGATTTGATCGAATTCTGATTTTACAGATTTGAAATGAGAATTCGATCAAATCACAAAAAGGATTTTGGTAGGAGTAACTTGAAGCCCTTACCTGACATGTTTCTTGGTAGGAGTAACTTGAAGCTCATAATTAGGGATGTATTCAAGACGCTCCCCAAAAAGGGAATTGATCTATGGTTGATTTCATAAGAATTTATAGTTATACCTCGTAAAAAAAGACTTTCTTTTGTAGAATTAATAGTTCCTTTTTTAGAAAGAAATTATGTTCAAGTAAGCAAATAAAAAAGATGTGATGGTTACAAGAGTCTATCTATCACATATAGACTTTAAGGGCATCGTGGCCTAACCGTCTAGGTGAAGTCAGAACCTAAAAGATCGAATGGAACACTACATAGACAAGTAAATTCCTTATGAATTCCAAGGTACTCTCTTTAATTAAGAATTACAGGATTCATCATTCAAGAGGAAGCAGACTACTCAAGAATTTCACATTTCATTTATGTTATAATTGAATGAAGGATTCATAAAATCTAAATAAAAATAATAAGGAAGACAGAATCAATGAAGTTTAGTAGATATTGGAATATACAGTATATTTTTTTTACCATAATTATATAAGGATAATTGGATTTTAATAACCTAAACTACTTGAAATTGGTTGTTGGCACCCCAAACTAAAAAATTGGTCATATATAACTTGTACTATTAACCTATTAGATACTGCACCCAATTTGGGTTTTATCACTAACCCAAAAAGGTAAAAGCGGCTGAGGATCACGCTGAAGACATGGCCCTTAAAACAAATTTCGAGTCTTCGAGGAGAACTCATTTATTTCTCAGGATATAACATATGGAAGTGTGTACTATTGAAGAAGACCTAAAAACCTTAAAGAATACCTTGAAAGAAATTTAGAAAAGATGCAGAGAGAGTTGGAGAGTTTTACGTAGCATATGTTTTTTAAGAGATTGCTATGTGTCTCAAGCGTGTCTACAAACTAAGGAATTAGGAACCCTTAGTTTATATAGGTGAGTTGAAGCAAAACAGTTCGATCAAGAATTAAACGAAAAAATAAATGCAGTTGAACGTCTTCAATGCAAGTTATTTTGTTTAATTATGTTGCTAGAAATTGTCTGTTGTTTCAACTCAATTAATGCGAAACAACTGCTGGTGTGGAACATAGGCGGAACTGTTGGTTTGAACTAGCTAGGCGTAAACTACTAGATCAATATCCTAGCCACAACTGCTGGTTTGTATCAGCGTTCGTTGATGTCAGCAACAACTACGCTAACGTCATCATCTGACCCAATCCATGGACCTGCACCATCCACACTTGACCCGAACCATGAACGGTCATACCTAATTCAGGTCACTCAAACCAACCTTCGAAAATACTCAAGCGGCTTGGGTGACACGAGTGTGTGAAGTACGTCATCAAAACACCATATATGCCTATGCCACATTCCACCTTTCACTTTATTCAAGGCCCAATATTTGAGCATTGATATCTCATTATTTTTAGCTCTAATTTAGATTAGTTTGATTTGTTGTAAAGCCTTACAACATATAAAATAAACCCACAAAATAGTAGACTTAACACAAAATAGTACTACGGAGCTTGTATGGTTTGCCAATAAATAATAACTTTTGGTACTTCTTTCTGGCTTGTGGTCCCCTCCAACCCTGCAAATCTCTCTGTCAATTTAACACCAAAAATAAATTATTTTAGAACACACAAAGTGGCTTCTATGGAGATGGTGACAATTGCTTGAAGGTTTGATGAAGACAACTCAATAGATCAAAAGGCTCTATTGGTTTTCTAGTTTTCTCCCTTTAAAAAAATGAAGGTGAAACCAAAAGTTTGATCTTTAATCATTTCTTTGTTAGCATGATAATATGATCTCTAGACATTTTAAATTTTATATCAGAGGATGACAAGTAGCTAAGGGTAACAATCATGTCAAGTTGAACAGTTTGTTTAGTGAAGCGCATTTATGGACCTCATTACCTCAACACAGCCAATATTTATTTTTTTCGTATCAAAGACATCAACCCTAGCTGTATACAACTAAAATCATGTAAACCAAATACAACACGTATAACCCATTATGTAAATGAGTCAAACCGGTTAGCAAAGTGTAATCAAGTTGCAAAAATGAGTAGTAATTAAAAGGGTTTGGGAGTTGTAATAGATTAGGAGGTTGAATTTGAAAAGGGTTTTTTTTAAATCTCTTATTTTAAGCAGATTAACGGGCAAGTTCATTAGTGTCACCCAAAAAGTTTTTTCAGTTTTCAAGATTTGATGAATGATTTTTGGATCTTGTTCCATAATCTGATGCAAGTCATAATCATTAAAATTATCGTAATATAAATTGTTGGTAGGGTCCAGAGGGATTCTGTCCAACAAAGAACAATGATCAATGACTTTTTAGAATAATAAAAGTATTACGTGTATTAGTACTATGGCTAATATTGTTTAATTAAGGTAGAGAGTAGAGGCAAGCCTAATCATGGCAGGAAAGCTACTTAACTAAAAAAAAAAAAAAACAAAAAATAATGATATTTCGGAAAAAAGATCAGTTGGCCACAATCAGATAGAAAAATCCAAGAAAACTAGAAAAGTGTTTTAAATTTAATCCACTTGATGATAATAATGATAATAATAATAATAATAATAATAATAATAATAATAATAAACAACTACTGTGGTTCGTATTTTTGTTGTTTTAAACATTTTTTTTTCTTTTTTTGCCAACGACAATGTGCTTTGTATCTTGCTGTCATTTCAATCTAACTGAGTAACTCCATCTGTTCTTTTTTTTTTTAACTTGAGGGTAATTCGGCCTTTTTCACTTTATACACAAGCTGTTAAGCCTAATGTATAAGCTTGTAAAAATTAAAAACAAATATATAAATAAAACAAGTGTTTTGGTAGATTTCTTCACAACAATGTGGTTTTCATAGCGGTTAGCCCCGACTTGTTCACTAGAAAATGTTATGGTAATGTGGTCGCTGACTTTTCAAGACGAAATCCTAGTCAGAATTCTTTGTCGGGAGCAGTGATGTTCTTGGTTATATACGGCTGCATGGTGTGAAATGGAGCTTCTCTGCCACCTTAGCGCTACCTCAAATGGTGGCTCCATCGCCTCATTCTAATAACACATAGGAAATAAAATAAAGCTCCCTCAATTATTACTCGACCAATTATTTATTTATTTATTTTTATCTAAATAAAAAAATACATAACATTAACTTTTATTAATTTTTTAAAATTTAGTTTAGTTTTTTTAATTTATAAACATTATTGATAAAAACCCATTTTTTAGAACCCAGACCCTATTCTTCTTCCTCTCATCAACAGATAAAAAAAACAATAACAACATCGAACAAGTAACAACAACACACTACTAGAAAAACACCATTCCTTGACATTCATTTTATGACATATATGTATTTAAATCATAAAAAAGGTGTCATCTTTGATAAAAAAAAAAAAAAAAAAAAAAAAAAAAAACTATTAAATTCTTGATGTTTTTTTCTGCGTGTCAACAATTTTCCGTCATAAAATAAAAAAGCATGACGTTAAACACAAATGAGTGTCATGATATTGTGTCACGAAAATTTGAATTCCCTCCACTCTCCCGCACGCCTCCCCATAAACCCTCCCCTCCCCCCCCCCCTCTCCTAATAAAAAACAAGGATCTGCTGCCTATGAGTGCATCTCTCTCCCTAAACACAAATACTCATGAACAAAGCCGTAAAACACAAATCCCTTGCAGATCTATCGGCTTCCTTCCTTCCACTTCCGATCGTATACCCATTTCCATTTCCCACACAAAAGCACAGTGGGTCTCCCTTCTTCTCATGTGAACCTTTCTCATTGTACTAACATGAGTTCAATGTCGTCGGGTAAATGGGGGGGTGGGTGTGGGGAAGGGGAAGGGGAAGGGGGTAATGAACAAAAAACCGCTAAGGTGGAGGGGACGACACCCGATACCAGTTAGCTTTAAGTATATATATAATTAGTAGACTTCCCCTGCCGGACTTCATGACGTGACCGGCTATCTTCCTTACTGAAACGGGCAACCTTAGCAAAGATCCTCCTCCCAAATGGCCGTAAGCAGTTTAAAGCTTTAGTCATCTTTTTCACATCCTTAACATCGGCAAACCTGACAGAAACGAAAATTTTTCCAAATTTGTCTCTCTTCCTGGCCACATAGACGTCAATCAACCGGCCACAACACCCACAATCACCCTTTAGGTCCTCCGAGGTTATACCTTCAGGAAGGTTAGACAAGAAGAACGTAATTGATAACCCATTAGCATCCCCTGATGATTCCGGCAGGATCTCCCCCTCTTCAAGGTTGAGAGCCATTTTCCTGGTTTTAAATATTATTGTATTGTAATGATTCAACAAATGTTTCGGGTAATCGGTTACGCGTTACTTTCATCAGTATGAAATTAGTTGTAGACGGTATTGGTATATCTAATGACGTTTGAAATGAATGATAATAAAGTTCATTAAAAAGCTCCATAACTTTGCCAGATGCCTAGACTTTTCAAGATCTAAACTACAATTCCACCACTCAATTGGTTGTGTACCTCTACTTCATGAAATTGGACCTGTATTGTGAATTTGTGCTCCAAAAATGTATAGTATATAAAAAAGTGATTTTGTGATGTTTTCACATATACTAAAAAGGACATGCATTAACACAAACTTGTTTTTACATGTTACCCAGCCTAAGGCAGCCTCCTTATATATATCTAAGCAGGGGCGGATGTAGTTAATAGGTAGGGGGTGCGGACGTTGCGGCTCAACTTCACGCGCGTAGTGGAAAATTAGTGGAAAATTTGGTTTTTTTTTACGAAATTTGAAAAACGTTGCTACTAAAATGAAAAAAATGAAAAACGTTACTACTGAAAAATGTTTCTAGATCCGCCACTGTATCTAAGAAAACAAATAAATGGCAAGAGAAGGCATACACCATTTATCATTGGCATCCTCTCTTTCTTGTATCGTGGATTTATTCTCATCCATTGACCTGGTTTCGCCGCACCATTAGTTTGCCCCTTAATGATAATGGTTTTATAGCTCGAGAAAAATGATGTGCTCTTATGTAATTAAACAAAACTAAAGGGGTTATATCAACATTTAGTAGAAGATAATGAAAATATTCGGAAAATCACTAAAATAGCCCTTTGACCAAGGGACTTACGAGAATAGCTACCTCCCGTCTCTTTGGAGAGACGGTTCACGTTTCCCAATCCTGTCTGAGGCGTCTCCCAAGACGGCTTAGGTTCCAACCAATAAAAGTGTAACACGTCTCCAGTGACGTCTCCGGTGACGTGTCAGATTTATGATCTAAAGTTTTATTATGATTGTATTATGATCTAAATAAAATATTTATTTGATTAAAAAAAATATAAAACAAATACATAAACATTACAAAGTAAGTAAAAATAAAATAAAATAAACATAGGCTACGCGTTAAGCCTATCCCTCATCATTTGCCAAGTAGAGACGTGTTTGAATTGTTTGTCTTGCTTGGACTCATACTCTTTTTCGGTATATCGGATGGCCACGTCTTCGGGCATATCCGAGGGTACCGCTCGAAGCATTCGATTGTGGTACGTGTTGAAGATTTGACACTTGGTCTTCAAGTCATTCCACTTACGGTTTAGTGAGTCGATGTTTCTGTTAGAGCCTCCCACCAACCGATCGTACTCATTTAGAATTCGGTACCACTTGTTAGTCGGGTGTGGGCTTTCTTCAACAAGTTGGCAGGCAACTACTAGGGCTATTTCTTGTTCTTCCGTCCATCGACTTGGTGCCATATTCTTGTAAAAAGGAAACGGTTTTAGGGTGGTGGTAGAGGAGGAGTTTCGGACGGGCAAAAAAGTTCGGACGGACTTAGGGACGGAGATGGGACTGAGGTTCATGGTATATATAGAGTGGTGGTAGAGGAGGACATGGGAAACTGAAATGACGGGACATGGGAAACTGGAACGACGAAGAAGACACCGGAGACGTCTCGGGAATCACGAGACGACACAAAAGACGTCTCCGGAGACGTCACCGGAGACGTGTTGCACTTTTATTGGTTGGAACCCAAGCCGTCTTTGGAGACGCCTCAGACGGGATTGGGAAACGTGAACCGTCTCTCCAAAGAGACGGGAGGGGGCTATTCTCGTAAGTCGCTTGATCAACGGGCTATTTTGGTGATTTTCCCAAAAATATTTTGCAAATTTTCAAAGTCAAATGGACTACTCCTAGCCGCCCTATGGCCTATGTCATACAGGTAATATGGTATATCTAATTACCTTTGAAATGAATACTAATAAAGTTCATTAAAAGGCTCCATAAGTTTGCCAGATGCCCAGACTTTTCAAGATCTAAACAGTAATTCCACCATTCAAGTTGGTAGTACCTCTACTTCATGAACTTAATTGTACCTGTATTGTGCTCCAAAAATGTAAAATATCAAAAATAGTGATATTTTAAATGCATAGCTAAGTTCGTATGCATTTCTAGTTTGAAAAGTAGTATGTATGTCTTTGACTTGTCTATAGTCAAAACATAACTACTGTCCTTTTATTACAGCAACTACTGTCTTCTTTAGCACATGCAGTGATAAACGAGACAAGTTAGAATTATAAAAAAAGGGGTTGCATATAAAGGAAAATAAAGGAAAAGGTTTTAAAAAAGAGAAAATCACGATTCTAGCATTGCCCCTAAGATGTCTCTTGGAGACGCCCGAGATTCCTTAGAATATGTGAACCGTCTCTCCAAACAAACGGGAGTGGGCAAATTTGGTAAAACCCCAAAGGTCAAGGCTAGAACCGTGATTTTCCTTTAAAAAAACTTGTCAACTGTTTTAATCAAAGACTTTTGTACTTATTTCTTATATATTAATTAATTATACCCACGCTTCACGGAGGGTTCGAAGCGTAAGTAAAAAATAACTAGATCGTGAACGTGATGATAAAAAACCATGTGAAGACGGTATATTTGAAAGTCACAGAAAAGCTACGTGCATAAAAATGAACACGAAGGCCTCGCATGACAACGGGTTGGTTTAAACGTAGATAAAAAAACATGTCACAAAGGTTTATTTAGAGACGAGTGTAATAAAACGTTTAAAACAATCGGCCAGTTTAAAAACATAACGTTACAAAAATTCACATTGAAACGTGGATAAAATAACTCGTGATATAAAAATGAAACCCATAAAAGAATCACGTAACAGAAAATTCATTAAAAACTCAAAATAATAAAGTTCATGGGTTGTGGTATACATCAGTTAAATACAAAAGAAAAAGAAAATCAACCAACTTATTTGCGAAAGGTGCAAACAAAAATCAAACTAAAGTGCAGAGGAAATAAACCAACAAAATTGCAAGAATTGAAAACAGAAACTAAACCATAGGCTTAAAGTTAAAATTATTAAAGTTAAAGGGTGTAAATGATATTTTCACTAAAAGACATTAAAATGCTAATGTTCACAAAAGTTCTTTTTTTTAATGTACAACGAAATTCACCAATGACTTCTTTCGAAGTCCCTACTCAGCCAAATCAGAACCATTTTTACTCGGCATAGCCAGACATATAAGGGAGCTCCTGGTTTCACCTAGTGGCGAAGTTTCTTTGGGGCCCGAGAGGGCCTCGGCCCCCACCGATTTTTGGCACAGTGGTGGAATTTTGCGATTTTCGTAGGTAAATTAAGTCCTGCCCCCACCGATTTGATCTTCCGGCCACTACCGATCGAAAAAACTTGAGTTCGGCCCCCACCGATTCGAGAACCAAACTTCGCCACTGGATTCACCAAGTCCATCAGTTCCGGGAAAAACCCTGACTGTCCACCCGCCCAAATGTTCACAAAAGTTCTAAGAAACGTCATATATAATAATAATATAATAATATAATTACCAAACTAGAGGAAGTGTTAAAAAGTCAACCCGGTCAGTTTTTCACCCAACCTCATTTGACTTGTTACCTGGTTCGCCTTAGACTATGTGTAGTGGGAGACTTTATTTATAGAGCTCCTGTTTCTGATTGGTCCACATGGCAATTGAGTCAGCATGGAGAAATAAAGTGAAAAAGGGGTGTAGTGGTAGGGACTTTATTTATAAAGCCCCTATTAATATTTTATTTTATCTTTTAAATTAAAAAAATAATAAAATAATAATAAAAAGATAGAGAGGATGAGGTGGCAACCCATGATTGGTGTGGGAAATTTTGTTTCCGGCGTTATTTTTATCACGCCAAAACCTCTTTTTCAAATATAAAGTCCTCGTAACGATGTATGGGGCTTTATTTTTAAAAATAGCGTCCACTTTTATGCCCACTACAGTGGGTCTTACATCCACTTGTTTTGGTTTCTTTTACTTATAATTCTCTTATTTCAAGATATCCTCTAAAGCCAAGCCCACAAAGTCGTTCTTAAATTATAAAGCCGAGCAGAAAACCAAAACAAAAGAAACCTCCTTGATTGTTGTTGGAAGTTAATCTAAAACTCACAAATTGAAAGATGAAAGGCCAAAGTGGGTTTTGATTTAGTTATTTTAAATTAATAGTTTATTAATATCCATGCCATTTATCTTGTTTTCTAAGTAGCTTTCTAGTTCCTTGATCATTGGGTATGTTTAGAATTTATTTTATTTTCTAAGTTGCTTTTTTTTTTTTTTTTAACAGCAAACAACTTTATAGCTATATATAAAGCGCCAGCAAGAGGATGAGAATACACCAAAAGCTTGACCCGGAGCAGAAACACAAAACTCCAAACATCACAGACAAGAAGCTAAACTATACTAGAAACATCGAAATTGGTCCATTGTTCCCACGAAACCATAGGGCCCGCGAACCGATTAGAGAGCCAGAAAAAGCAATCTTCTTTGACAAGGTCGGTGATGGTACGAACCGGAATGAATCTATCTTCGAACGATTTAGCGTTTCTGGAAAGCCATATTCTCCAAGTCATGGCGACTACAACCATGTGGACAATTCTCCTCCATTTTTTAGAGCCCGGGACCTTTTCAAGATAATCGACCATTTCGGCTAAAGAATTAACTTGAAGCGGCCACTGCTAATTCCTAGTTCGTAGGGTATGTTTAGAATTAGAATTAGTTTTATTTAAATAGCATGGTAGCGTTAAATTTATTGAGCAATGAGAATTCCGATTTTTAGAGTTTGCTTCTTGTCTTACCAAGTTGTTGTTTAATAATTCTCTCTCTTTTTCTGGTTGGCTTCGGGTTTTTCAAGGGTGGTGCCAACAATTAGTATCAGAGCGTAGGCTCATACCAAGGTAGTAGCATGTAACCGAGATCGAAGAGAAGAGTAAGAGATAAGCCAAAATAGCCAAGTTTGCCAATAGGCAACGATGTGTCAATATGTGTGTATAAATGTTAGCTATTTTAGGCTGGTTTTTAACATAATTTCGAGTTTTGAATTTATAAACACGATAAAATACAATCACTTCTACAACACGTTAGGGCAAGTGCACCCACTGCTGGTGTAGTATAACGAAGTCAAGATACCGAAGTCGCTCAAGGACACAAAAGCTTTTAATATCGTAATGTTATCTATGTCTAGTCAAACTGAAATTGTGAGTTTGAAAATGTTTTAAATATAAAATTGGATAATAATGGCTAATTTAACTTCTTTTGTTAAGGACTTTTCAAGCAATTATTATGCAATAAATACGCCTCTTTAGTGTGTTCTTCCGAGTACTATGCGAAAGAACCCACCTAAAGTCGTTCTATGAAGAAAATGAATGTGTATATTGTTAATGCAAAAAAGAGATAGGTGGGGTTAGAGATGACGCTGCCTTCTGCTATGTTGGGTTGAAGTAGCATGGCAACAATCCCACCAAGCTGGAAAAAGTGTGAAATAAGTTTTAATTATAATGGGATTGAAGCCATTCAAACTTTCCCTGGTTTGATGCTACCGGCCTCAAGAAAAGTGTTAGTTTTAAACCAAGTCCTTGCACATTGAGTATACCACTTCTCCGTGCGAGATAATAACTTAACCAAACCACACATCTAAATCTCTTCTATGTAGTTAATGTGCTATTATAATGACATAAGATATGAATGATTGAGTCAACAAAGCAAAAAAGTAATGGTAGGATTAAAGCTCACTTTCAATATAACAAAATCATATTTAACGCCTGATAACATGGGTAAGGTAAAACCATCTTCTCATTAGTTAATTGAACTTGTGTTATGTAACTTCGTGTGGTAAAACATTAAGGGTGAAACCCTAGGGCCATAACCGACCCTAGATGTGTCACCCACACCAGGGAGAGAGAGAGTTGGCAACGGAGGGTAAATCGCGGGGAGAAGAGTTTAAGTTCTTGGCTTCCAGTCATGATTAAGGTAACCCTGTGGTCGACGAATGCCGATGACCCCGTGGTATGCGATAACTGGTGTAGTCGGTGGTGACGGGGACAGATGGTGATGGCGGTAGGTTTTGGTCACAATTGTGGCTAGGGCTGCAAATGAACTGAACTTTCAGCGAACAATTCATGAGCCATTCGTGTTCGTTCGTTTATGTTCGTGAACGTTCGGTAACGTGTTCGTTTGTGTTCTATAGTTTAGTTAGGTTTTTAATTTTTATACGTTTTTATATTCTTTTATTTTTATTTATCTTAATGTATGTGTATTCGATGTTATTCAAAAGTTAATATATGTCCGTTTGTGTTTGGTTTTGTTCATGAACACTTTTTTGTGTTCATGACCACTTGTTTGTGTTCATTAATGTCTGTTTATGTTCGTATGCGTTCATGAACAAAATTAACAAACGAACACGAACAGAAAATCTCGTTCGGTAAGTGTTCATGAACTGCTCGTGAACACATAATTCTCTTAACAAACGAACATGAACAAGGCCTTGTTTGTGTTCGTTTGGTTTGTTTGCAGCCCTAATTGTGGCTACAGTGGTGGTAGTTGTTTACGGTGGCTACGGAGTGGGGTGGTGTTAGTGCAACTGTAGTGGAAGCTGGCTTCTGCGCCAATATCAGTCGTGGGGCAACTAGTTCAGCTAGGTTTCTGGATAGAGTTTGCATAGGGGATGTGTATGTTGTGTGCATATGGGAAATCCAATGCGGATAATTGGGTTTGAAGGGTTAAGGGTGACCCCAATTGGAAGGATTGTGTGTTAGGGTGTTGATTGGTGATGGTTTTGGTAGCATTGGCGTGTTCGTGTTTGGCATTGGTTAAATGCACATGTGCATGAGTGTATGCGGTACACGTTTAAGAAACCATAAGTACCAAATAAGTTGGACCTCAGTTCGGGCTATGCAATGTATATCGAATGGTTATTCGATTACTAGTTGCGCTTAAGAATGCATTTCAAAACGGTTTGCTTTAAGGATTTTGAAACTTCACAACAGGTAAGTTCTAACATCCGTTCTACATGTTTTTGGGTTTAGCGTGCATGTGTAATTATGTTTTATTAATGGATGAGTTTTACACACGTAAGTACAGTTTATACGTTTACCATGAGTCAATGCTTTCAAAAGGTTTGAAAATTATTAGGGTTTTCATGTTATTTAATGTGTAAATTTTGACAGGTCGATTCATAGGTTGTACCAGTAGTTGATATATAGAATGTGGGTATCAAGTAGTTTTGTGATGGGTATGGTTTAATAAGTAATGTAGAGGTCTAGTATTTTTAGGGTTGATTAAATGTATAAAATGAGTTTAATGTGCATAACAAGATGGAATTGAGTACAACGTTGTGGATGTTACACCACTATGTAATGTGATTCGAGTTCTAGGCTTTTATGTGAGTCTAGATAATTGTGTTAGTCGATTTCTTCGGCACGAACGAGTCTGGCGCGAGCAAGTTTTACATCGAGGTAACATGAGCCTTACTGCCGTTGGACAAGTAGCCCGTCGAAGATGGTGAAATGTTCAACCAGTTAGACGTCGACCTCATCGAGGTGGTATAAACGTCTAGAATGGTAGACACTTGTCCATCGAGGTGATAATGTGTTTACAAACCATGTGTTAGGTTCCCACCAAGTATTTCATGTACTTACATTCATATAGACGAACCATTAGGTATTTGTGTAGTTTTGTTATGGGTTATTAAGTGTATAGTTGAGTCGCAATGTCTTAGAGATGTCATGTGTAGGTTAGGTCATCCAAAGAGGTGTACCGACTTGAGGACCAAGTGTAGTTTCCGGGGAAGAGCCCTGATCTAGACATAATGGAAATGGGTCAATTTGGGTAGATTGTCCTAGGTATGTGTTTAGTAATGGATTGGGTCCGTTTGTTTATGTGATAAAATGATAACAGGTCGCGTGTTGGGTATCAAGTCTTGTGTTAACGTTTTCAATTGGATCAAGATGGTATAAGGTGTTTGCAAGTTTTATCTTAAATTGAGTTCTTATGTTTTCAACTAAAGTGTTTTGGTGTTACTGCACCATGTGGTCAATTATGATGGTTGTTTGAAGGTCTATGTTTAGAGAACTTGGAACTCTTGGCATGCGTGTGAAGCTTCTCGGGGTTTGTGGCAAGGCGTTTGTGTAACTATTTTACTTACGAATTTAATGTAACAATGTTTTCATGTGAGTTTTTCCATTGTGTATTTAATAACAAGATGAATCACGTTAAGTTAAAACGGTGAGTTGATATCCAATTGTATGGTGCCTAGTTTGGGGGATTTACATCACTTCAATGCCTGGAGTTGATTGATTTCAACTACACCATGTGGTCAATTATGATGGAGCAGCTCTTAAGAGCTTATGGTCTTTGGGAAGTAATAATTGTAGAAGAAGGTGTGAAGTGAATTAAAACTAGGTGGCCACGACAAAGACAAATATTTTTCAGACATTTTCTGGTGATCGTGATAAAGTTGTTCTATTCAACACCAAAGAAGTTTTTACTGTTTATAGCCTTAACTAAACAGTATTCAGACACTGGCAAGATGATGAAACAATATTCAGACACTGGCAAGATGATGTTTGAAGATGTAGTTGGTAGATTGAAAATCTTATAAGAACATCTTAGAGAATTTTGATGAACATGAAGAGTATAAGAGTATGATAAGAGCAAGTTAATCATGCCAAGTGCAAGTAGTCAAAAAGTTGAAGATCCAGAAAGTTAGCATTATTGTAAAGTTCATGGGGGTGAAATCAAGGCCTGGGTCATGGTTTTGAAAAAGGCCGCGGAAGAGGTCATGAACCTATAACAAAAGTGATTTTAGGTGTTTTGAATGTGGTAAATTTGGTCATTTTGCGTATTAATGAACCATATGGATGGATACGGAGAAAGAACAGAAGGAAGAGAAAGTGTATATCGCTTATTAAGGAGGTCAACCATTGATGTGAAGGTCGGTTTTAAGAGTAAAGGGAATGTTGGAAGTTAATCATAAAAGACATAAATTGAAATATGAAGCGCCAATTTTGATTTAATTGTTTTAAGGGTGAATATCATAAAAAAAACCAACAATTTTTTTTTTTTTTTTTTTTTTTTTTTACAAAAGTCCCTCTATCCAACTTCCGTAGGTTAAAGTCCCAATACTTATTAAATATAAGCGAAACTGCAAAATTTATGAAAACCAAAACCCTATTGAGCCAGTCATCTTTGGCTTATGGGAGAGTAAACGACAATCATAATTCATGTTTAAAGGAAAACTATAGAAGATTGCTTGAATTTTCGAATCTCAAATCTCCCTACGAAGAACAAGAATCCGAGTCTAGACATCACCTAAAGGCACAAAAAATAAAAAGGATTGGACTTTTGATTTTAACATATCGATTTGAGGCGAGTAATCATAGAATGCATAAATTAGGGGAAATGAATTGAGTCACAAAACGAGACAAACGATCCATATCAAGAAGAGCAACGATTTGTAGAGAACCTTTGGTGCCCCCGGATCAGTGTTCAATGCGTCAAAGGCTGATGTGGCATGTGGTCGTGATACCACACCCCCATCCTAAGGGGGGACAGTGCAATTTTGGGTGCCCAAGTCGGTAACACAACCCTATCAATTAAATCGGGTATCGTGAATGGGTGGTTGTTGCCGATGGGTATGTATGTGTGGGTGGGGTATGTGTGTGTGTGTGTGTGTGTGTGAGAGAGAGAGAGAGAGAGAGAGAGAGAGAGAGAGAGAGAGAGAGAGAGAGAGAGAGAGAGAGAGTAGTGTGTGTAGTGGTGATAAGAGTAGTGTAAAATGATAGGACCCATACAGTGGCACACCTTGAACATGTAAATTTGAGGGTCGGAAATATTACACTTAACAAAACCATTTTTTTCACCAAATAAAGATCACACAAAACTAATAACATTTAAACCGTAACACTTATACACATAACCAAAATAGCTTTGAAAAACACATGTTAGGTTTGGGATTTTGGAATAGATGAGGCCCAACAACATAGAACTAGTAATATTTAAGCACAATGCGCTAACACATTTGGCCCCGATATGGCCGCAATGAACCCATGGATTGGGGTACGATTGTCATCTATTAGACTATATGGTGTGCCCCCTTTTCCCCCAACTCCCCCAAGTGCCACATCAGCGCCACATCATTTCCCCAATTTTCTCCCCTAAAGTTTGGAAATGGTTTCCCCCATTCCCCCTTCCCTTTTTTATTCTTTTCCATTTGAATGCAGGCCCCACCATTAACATTCCCTTTTTTTTGGGCCAATCACCATGCTCGGTGAGTTCGGTGGTTAAGCCCCGAGTTCCCTGAATTATTTTCGGGAGGGGCGGTGTTTGGTTTCGGTGCCGAGGCCAGCTAAGATCCTCGAGTGAGCTCCCCGATGGCACACCACACAGTCTTAACATGATTTGGAGTAGTTTAGGTTAAAAATGTGCTATTGGTGAAAATTAACATATTTTAGAGGTGCACACCTTCTTACTAAAGAAACCAAATGGAAATTTGTATCTAACAATATGGTTAAACTGCAAAACTGCAACCATATGCTCAAAGGTAAGCTTCTAGTTTATACACAACAGAACACTCGCACCCTTTAGTCAGACATAAGTTCACAAGCAACCTATTTGATCCCAAACACTGCAACCCTCTTTAGACCCCACAAAAGTAGATATTCTCCTGTCCTTTTCATCACTCACCTTACTTAAACCACTTGTCCCTTCTTCATCACATCACCTCTGCTCTTCTCATGTCTTCAATAATATTTTAACCCCCCCCCCCCCCCCCCCCCCCCCGCTTTCCACCATTAAAGATTCTTGTTTCTTGCACCCTTTCAGATTCTAAAAAATGGGTTAGCTTCCAAACTTTAATCAGATATTCATTTGGTAAAAAAGATTCAATCTTTATTCAATTTCATACAATCATTTGGCGGTTTTTGATAATATTAAAGCTGGAACAGGGAGAGGTAGTTGATCATCACAAGGGTCTTATTCTAGACCCTCAAAAGAACCATCATCTTTATCTTTATAAACAATTATTATATCCAGATCAAGACCAACAACAAAAGTCTAAACCTTTTCCACAAAAACAAATAAGTTTCCATGAATATCATGATCACCATCACCCTACTTTAACCGGTCCAACCGGTCAACCACCACATAAAAAACGTCCCTATTTACCCTCCACCAGTAAACAATATGCACCAATAAATAACATGCAAAGCAGTGGTGAGATTGTAAAGGTTGAGGGCGGTCACATTATCCGGTCAACCGGTAGAAAAGACCGGCACAGTAAAGTATGCACATCTAAAGGACCAAGAGACCGGCGTGTACGGTTATCGGCTAACACAGCCATACAATTCTATGATGTTCAAGACCGGTTGGGCTATGACCGGCCAAGTAAAGCTGTTGATTGGCTTATTAAGAAAGCTAAAACCGCCATTGATAAACTAGCCGAGTTGCCGGCTTGGAAACCGACCGCCGGTTCAAGAATAATATCAAACCCTAACTCAGTTGCAAAATTTGATCAAAAGATTGAAAACCCAGTTCAGGTTAATGGTTTTGAGCAATACCCAGATGATAGAATTGGTTATAATCCAATGGGTTGTTATAAAAATCAAGATTTGAAGCTTTCTCTTCAACCGGTTAAAGATCCGGTTTTTCAGATTCAAGAAAGTAGTAGTAGTAATAATAATATCAATAATAATGTTTATTTTGATGGGTCCGGGTCGGGTTGGCCCGAGAACCAGGTGGGTGGGTTTGAAAGAATGGATGCAGGTGGGTTTCTGTCTAGTACACAGGCTCAGACTAATACGACGACGTATCTGCAACCGTTATTATTTGGCCAAACAATAACCAATGAATTGTTGTTAAACAACAGTTCTCGGAGGGAACCCCTTCAGTCCAGTACCACACCTTTGTTTCGTGCTTGGGTCGACCCGTTGCCATCGTTTGGGATCGATCAACACCCAACGATGGGTTTTGACCACCCGAATGTGGGTTTTGGTGGCTTCTCTGGGTTCGGTGTGCCAGCACGGATTCGAGGTGTACAAGAGGAACATGATGGCGTATCGGATAGGCCGTCGCCCGTGTCCTCGGATTCGCGCCATTGATTCGTTCTAGTCTTATCTCAAACAGGTAAAAAAAAAAATACTCATTTGCAGTGGCGAAACCAGAAATTATTTTCACTAGATTCTCATTGATTTTCACTAAACCGAGAGGTTCCCAGGAACCCCCTAGATTCGCAACTGCTCATTTATTAGTTTTTTCAATATCATGTAGTTGTTATAAATCTTGATGATAATTTCAGGAAAGACTAAAAGTGTTGGAACTTTCAAAGCAAGAGATGAGGATTGAAGATTCAATGAAAAAAATGTGTCCATTAAGGTTTTCAAAGATTTGGTTTGCATGTTTGAATTGAGCTTTATGTTTAGCTCTAAACATTGTTTTTGTATTAGCTTGGTTTCATGTCTTTTTGCCATGTATGTGACTATGTCAATTGCCTTATTTTGCTTTATTATTAAAAATACTCTGCTAAAACAGAGGAAGTAATGTGTTTTGGTGAAGTTCCCTGTTACTTGACTGGTCCAACTTAGAGCATGATGTCACATGTTTATGGGGAGTATTTGGGCTCACGTGTAGTAGAGAGGGTGGAGAGGCGTTTTTGCTAGAAAAACGCCCAATAACAAATTATGTAAGTGTCGCTTTTGGTTGTGAGAGGCAAAGCCCGGACGGGGTGGAAGGGAGTGGCAAAATAAATTAAGAATCATTTTTTTGTTGTGAGGAGCAAAGCGATGCTATTGGTAAAACGAAGCTTTGATGGTATAGCAAAACTTAGTCGAATTGAATATAGACTGAATCGACACATTACTTGTGTGTTTACAGTGAAACATATTCAGGGGTGGCTCAACCATTTTAGGGTCTGGTGCCCTTTTCCAAATGTCATCGTTATAAACAACTCCAAATGTCATTATTAGAAACAAAGATGGGTCTAGGAACAAAATGCTTTGCTAACGAAACATTGGACTAGGGTTAAATATTCTTAGCTGAAAATAAAAACACACCCTTGGATTCGACTATGATTTAAAAAAAAAACTTTTAAACAAATTAAGGCCCAATAAGTTAGGGCAAAATGTTTTTGCTAACGTAGCATTAGACTAGGATTAAATACATTTAGGCTGAAAAAGAAACATGGATTGGACTATGTGTGCAATCTTTGGGGGCCAAGTCCCAAGCCCAAAAATCCTAAGCATAGAGATGGCGATGAACATATTAATAGAAACAAGATCATTGGCAATGATCCCTCTATAACCTAGGGGCGGTAATTATTGACACGACCCGAAAACCGACTCAAATCTGACACGAAAAAAACAGATTTGGATCAAGTAACACAACCCATTTAAAAAAATGGGTCGGGTTCGGGTCGACCTGTATTAAAAATGGGCCGGGTTCGGGTTGACGCATATATAAAATGGGTTGACCCGTTAACCCGTTTAAGTATTTAGAAAAAAAATCTATTATATTTTTGTTTTTTTTTATTTCTATTTACATGATTAGTTATAATTGTATTATTTTTTGCACACTATATTATTTATTTGTTACACTTCTATACTCACAATTAAACATTTTATTGATAACCCGCTTATAACTCATGAACATGTATGACTCATTTAAAAATATTGGTTAAACGGGTCGTCTTCAGGTTGACCCGGATTTTATGTGGTTCGGGTTCGGGTTGCACATTTCAACCCATCAACCCGCAACCATTAGTGAAATTTAAATCTAAGCACAATCTACTTGAAACCCGCAATGATCCGGATCTAGTTATTATGAGAACAATTAAGGTCTTTTATTGTATAAAGTTTAACTTGGTGTGCAACTTTGGTTTATCCGATTAGTATTATTCGAATTTTCTAATTTATCAGTTAGTTTAATTATTGTTTAGTTAATTTAGAAAAGTAGTGCATGTTCGCGTAGCCAGGATCAAATTGTTCATCTTTCTTGTTGTCTTTATTGTGTTTAGCTTCTGTTTTGATTCACTTGTGATCAACAGACTTCTCTATAACCATTGTAGATGTGTTTCTTCACAAACAAGGCAAATATTTGAATGTAAAAACAACCCACTGACACTAAAAACGAAACCGAAAAATGCAAAAAAAAAAATATTAAATGGACAATTGGTCCCGGCGGGGCTCGAACCCGCGACCTTCGGCTCATAAGACCAACGCTCTAACCAACTGAGCTACGGGACCTTGATGTCCAGGGTTCGTTATTATATTTATTTGTTGTGTATAAAATAATAATGTAATTTAACCTTTAGATGGCATTTTTTTTTCAGTTAACTAAATATGGTATATATATCCTTGTGGTGTGGTGTGCAGTGGAGGTAGAGATGGTCAAAAAAACCGGTTTTTCAACCCGGACCGGAAAAAAAACCGGAAAACCGGTTTCCCAAAAACCGGTTCCTTCAAAAACCGGTCCCAACCCGACCCGGCCCAGCGGTTTTGAATAGGTTTGGGTATTCGGATCTGAAAGCGGGTTGAAAACCGGTTTGGGTGTGAATCCGGTTACAAAACCGGTCTGAAAACCGGTTTGTGTGTGAACCCGGTTACAAAACCGGTTTGAGCTAAAACCCGAATTAAAAACCGGTTTAAAAACCGGTTTAAAAACCGGTTTCTGACCGTTGTATAACGTTCATATAGCCGTTTGAAGGCCTTAGGAGCCGTTTTTTTGGCTTTTTTTTGGTATTTTTGACCCACAATCATAGTATAAATACCCCCTTGTAGTTTAGGATCAATCACACCTTCAAAACAATCTCTAAATCTTGCATTCCTCAACTACTTTCGCAAAAAAATCACTCTATTTCAAAGAAAAATGGCATCTTCTTCTCAACAACAAACTCCTCTAAGCCAAGGTGCTTCTTCATCCCAAGCGACGGTTGTTAAGGTGGTTCCAACGAAACGAAACCCCAATGTTTGGAAACACTTTGATTTATGTGTTATGAGTGTTGGTCCAAACAAGGCGAGATGCAAATATTGTTCGGCTATGCTTAAACATGATGCTAACTCGACCTTGAGAGACCACGTGGAAAAACCATATTGTAAAATTTTGAAAGAACAAAAAAATTCTCAAGGTGGAGCCTCGATCACACAAGAAGGCGACTTGTTTGTGTACAACTTGGAAGCGGTTCGCGAAGAAATGGGGAACTTTGTCATACAAGAAACGTTGCCTTTCAATCATTTTGACAACCCACGTTTGACGCGACTTATTCAACGAACACTTCAACCAAGATACACACATGTAAGTCGTGCTACTCTTAGGCGTGATTGTTTAAAACGATGGAAACAAGCAAAAAATGAATTAATTACTTATTTTGAAAATTTACAAACCGGTGTGAACTTAACAAGTGATGTTTGGTCCGCACCGCACGGTTCACCCGACTCTTATATTTGTGTAACGGCCCATTGGATTGAACCGTCTTCTTGGCAAATGATGAAACGAACAATTGCGTTTCGATTGTTTGATTACCCTCACACCGGTGCAAATATTTTCTCTATGATTGATAAGGTTATTCAAACGTTTAAGTTGTCAAACAAGATTTTATCAATATCTTTTGATAACGCGTCGAATAATACCGCGGCTATCACACAATTAAAATTAAGATACCAACCTATTTGTGAAGGGGTATTTTTTCATAGTCGTTGTGTCGCACACATAATCAATTTGGCCGTTCAAGATGGTCTAAAAGTAATTGAAACACAAAGAGAAGGTTTTCGAAGAATGTTACGCGACATATATAGCAACAATACAAGGCATGCTAAATATATGAAATTTTGCAAAAGTGTGAATGCCCTTTGTTTAGGTCCAAATTGGGATTGTCCAACAAGGTGGAGTTCCACTTGTAACATGTTTGAAAAACATGTTTTGCAAAAAGAAAGTTTAATTGCATTTCATGATATTTTGGTGAGTCGGGGGAAAACGGCACCATACAATCCAATTCATTGGAATGTTATTGAAGTTGTTGCCGAAATGCTACAAGTTTTCAAAGCGTCAACAACCGCTTTGTCGGGAGTTTATTATCCCACTAGTTGTATAACACTTCACAAGTTATATAACATGACTAAAAAATTAGGGGAAATGGAATGTAGAGGTAGCCCATACAAAGAAATGGCGGCAACAATGAAAGAAAAATTTAGAAAATATTTTTCGGAATTACCGCCGGTTTTTACTTGTGCCGCCGCTTTAAACCCGTGTTACAATATAGGGGGGGTAGAAAATATAATTGAAAAAATTTGCAACGAGTTGGACTTGAACACGGCTCAAGATCCGTTTTTTTCACAAGGTATGGTAGGAAGATTTAATAAACATCTAACGGATATGTATGATGTTTATTTTGAACGTTATGGTCAAATGTCGTCCATTCAAATGCAAATGAGACAAGCTTCTCAAAATGTACTTGATACGGATTATGATTTATTCCATGATTTGTTGGACACGTCTAATAAACGTGCACGAGGTAACGCTCCTAGTAGCGAACTTGGGAGGTATGGTGCCGAAAACTATTTAAAAGGTTTAACTCCCGAAGAATTTAAAAATTTTGATGTGTTGGCTTGGTGGAAAAGTAAGGAAGATCAATTTCCGGTCTTAGCCGCCATGGCCCGAGATTTACTAACCGTCCAAGCTTCCACGGTAGCTTCGGAATCCGCTTTCTCTATTAGTGGCAGGGTCATTTCGATACGTAGGACGCGACTAACTCCACCGTCGGTAGAGATGGCCATTTGCTTGAAGGATTATTTGGATGCGGCGGAGAGGGTGCAAAACACACGCTCACTTGAGGGAGAACTTGAATATGAAGGCGAAGTGTACGAGGACGAGGTCAACGCGGACTTAACCGAACCAATGACCGAATATGAAGCCGAAATGGATGAATGGATAAGAAGCAACGCCGGTTCGGGTGAAGATTAGACTATGTTTGAACACTTATTTCGTTTAAGCAAATGTTTTTTAAGATTATGTTTCGTATTATGTTTCATGTTTTGTATCGGATTCCTTTAAGTTTCGATGTGTTTTATCGTGTTTTTAATCAATGAAATCGTGTTTTTAAGTTACTATGTGTTGATAACATAATTTGTAGTGTTTAAATTGTTCAAAAAAAAAAAAAAAAAAAAAAAAAAAAAAAAAAAAAAAACAGCAGGTCAGCAGCAGAGCAGAACAGCAGAATCAGAAAAAAAAAACAGCAAAAAAAACCGGTTTTTTTACCGGTTTTTGACCGGTTTTTTTACCGGTTTTCTGTACCGGTTTTTTCTTCAAACCGGTTTTAAACCCGGTCCCAACCGGTTTGGATAATTGGCACCCCATGACTTGAAAAACCGGTTACCAACCCGAACCGGTTTCTAAAAAAACCCGGTTTTTTCCATGGAACAAAAACCGGACCGGTTTTAAACCCGAACCGGTTTGGGAAAAAAACCCGGTTTGTCCATGTCTAAGTGGAGGTATTAACTTGGGAGTCTACATCTAATTTAGCGTCTAACTTGGAAGATGGGGGTTCGATCCCCGTTAAGAGCAACATTTCAACGGTAAAAGAAAAATATAGTTACAAATTGAACTATCTATATCTATACTATATATAATGCATGAGGAATGAGTAGTTTAAGATATCCAAAAGTTAAGAACTTATTTTTCATTAATAACCCTAAAATGATGGTAAAATAGTCATTCATATATTATTTACATTTTAATACCCTATCTTAGTTACACTTTAATCCCTTAAGGTTACTTAACTTTTACTTATTTAAATTACTAGTAGAGTACCCGCGCGATGCAGCGGGGAGCATAAACACTTCTAAAGGTGTGTATGGTTCGGTTCAGTTCGATTATTAGCTTCAACCGAAGCTAATTAAAATCAAAGTCATCAATTAATCAATCTTATTAAACAATTGTTTCCTTGGTTCGGTTAGTATTGTTAGATTATTGGTTTTTAGTCTGGTTTAGTTAATTTTGATTAATAACAAAAACCAAACTTTGGCTAACTTTTTTTGCCCATAAGTACATGAAATGAAGGTATAAATGCATGAAATAGAGGTATACATAGGCCTGTAAATGAACCGAATGTTCATATACTGCTCGTGAACTTATTTGGCGGGAAGTTCGTTTAGGTCGTTTATTTAATAAACGAACAAACACGAAGAAGAAAATTTGTTCAACTGAAATGAACGAACATGAACAAATGTTGTGTTCGTTTATTTATGTTCGTGAACTTCCGTTTATGTTTTTTTAAAGTTTATTAATTACATACGTAGTTATATTTACATAAATATAAACATAAATTGAGTTTTAGCTACTTGTATAAATATATAACCAATTAGTAATTGGGTTTTTTAGTAATACAAAATCGTTCACATTTATTATGTTCGTTCATGAACTGTTCGTTTAGGTTTTAAACGAACGAATATAAACATAACTAATTTCTTAATAAACGAACATGAACACAAAAATGTGTTTGATTATGTGTTCGTGTTCGGTTAAAATTAAATGAACAAACACAAACACCGTGTTCGTTCGGTTCGTTTATAGGCCTAGGTATAAAAACTAAAAATATATGAATATATAAATGCTTTTGTTTTGGTTTGGTTTGGTTGATTTTGGTGAATGATTTTAAGTTAATTTGGGTTTTGGTTAATTCAGTTTTCGATTGCTTTTGGTTCAGTTCTTCTGTTTTTTCTTTGGTTTCAGTTAAATGTTCAATTATTTCTCACCCTTAGATATCTATACTATATATAATATATTTGATAGGAGCATTTTAATATACTCAAAAGTTAAGAGTTAACTTTTGTTTATTTAAATAATTGTTACACATTTTCTCATTATTTTAAGCCAACTGCGAACTACTCAGTTTCAAACTATATTAGAGTATAATTTGCTATATTCTTTTAATTAAAAATTTGTTTTTTTATGTGATTAACAATATCTTGGGGTGAATAATAATTGAACCCTCGAAATCGAACAGAAACATACAAAACCGAACTGAAAATTAACAAAAACTAAGTTAACCTAATATCATTTTTTTTGTACCGTAAGTTAACCAAAATTAACAAACCGAAACCGAACCATTTATACATTTATATCTTTTATACATTCATTACATGTATTTATACCTCCATTTTATGTGCTTCTAATCAAAATTTTAACCAAAGTTTGGTTTTGGTTATTAACTATTAACCAAAATTAACTAAACCGAACTAAAAACGACAATCTAACCAAATAGACTGAACCAATTAACCGGTTGGTTAATAAGATCGATAAACTGATAATGTTGATTTTTGGTCCGTTAGAAGTGTCTGGGTTCTCTACCACATCGTGTGAGCACATAGGTAAGAATATATGAATTGGTCCGTTTCAGTTTAAATAATTTCGGTTATCTAAGGATACAAAAATAAAACAATAATTGATATTAAGTTAAATCGGATGTTTTCAGTTTTCAATAGATTTTGGTTCAGTTTTGTCTTTTTTTTATTGGCTTCGGTGAACGGTTTAGTTATTGCTCACTCCTAGATATTGTTAATGACGTAGTACATAAGATTAAAAAAAGGCAATACTATACCCAAATTAAAGATAATAAAATGCTCATTATTTTGTTGTAATTTTTTTTATATAAAAGTATTGAGTAATTAAAAATCATGGGGGATAATTTGCTTAAAATAAGGAAAAGATGTTTAACTATCATTTTAATAAACAAAAGTTAACTAAAGTATAGGGGATTAAAATGTAACTAAGATAGGGTACTAAAATATAAATAATGTATGAATGACTATTTTACCCTCATTTTAGGGTTATTAATGAAAAATAAGTTCTTAACTTTTGGGTATCTTAAACTACCCTCACTCATGCATTATAATATAGTATAGATAGTTAAACTTCTTTTCCTTATTTTAAGCAAACTATCCCCATGATTTTTAAATAGTCATATTTTTTGCATACATTTATACTTTTATAAAAAAATATATCATATTAATGAGCATTTTATTATCTTTAATTTGAGTATAGTATTGTTATTTTTTATTTTAAAAATATTTTATGTGCTACGTGATTAACGATGTCTAGGAGTGAGCAATAACTAAACCGTTCACCGAAGCCAAACCAAAAAACAGACAAAACTGAACCAAAATATATTCAAAACTGAAAACATCCAATTTAACTTAAAATTGGTTATCGTTTTCTTTTTGTACCTTTAGTTAACCCAAATTAGTTTAACTAAAACAAACTCATTAATATATTCATAAGAGCGTGCCCGCACGATGTGGTAGTGAACATAGACAATTCTAATGGTTCATGGTTGGGTTAGGTTTAGTTCGATTAAAAGCCTCAACCGAAACAAAAATCGACATTATCGGTTTATCGATCATGTTAACCAACCGGTTAATTGGTTAAGTCTATTTGGTTAGATTGTCATTTTTAGTTCGGTTTAGTTAATTTTGGTTAAGAACCAAAACCAAACTTTAATTTTGCTTAGAAGCACATGAAATGAATGTATAAATACATGTAATGGATGTATAAAAGATATAAATGTATGAATTGTTCAGTTTTGGTTTGTTAATTTTGGTTAACTTAGGGTACAAAAAACCGATATTAGGTTAACTCGGTTTTGGTTAATTTTCAGTTCGGTTTTGTATGTTTTTGTTCGATTTCAGTTGAGGTTCAATTATTGTTCACCCCTAAATATTATTAATCACGTAAAAAATCAAAATTTTAGTTAAAAGTATATAGCAAATTATACTTTAATATGGTTTGAAACTGAGTAGATAGGTTTATGAATTGTAGTGGTGGTATAAATAGAGGGGGTTTGGAAATTTTTAGCTTTTATACCTGGGCCTGTAAATGAACCGAACGAACACGATGTTCGTGTTTGTTCATTTAATTTTAACCGAACATGAACACATAATAAAACATATTTTTGTGTTCAGGTTCGTTCATTAAGAAATTTGTCATGTTCTTGTTCGTTTATGTTCGTTCGTTTAAAACCTAAATGAACAGTTCACGAACGAACATAAACGGACGTTGACGAACATAATAAATGTGAACGATTTTGTATTACTGAAAAAACCCAATTACTAATTAGTTATATATTTATACAAGTAGCTAAAGCCTAATTTATGTTTATATTTATGTAAATATAACTACGTATGTAATTAATAAACATAAACGGACATAAATAAACGAACATAAATTGACGTTCATGCCAAAGGCATTATAGCCCAACGGCATCTTGGTGGTGGGATAAGACTCAGGGACTAATAGGTCCTGGGTTCGAATGTCACAAGAGGGTTTTTCTCACAATTATGAGTTTCCTTCTGAATTGGTGATTTGGTGGTGGAATATGATCGTGTGGTAACACTGGTGGCACGATGATACTTCGGTGGTCCGTGAGTGATTCCAATTGACCGTTCAAAAAAAATTGACGTTCATGAACATAAATGAATAAACTCAACGTTTGTTCATGTTCATTCATTTAACTAAACGAACACACTTTTTTGATCGTGTTTGTTCGTTTATTAAATAAACGACATAAACGAACTTATCGCCGAACAAGTTCACAAACAACTCATGAACATTCGGTTCGTTTATAGGCCTATTTTTACCTCTATTTCATGTATTTGTAGGCAAAAAAAATTTAGCCAAAGTTTGTTTTTGTTATTCACCAAAATTAACTAAATCGGACTAAAAACCGATAATCTAACAATACTAACCGAACCAATGAACCAATTGTTTAATAAGATTGATTAATTGATGACTTTTGATTTTAGTTTCAGTTGAGCCTAATAATCGAACTTAATGGAACCATACACACCCTTAGATGTGTTTGTGTTTCCCGCTGCATCGCGCGGGCATTCTACTAGTAGTATATTATGCAACTAGGTTAAAGCCTGCGTGAACACGCAGTTCAACAAATAACATTTTAACAAAATAATAATCTCATGACCCATTTAAGTACAAAATCATACAACAAACCAGAAAGTATGATATGTAACAACTGTTAAACATCACTAACCACTGTTAACTACTTTGACCATGGTTGACAGACTTTGTGTTTTTACCTTAACCACTGTCAAGAAGTACCACTGTTAAGCATTACTAACCACTGTCAACCACTTTTGAGTATTAACCACTGATATATTTGAGATAATAACTCTGTTTGACCATCGTTGACGGACTTTGTTTTGACGTTATTTCAAACAGTTTTTATGTTAACCACTGTCAAGCATCACTAAGCACTGTTAACCACTGTTAAGTATTAACACTAATATATTTGAGATGATAACTCTGTTTGACCATTGTTGACAGAACTTAGAAATCAAAGCACACACTGATAATTGAGCAACAAAATGATCAATAATCTAGTAGGACATACCTTTTTTCGTTGTAAAAAAAACATCAGACAAATTGTCACACCCTCAAATTTCCACGTGCGGGGTTTTACCGCGAGGCGCGTGACACACCAGGATCCAAGTCAACGGTCACAATAAACAACACTATATGATACGTAAAACTGACATAAATAAACCATTAAGGTTCAAAACTGTTCCAACACAGCGGAAGCATAATATGTATTACAACTCAAAATGAAATATAAAGTCTGAAATGTTTAACAAAACGTGCATATGATTCCTAGACGCCGTGAGACTCCGTGCGCCTATCGACAGCTGCTACCTTAGCAACCTGAGACAAACATGCTAAAAAACGTCAGCAAATAATGCCGGTGAGTTCACAGGTTTTTAAGTAAAACGTTTCACGAACTTTTGAAAGACCATCATGATACTACCGACCGATGAAAACACTCGTTAAATGTTTGAACTTCATAACGAACCTCCCAAACGAACTATCGCCCAGCGAAGTTAACGAACTACCATCCCATGGTCAACGAACTGCTTTACCATAGCTAACGAACTACCATCCCATGGCCAACGAACTACTATAACATAGCTAACGAACTACCACATAGAGGCTAACGAACTACCGCACCACGGCTAACGAACTGCCACAACATAGGCCATATAATACGGAACATAAATGAATACCTTGAACCTAAATGAACACTCCCAAAACGTAGTGAATACATGAGTACCCAAAACATAGTTGTCACGCCTTTTAGGAAAAACACATTTGACACACGTTTAAAGAACACAGCATGTTTTCTCCCCCGAAATTGTAAAACCAGTAAAAGAGTGGGGCCGTGAAACTCACCTTATAGTGCGTCTTCCGATAACTAGAATTCCAACACGTGTATGATAATCCCAACTAATGACAACCTATCAATGAGTTTACATAAGTGTGATGACTACTAACCCGAAGGCTAACAAGTTCCCGATTGTCCAGATCTTAACCAAGTATGTTTTAAAACGTGTTTAAATGTTTAACCGACACACTAGACCGACCCGACATCCCGTTGGTGACCCATTACATCAATTAGTCATGCACATAAGTTTAACACATAAGTTTCAAGCATAAAACACTTAGTTCGTATCAAAAATCTCATTTCTGCTAACATAGGGTCGAATGTAGTGGTAAGTGGTCGAAGGTGACTTGGGTTGGTCGAATGTGGGTTCAACCTTCCACCTTCGCCCCTTTTTCTTCCACCTTCGCCCACTTGTGGTTCATTCGCCCCTCAAGTTTCCAGGTTCGACCCCTGGAACCCACCTTCGCCCATTCGACTGGCCGAAGGTGTTCCAGGTTCGACCCTGCTGTATTGTTTACTCAAAAACGCGTCCAAAAACATCCGAAAACATCACGAAACATCATGAGTTACAGCAGTCAAGCATCATTAATATATTCCTACGAAACCCCACCAATTTTACCCCAAAATCTATCCGTTTTTACAAGTTTCCTAAAATAGTAAATTATGGAGATGTCACATCATCATGCATGAAAATATTACCCAATTAGAAAACTTCTGAAATCAATCAATAATCAGCTCATCATCATCAAATCATCATGAACAAGAAACCCTTATCCTAACTCTATCATAACTATCCAAAAACAAGCCCTAAATCTAACTAAAAACCCCTTTTATCGTCAAAACACCATCAACAATCAAAGGTAACATGTTTCAATCATAACCCATCATTAATAACAGCCCTAGGTTGTTGTCATATCATCTATACAACAAGTAATCATCAAACAATGCATAATATCATATTAACACATGTTTAGTTTGCATAAAAACTCATTGTTTATGAATAGGTTTTATTTAGAAAGATATTAGGAAGGTTTTTACCCATAAAACATGTTGATATCAGATCTGGACCCTTGGGGTTTAGATTAAAAAAAAGTCAAAATTGTTTAAAAAGGATTTGTAATGAAGAACACACCTTAGATTTTCACTTGTAATGATTTAGAGAGTTAGGTTATGAAAAACAAGCTCAAAACTCCTTCCCCAATGATAATAGCTGATAGAGAGTGTTTGGAGGCGTTTAGGGTTTGTGAAATGGTGAAAAATGGCTAAGGATGGTATTTATACCCAGTCCAGGTTCGCCCCTTTTATGTGGTCGAATGTGGAACTTTTCCACATTCGCCCATTTGTAATGGTCGAATGTGGAACTTTTCCACATTCGCCCACTTTGTTTCTACGTTCGCCCATTTTTCAAGTTCCATTTCCACGTTCGCCCACTATTTCCACATTCAGGTCATCAGCACTTTTTAACACATGTTAACAGCACTTTTTAACACATGTTAACCTTTTTCCAGTTTTTCGTGTTTAACGCATTCTAACACATCTTAACACATAAGCATGCATCCATAGTCTATACTTAGCATGTTTAGGCATGTATAATCATTTGTACATCATTTAAGCAAGTATAAGCATACAATCCACCACACGACCCATAATCTACACATATACTTAATTAATTCATGTAATGTCACCAACGACGGAACCCGGTACTAATGTATTCCCAAAACGACTCCCAATGATCCTCCAGATCATTGAACCCTGGACAATCCTAATTTGACCCGACTCAACTAACCCAGTTAAGTTTGTTTATAAACGTTTCTCGCTAAGGTAGATTTATGTGTTTATAAAATGTTGACCCAAACATGCCGGGTGTCACATCATCCCCCTGTTGAAAGAATTTTCGTCCCGAAAATTTCCCGAAGTCAAAGAGAACGAAGCGAGAAAAAGAAAAATTTTCCCGGTCGTCACATCATCCCCCTGTTGAAAGGAATCTCGCCCCGAGATTCACTCTTCGACAGTAATGAGTGTCGACCTAACCCAAGTAACGTTTCCCAGAACACAATCGAAATGATAACCACGAACGAAAGATGATATCAACGAATACTCTGTGCCGGGGAACCGCCCTCCCCAAAGTGAATAGAGAACAATGAATCCCCCTGATCGAAGGCCTACTAGAGACTACTATGATCGGTATAAATGATACACCGGTACCGTCCAAGTAACATCTCCAAAGGACCCACATCAGACTCATGAATGCAAAATGATGACCATATACCAAACTGAATGCACACAATGAATACGAATTGCCAAACAATGCGAACGAGAATGAATACGAGCATAACGAGAATCAAGAAAAGAATACTCACCAGTAACAGTATCAGGATCCTCCTGACCAGTTCGTCCACCACCCTTGCCTTGCTTCTTCTTAGGACAATCCCGCTTGAAGTGCCCAATATCTCCACAGTGATAACATCCTTGGTTCCCCTGAGGAACAGGGGCAGGGACAATCGCCTGACCTGGAACTTTCTGGAGATTGACTCTACAGTTTCTAGCAACATGGCCCACATGCTTACAACGGTTGCAACGAAACTTCTCACAGTTGCCATAATGATGGTACCCACACACGACACATTTCGGACTCTTCCCAGCATACCCACCGTGCTCCCGACCAGACGATGAACCTGAAGCTTCGAACTTCCCTATCTGCTGCTGTGGCTGGTTTGGAACCAGATTCTCCTCGATGCTCTCCCATTTCCTTTTGTTGTTCCCAGTCTCGCCTAAGATGTGGGGCTCGTACTCCATAAACACTTTAAAAGTACACACTTGCTGACCGAGAGGAGGAGGTGGTGGGGGATGAACGACAATCCCACCGAGACCCTGCTGAGTGATCTGATGTGCAGCGATAGCAGCTGCCACATGCTCCTGAATCAGGCTATTCAGCTCAGCCTGGGTCATACTAATGTTTCCACGACCCCCATTGTGTCCACCGCCATTCCGACCACCAACACGACCACCACAACGTCCCCCAGCACGTCCACCAGCGCGACCAGACATGTTCTGCCAACATGAGATAAGATACTCAAAACCACCCATAGATCGAGCTACAAGTGACCAAACGAATTCAGAACGTGGTTCCAGCATGACCATTAGTCCGAACACGAAGTCCACCAAGATTTTCATGCATTTCGATTTATGATTTCGTGTGCACCCGAAATAACAAATCGCTCTACATGGTCCTCTAGGCGTGCTCCTAGCTAGAACTTCAAATCACCCGATACCCACATTCCTAAAAGAAACTGTTATCGCACGAAGATCCCAAAGTGAACAGTCACTTAGGAGTGTACTATGACAAGTACTAGTGCATGATAGTGTGTGTGCAGGCAAGTATGTACATTAGAGCATAGAGGGGAGATATCCAAATCCCGGAAAAATCTCAAAAGTGTGCCGAAGCCACCCCAATGTACACTACCGTCAAGTATAAGTGATAAGCCCCTTCATCTGCAAACCCGGAGAAGAAGATAGAACCAAGGTAGGAATAACAAAAGATAGATAATGTGATACTGTGTGATGAGGACACTGACACCCCGGCAAGATTAGTATGTTTACCAAATGACACGACTCGTAACTATGTGTGACCGTCAAACGTGTGTGATACTCGGCTATAGACTAGACTCTACATGCAGTCCTAGTTCACTATAACCATTGGCTCTGATACCAATCTGTCACACCCTCAAATTTCCACGTGCGGGGTTTTACCGCGAGGCGCGTGACACACCAGGATCCAAGTCAACGGTCACAATAAACAACACTATATGATACGTAAAACTGACATAAATAAACCATTAAGGTTCAAAACTGTTCCAACACAGCGGAAGCATAATATGTATTACAACTCAAAATGAAATATAAAGTCTGAAATGTTTAACAAAACGTGCATATGATTCCTAGACGCCGTGAGACTCCGTGCGCCTATCGACAGCTGCTACCTTAGCAACCTGAGACAAACATGCTAAAAAACGTCAGCAAATAATGCCGGTGAGTTCACAGGTTTTTAAGTAAAACGTTTCACGAACTTTTGAAAGACCATCATGATACTACCGACCGATGAAAACACTCGTTAAATGTTTGAACTTCATAACGAACCTCCCAAACGAACTATCGCCCAGCGAAGTTAACGAACTGCCATCCCATGGTCAACGAACTGCTTTACCATAGCTAACGAACTACCATCCCATGGCCAACGAACTACTATAACATAGCTAACGAACTACCACATAGAGGCTAACGAACTACCGCACCACGGCTAACGAACTGCCACAACATAGGCCATATAATACGGAACATAAATGAATACCTTGAACCCAAATGAACACTCCCAAAACGTAGTGAATACATGAGTACCCAAAACATAGTTGTCACGCCTTTTAGGAAAAACACATTTGACACACGTTTAAAGAACACAGCATGTTTTCTCCCCCGAAATTGTAAAACCAGTAAAAGAGTGGGGCCGTGAAACTCACCTTATAGTGCGTCTTCCGATAACTAGAATTCCAACACGTGTATGATAATCCCAACTAATGACAACCTATCAATGAGTTTACATAAGTGTGATGACTACTAACCCGAAGGCTAACAAGTTCCCGATTGTCCAGATCTTAACCAAGTATGTTTTAAAACGTGTTTAAATGTTTAACCGACACACTAGACCGACCCGACATCCCGTTGGTGACCCATTACATCAATTAGTCATGCACATAAGTTTAACACATAAGTTTCAAGCATAAAACACTTAGTTCGTATCAAAAATCTCATTTCTGCTAACATAGGGTCGAATGTAGTGGTAAGTGGTCGAAGGTGACTTGGGTTGGTCGAATGTGGGTTCAACCTTCCACCTTCGCCCCTTTTTCTTCCACCTTCGCCCACTTGTGGTTCATTCGCCCCTCAAGTTTCCAGGTTCGACCCCTGGAACCCACCTTCGCCCATTCGACTGGCCGAAGGTGTTCCAGGTTCGACCCTGCTGTATTGTTTACTCAAAAACGCGTCCAAAAACATCCGAAAACATCACGAAACATCATGAGTTACAGCAGTAAAGCATCATTAATATATTCCTACGAAACCCCACCAATTTTACCCCAAAATCTATCCGTTTTTACAAGTTTCCTAAAATAGTAAATTATGGAGATGTCACATCATCATGCATGAAAATATTACCCAATTAGGAAACTTCTGAAATCAATCAATAATCAGCTCATCATCATCAAATCATCATGAACAAGAAACCCTTATCCTAACTCTATCATAACTATCCAAAAACAAGCCCTAAATCTAACTAAAAACCCCTTTTATCGTCAAAACACCATCAACAATCAAAGGTAACATGTTTCAATCATAACCCATCATTAATAACAGCCCTAGGTTGTTGTCATATCATCTATACAACAAGTAATCATCAAACAATGCATAATATCATATTAACACATGTTTAGTTTGCAAAAAAACTCATTGTTTATGAATAGGTTTTATTTAGAAAGATATTAGGAAGGTTTTTACCCATAAAACATGTTGATATCAGATCTGGACCCTTGGGGTTTAGATTAAAAAAAAGTCAAAATTGTTTAAAAAGGATTTGTAATGAAGAACACACCTTAGATTTTCACTTGTAATGATTTAGAGAGTTAGGTTATGAAAAACAAGCTCAAAAACTCCTTCCCCAATGATAATAGCTGATAGAGAGTGTTTGGAGGCGTTTAGGGTTTGTGAAATGGTGAAAAATGGCTAAGGATGGTATTTATACCCAGTCCAGGTTCGCCCCTTTTATGTGGTCGAATGTGGAACTTTTCCACATTCGCCCATTTGTAATGGTCGAATGTAGAACTTTTCCACATTCGCCCACTTTGTTTCTACGTTCGCCCATTTTTCAAGTTCCATTTCCACGTTCGCCCACTATTTCCACATTCAGGTCATCAGCACTTTTTAACACATGTTAACAACACTTTTTAACACATGTTAACCTTTTTCCAGTTTTTCGTGTTTAACGCATTCTAACACATCTTAACACATAAGCATGCATCCATAGTCTATACTTAGCATGTTTAGGCATGTATAATCATTTGTACATCATTTAAGCAAGTATAAGCATACAATCCACCACACGACCCATAATCTACACATATACTTAATTAATTCATGTAATGTCACCAACGACGGAACCCGGTACTAATGTATTCCCAAAACGACTCCCAATGATCCTCCAGATCATTGAACCCTGGACAATCCTAATTTGACCCGACTCAACTAACCCAGTTAAGTTTGTTTATAAACGTTTCTCGCTAAGGTAGATTTATGTGTTTATAAAATGTTGACCCAAACATGCCGGGTGTCACATCATCCCCCTGTTGAAAGAATTTTCGTCCCGAAAATTTCCCGAAGTCAAAGAGAACGAAGCGAGAAAAAGAAAAATTTTCCCGGTCGTCACATCATCCCCCTGTTGAAAGGAATCTCGCCCCGAGATTCACTCTTCGACAGTAATGAGTGTCGACCTAACCCAAGTAACGTTTCCCAGAACACAATCGAAATGATAACCACGAACGAAAGATGATATCAACGAATACTCTGTGCCGGGGAACCGCCCTCCCCAAAGTGAATAGAGAACAATGAATCCCCCTGATCGAAGGCCTACTAGAGACTACTATGATCGGTATAAATGATACACCGGTACCGTCCAAGTAACATCTCCAAAGGACCCACATCAGACTCATGAATGCAAAATGATGACCATATACCAAACTGAATGCACACAATGAATACGAATTGCCAAACAATGCGAACGAGAATGAATACGAGCATAACGAGAATCAAGAAAAGAATACTCACCAGTAACAGTATCAGGATCCTCCTGACCAGTTCGTCCACCACCCTTGCCTTGCTTCTTCTTAGGACAATCCCGCTTGAAGTGCCCAATATCTCCACAGTGATAACATCCTTGGTTCCCCTGAGGAACAGGGGCAGGGACAATCGCCTGACCTGGAACTTTCTGGAGATTGACTCTACAGTTTCTAGCAACATGGCCCACATGCTTACAACGGTTGCAACGAAACTTCTCACAGTTGCCATAATGATGGTACCCACACACGACACATTTCGGACTCTTCCCAGCATACCCACCGTGCTCCCGACCAGACGATGAACCTGAAGCTTCGAACTTCCCTATCTGCTGCTGTGGCTGGTTTGGAACCAGATTCTCCTCGATGCTCTCCCATTTCCTTTTGTTGTTCCCAGTCTCGCCTAAGATGTGGGGCTCGTACTCCATAAACACTTTAAAAGTACACACTTGCTGACCGAGAGGAGGAGGTGGTGGGGGATGAACGACAATCCCACCGAGACCCTGCTGAGTGATCTGATGTGCAGCGATAGCAGCTGCCACATGCTCCTGAATCAGGCTATTCAGCTCAGCCTGGGTCATACTAATGTTGCCACGACCCCCATTGTGTCCACCGCCATTCCGACCACCAACACGACCACCACAACGTCCCCCAGCACGTCCACCAGCGCGACCAGACATGTTCTGCCAACATGAGATAAGATACTCAAAACCACCCATAGATCGAGCTACAAGTGACCAAACGAATTCAGAACGTGGTTCCAGCATGACCATTAGTCCGAACACGAAGTCCACCAAGATTTTCATGCATTTCGATTTATGATTTCGTGTGCACCCGAAATAACAAATCGCTCTACATGGTCCTCTAGGCGTGCTCCTAGCTAGAACTTCAAATCACCCGATACCCACATTCCTAAAAGAAACTGTTATCGCACGAAGATCCCAAAGTGAACAGTCACTTAGGAGTGTACTATGACAAGTACTAGTGCATGATAGTGTGTGTGCAGGCAAGTATGTACATTAGAGCATAGAGGGGAGATATCCAAATCCCGGAAAAATCTCAAAAGTGTGCCGAAGCCACCCCAATGTACACTACCGTCAAGTATAAGTGATAAGCCCCTTCATCTGCAAACCCGGAGAAGAAGATAGAACCAAGGTAGGAATAACAAAAGATAGATAATGTGATACTGTGTGATGAGGACACTGACACCCCGGCAAGATTAGTATGTTTACCAAATGACACGACTCGTAACTATGTGTGACCGTCTAACGTGTGTGATACTCGGCTATAGACTAGACTCTACATGCAGTCCTAGTTCACTATAACCATTGGCTCTGATACCAATCTGTCACACCCTCAAATTTCCACGTGCGGGGTTTTACCGCGAGGCGCGTGACACACCAGGATCCAAGTCAACGGTCACAATAAACAACACTATATGATACGTAAAACTGACATAAATAAACCATTAAGGTTCAAAACTGTTCCAACACAGCGGAAGCATAATATGTATTACAACTCAAAATGAAATATAAAGTCTGAAATGTTTAACAAAACGTGCATATGATTCCTAGACGCCGTGAGACTCCGTGCGCCTATCGACAGCTGCTACCTTAGCAACCTGAGACAAACATGCTAAAAAACGTCAGCAAATAATGCCGGTGAGTTCACAGGTTTTTAAGTAAAACGTTTCACGAACTTTTGAAAGACCATCATGATACTACCGACCGATGAAAACACTCGTTAAATGTTTGAACTTCATAACGAACCTCCCAAACGAACTATCGCCCAGCGAAGTTAACGAACTACCATCCCATGGTCAACGAACTGCTTTACCATAGCTAACGAACTACCATCCCATGGCCAACGAACTACTATAACATAGCTAACGAACTACCACATAGAGGCTAACGAACTACCGCACCACGGCTAACGAACTGCCACAACATAGGCCATATAATACGGAACATAAATGAATACCTTGAACCCAAATGAACACTCCCAAAACGTAGTGAATACATGAGTACCCAAAACATAGTTGTCACGCCTTTTAGGAAAAACACATTTGACACACGTTTAAAGAACACAGCATGTTTTCTCCCCCGAAATTGTAAAACCAGTAAAAGAGTGGGGCCGTGAAACTCACCTTATAGTGCGTCTTCCGATAACTAGAATTCCAACACGTGTATGATAATCCCAACTAATGACAACCTATCAATGAGTTTACATAAGTGTGATGACTACTAACCCGAAGGCTAACAAGTTCCCGATTGTCCAGATCTTAACCAAGTATGTTTTAAAACGTGTTTAAATGTTTAACCGACACACTAGACCGACCCGACATCCCGTTGGTGACCCATTACATCAATTAGTCATGCACATAAGTTTAACACATAAGTTTCAAGCATAAAACACTTAGTTCGTATCAAAAATCTCATTTCTGCTAACATAGGGTCGAATGTAGTGGTAAGTGGTCGAAGGTGACTTGGGTTGGTCGAATGTGGGTTCAACCTTCCACCTTCGCCCCTTTTTCTTCCACCTTCGCCCACTTGTGGTTCATTCGCCCCTCAAGTTTCCAGGTTCGACCCCTGGAACCCACCTTCGCCCATTCGACTGGCCGAAGGTGTTCCAGGTTCGACCCTGCTGTATTGTTTACTCAAAAACGCGTCCAAAAACATCCGAAAACATCACGAAACATCATGAGTTACAACAGTCAAGCATCATTAATATATTCCTACGAAACCCCACCAATTTTACCCCAAAATCTATCCGTTTTTACAAGTTTCCTAAAATAGTAAATTATGGAGATGTCACATCATCATGCATGAAAATATTACCCAATTAGGAAACTTCTGAAATCAATCAATAATCAGCTCATCATCATCAAATCATCATGAACAAGAAACCCTTATCCTAACTCTATCATAACTATCCAAAAACAAGCCCTAAATCTAACTAAAAACCCCTTTTATCGTCAAAACACCATCAACAATCAAAGGTAACATGTTTCAATCATAACCCATCATTAATAACAGCCCTAGGTTGTTGTCATATCATCTATACAACAAGTAATCATCAAACAATGCATAATATCATATTAACACATGTTTAGTTTGCATAAAAACTCATTGTTTATGAATAGGTTTTATTTAGAAAGATATTAGGAAGGTTTTTACCCATAAAACATGTTGATATCAGATCTGGACCCTTGGGGTTTAGATTAAAAAAAAGTCAAAATTGTTTAAAAAGGATTTGTAATGAAGAACACACCTTAGATTTTCACTTGTAATGATTTAGAGAGTTAGGTTATGAAAAACAAGCTCAAAAACTCCTTCCCCAATGATAATAGCTGATAGAGAGTGTTTGGAGGCGTTTAGGGTTTGTGAAATGGTGAAAAATGGCTAAGGATGGTATTTATACCCAGTCCAGGTTCGCCCCTTTTATGTGGTCGAATGTGGAACTTTTCCACATTCGCCCATTTGTAATGGTCGAATGTGGAACTTTTCCACATTCGCCCACTTTGTTTCTACGTTCGCCCATTTTTCAAGTTCCATTTCCACGTTCGCCCACTATTTCCACATTCAGGTCATCAGCACTTTTTAACACATGTTAACAGCACTTTTTAACACATGTTAACCTTTTTCCAGTTTGTCGTGTTTAACGCATTCTAACACATCTTAACACATAAGCATGCATCCATAGTCTATACTTAGCATGTTTAGGCATGTATAATCATTTGTACATCATTTAAGCAAGTATAAGCATACAATCCACCACACGACCCATAATCTACACATATACTTAATTAATTCATGTAATGTCACCAACGACGGAACCCGGTACTAATGTATTCCCAAAACGACTCCCAATGATCCTCCAGATCATTGAACCCTGGACAATCCTAATTTGACCCGACTCAACTAACCCAGTTAAGTTTGTTTATAAACGTTTCTCGCTAAGGTAGAGCTTCTAAACACAAAGAAGACAAAGCTTTCACCTCAGGCTATTAATAAAGCCTTGACCTTTTCACCTCAGATCTGTGCATCAATGTACAACCAGCACGGAGATATATTGTTGCCATAAACGCCACATTTTAGGTGGAATCAATTCAGCTACCTGCCAACAAAGCTAGATAAGGTCGGAACAAAATAATATTTAAGATTTAAGGGCTTCAAATCTGAATTCTTAAGAGAAAGTAGTAATGCAAAATCCAATGTGGTATAAAGATAAGACTTCGCCATAAAAAGTTCAGTTGGTAAATGTTAAGCAAATACACTTCATTAGTCATTTCTTATCGTTTGATAAAGAGGTTTTGAGCAACTTTCTTGTTCCAGAAAACAAAACATACGGGAGCTATTATTTAAGTTAGTAAATGCTCCAAATTCAATGCATTAAACCTATTTACTACTATATTAAACACAAAAATTGAAAGGAAAATAATTATAATATGCAATAGAATATGCTCCATAAAAATCTAACCTTTTTTTCGGATGGTCTTATTTTCAACCACACATACATACCACTGCAAAAATGAAATAATGATAACACATAACAATAAAGTTAGTAAGAAAAGACACTTGATTGCAAATTTTTTAAATGAAATTCACCTTAGTGAAGAAAACGGCGAGCAGGAACGATGAAGATCAAAGTACGAGGAATATGCAACTTAAGGTCATAAACCACTGCTATGGAATTGAGTATGTGGCCAGAAGTAACCACTTGTCCATTGTCAATACCTAAAGCTGAAAAGAAGCTTGTAGAATATATTGATAAACTAATTGTACTTTAGGCTATAACATTTGTGATTTCAGACAGGGTAATCGTACTTGCTTTCGTAACAGAAAATGTTGCCTTTTCCAACAACAACGGCTTAGATGAGCCGAGGCTTGTCATCGCTACCTTAAAATAAATCTTAAATAATCAAGAAATAGTGGCTTCCTAAATCTATCATATTGTTTTTAAATATAAAAACTCTAACACACACCCACTAAACTCCAAACAAATTCTCTTAAATATATGAATATGACATAACGATTCAAGTTGGGAATACAAGATGAATATGGTTTTTGTACAAAAAAAAATCTCTTACCGTACACTATATGAAAGAGATGAAGGTTACTTGTACCTTGGGTATTAAGAGTGACTCTCTGAAAAATAAAATAAAGCTGAAATAATCAAGACACTAAAGTAAACAGATTGATAAATACCAAAATACCACCATAAATTAGACAACAAAATAATAATATAAAATGAAAGAAATAATAAGGAATAGATTTGTTAAGAATACATGAGAAGATAAATCAGCAGCAGTATAGATGAATGCAGAGGTGATGCTTTTGGTAAGAATGGGTCAGGTCTTGACCAGACCCAAATACCAACAAATGTGGCGGTTATTTGAAATTGAGAGGGGGGGGGGGGAGTGGAGGAGAAGAAAGCAGAGAAAGAAAATGGAGATGAAAATGAATGCGTTTCTCTCTCCCTTCTTTTATATTAGTGAATTTGATTTTAAATTTTGAATTTGGAGCCCAAAGATTAAATAGATGTTTGTCAATTTTGTCTCGATAATCTAAAAAGATGTTGAGTTCCTTAATAACAGATATTGGGGAGTCTTTATTGAGTGGCCCATATATTTAATTAATTGATTGAATGTGTTTCTCTCTTCCTCTTTTTGTATAATAAGGGTTTGATTTTGAATTTGAAGCTCAAGTTTTGTGCTGGCCCTAAATTGAGACTAGACAACTTATTAACTTTATCGAGGTTATTAATTCATCGAGTGTTACTTTATAGAGGTTTTACTATATATCCATACATAGAACACAACTTCTATCTCCTTAAAATACATCATTTCCTAGGAAAAAAAAATGCAATCATCAAGTTCATCATATTCATTTGACGAATTCATTTTATCATCGTCATTTGACGAGGGATCCGAGCTAATAATGTCATCGGTTCAAACAATCATGCAAATCATTGTGGAAGATTTCGGGAGTTCACAACCCAAAAAGAGAAAATATATAGACCTCAATCGGTCGCCGCACATGAACTGTTGGTATGTGATTATTTTTCACCCCTTCCCATATATGATCACAATAATTTTAGGCGACGCTTTAAAAATGAGCCAGCAATTATTTCTAAGAACAGTAGACAATTTAGAAAATAAATACAAATATTTTCAATAATAATTTTATGCGCATGGTGATATGGGATTTCACACATTTGAAAACGTTTACGGCCGCTATTAGACAATTAACCTATGGCACCAGTTTCGACGTAATGGATGAATATTTAAAAATGTCGGAACGAGTGGCGAATTCTTCATTATTTTTGTGAGGGTTATTGAACACTACGTAAAAGAAATTTGAGAAAACCTACGTTTAGTGGCATACAACAAAATGTTAAAGTTTCATGATGATTGATATGGTTTCCCCGGGATGGTGGGTAGTATGATTGTATGGAATAAGAGTGAGAACTTTTTCTAACTGTGGGCGTGGCCAACACACCAGTGGACATCATAAAAAACGACTAGGATGCTTGAACGGTTGTATCACAAGATCTTTGGTTTTGACATGCATTCTTTGGTGTGGCTGCTTCAGATAACAATAAAAATATTATCAATCTATCACCGATTTTCAAGGACTATATAAATGAGGTTGGAACAAAGGCCTCTTTTTTTCTAACGACGTGGATTAAAAATACAATTATTATATAGCGGATGGTAAAAGCGTTTACACGGGATACACCATTAGATGAAAAGAGAACAAAGTTTAACAAATCTCAAATGGCGACAATCAAAACGTCGAATGAGCTTATGGTGTTTTGCCGAAAAGATGGCACATTTGAAAATAGTGTGTAGGATGATGGAAAAATATAGAATTAGAAATGAGATGTGTGCGTGCACTATTTTACACAACACGGTTTTGGAGGATGAAGGACGCGCAATTTGCCAATACGACGAGGAGGATACGCAACCAAAAACTGTAAACATCAGTGAACAAACAAGATAAGTAAACCGACACAATATTCTTAACTACGGACGCGTCACAAACTTCGAGCGAATTTGGTTAAACACATTTGGCGTCTTCCACGGTTCAACGAGGATGACGAAGGATGATGAAAATTAGACTACGTAATTTCTTTTTTTATTTATGCTTTATAATTTCTTTCTTTATGTCTTTATAATTAATATAATTGTCTTTTTAATTAATTGTTTTGTTTAAAAAAATGAATAAGAATATATTTATAATTAATAAAAAAAATACAACGCTCATTGCCCTCATCACCAAACCCTCATTTTTTCTATGTGAGAGGCAAAACCTTCTTTGCCTCTATGGAGAAGGGCAAAAGCGGCTTTCACCTCATAACTACTCCATGTATTCTAAGTGACTCCCAACTCCCGGATCTTACTTTATTTTCTTTGTCGGCAACAAGGGATCTCTCAACCCCGCTAAGCATCCATAGCTAAATGGTTAAACATTTGTAGTTCTTTCCTTGGTCTTCATTCAGGGAAAGGAGTGAAGCTTTCCACAGCTGGAAAGCGGAGACCCATGAAGGCGAGATGATCCCAAAGCGAGAATGAAGCTAGAGCCATTACTTGACCAAGAACGTGAGATGATTTCACACACCTTCCCCAGACCGGATGGATACACTTTTATATACAGAGGCAATCCTATTTGGTCTTTTGACTAAATATCTCTATTTTATGATTTAAATTTCAATTTTACTCATTAGTTTTATGGATATTGTATGATTTTAGAAAGTGTTATGAGAAACAATTATATATCACTCCTTCTAATTCTGGCATGAGAGGTCAAGTCAAGGCTGTCAAGTTTAATATTTTTGATACCGACACTAATAATCGGTTGTTGTGATCCTAGGAACAATTGACCAATAAAATAAAAGATTGTTGTTTTATTTTGTTGAATCAGTCACCAACAAACTTTTATATTTTTTCCTTACAAGTTATTAATAAAATCCTTTCATATAGCATATCTATTAAATAATTCAATTAAATGTCACAAATATTTATGGGATAAAGAAGAATCCTATTGATAGATGGTTTAGTTGGCACGTCAATTGGGATATCTAATAAAATCTTGAAGAGAACTTACAAATGACAAAAGAGGTGTTGTGATGCGGCCTTCAATGGCATTGCCTCTCTTTAAGTTTCATACACTTTGGTTGGTTATTTTCTACTTATAAATGTATAGATAGCTAATGTGGGTCCATTTTGGAAAGCCGAATCCATTAACCTTCATATATCAAGATTTTAGAGGAGTACATTTCTAGGGTAATTTTACAAAAATAGTTGAAGTGAGAAGCGTAGGGAAGGTTTTGGGTTTTTGATCTAATAATCTAATGGTTAAGATTGAGTGGTCTTCTAAATTTATCACTCACGTACAGAAAAACAAGTGAAACAAGTGAAAAGGGCAAAATAGAAACACCAATTGTTATTGACTTAAAACCTCACTTTCTCACGATTTTTAAATTGTTGTAACCTTTTCATACAATAATATTCTTTTAAAAAAATTGCACCATATTAACGAGAATTTAATTCTCTTAATTTGAGTAATCTATTACTATAATTTTTTCTTAACTTTAAATTTTTTTATTTTACAAGCTACATGATTACGTGTTTTGGTATAACGTTACGTGATTTATTGTATAACGCTATGAGATTGTGTACCAGTACATAATTACGTAATATACACCTTACTCTTGAAACAAGTATAATGTTACATGATTTTGTAACGTTATATGATTACTTAACACTAGTTGACTATGTATTATTACGTGATTAGGTGATTTTGTATACCCACTACGTGATTATTTAATTTCATTATAGTATTATGTGAAAAACCCACTAAGTGATTACGTAATTACGTACTAAAATAACTCACGCAAACACAAAATATATACAAGTCTAATCGCTTATTAAGTATAAATATAATGTAAAATATTAACGAATCAACCTATAATAACCACGCAATGTTGTGTATTACATATTTAATCACGTAATAAAGCATAAACGATCAAGTTATCATTATTGAATGTGTAATCACAAAATAAGCATAATTGTAATAACATTTGTTATAACAAATCATATCGAGTGTGTAGTCAAGTAATGATTTCTATTGAATGTGTAATCACGTACTCACTTATCCTGTAACAAAATTTAAAAATTAAAAAAAAAATATAGCAATAGCCTACACAAATTAAAGAGAATAAAATGATGGTTAATATGGTGTAAAAGAGGTTTTGAGCCCTTGATCTTACAATCCAATGATTGATATTGAGTGGTCTTCCAAATCTACAAATCACATAAGAGAAAACATGTGAAATAAGTGAGGAAGGACAAGATAGGAACATCCATTATTATTGACTTAAAACGTATTTTCCCAACAATTTTTTAATGGCTTAACTTTTTCGTACGATAAGATTTTTTTTAGATTACACCATATTAACGAGAATTTTATTCTCTTTAATTTGAGTAGTGTATTGCTATTGTTTAATTTTTAATTTTTAAACTTTTTTTTATTTTACAAGCTACATGATTATGTGTTTTGGTATAAGATTACGTGATTTTCTTATATAACATTACAGGATTATGTACCACTACATAATTACGTAATATACATGTATTGTTGAAACAAGTATAGCGTTACGTGATTTTGTAACGTTACTTGATTATGTAACACAAGTTGACTATGCATTATTACGTGATTTTGAATCCTCATTACGTTATTATGTAATTTCATTATAGTATTATGTGAAAACCCACTAAGTGATTACGTAATTACATACTAACTAATACTGTAAATAGACACAAAGCACATAATATATAATGTTTCACATAATGTCTAATATTTCAGATCTAATCACGTATTAAGTATAAATGCAATGCAATACAAAACATTAACCAATCAACACATAATAACCATGTAATATTGTATATTACAGATTTAACCACGTAATAAAGCATAAACAATAAAGTTATTATTATTGAATGTGTAATCATGTAATAAGCATAACTGTAACAACATTAGTTATAACAAATCATATTGAATGTGTAATCACGTAATAATTTCTATTGTATGTGTAATTACTATAATACTCAAATTAAAGAGAATGAAATGCTTGTTAATATATATGGTGTAATTTTTTTTAAAAAAATTATTAACGTATATTAACGTATGAAAAAAGTTATAGGCGTTTAAAAATCGTGGGTAAACTGAGTTTTTTAGCTAATAATATTAGATCTTCCTATAATCCCTTTGGCTTTGAATGTCTCGTATATACACTTTGCATGATTTGGATGTCTTGAACAATAACCATCCCCTTGTGTGTGTATATATATATATACATAGGTTTATATTTCTGTACAAAGGACATTTTTTCGTACAAAGTGTGAGAAGTCTATGTAGTCATTGTGTTTTAAATTTTGGGTATGTTGTTATTTATTCCTTTTGCATTGTATAATATAGAAAAACACCAAACGTAACAATTTAAAACACAATCAAATGTATTCTATACATGAGATTTAAAACACACTGATTATTTTCTTCGTATGGTGTTTTAGATTGCATGTCTACAATACATTAATTAGTGTTTTAAATTGTTAAATTTTGTGTTTTTATATATAATACTATGCCAAAAGAATATATGACATTATGCGTAAAATTTAAAACACAATGCCTATATGGACTTCTCACATTTTGTATGAAAAATGTCCTTTGTATAGGAACTCCACCATATATATATATATATATATATATATATATATATATATATAATGATAAAATGAGAACTGTCTTTAAGCGTGCAGACCGTAGGAACTCCTATGTCCCAATTTTTGAATTTTCTTTTCCCCAAACCTGTAAATATGCAGATGCATATTCATATGTATCTGTAGATTTTGGGTCATCCAAGTTGATAGTTGTGGTAGTTTGTCAAGATTGTAAAGTTAAGTCTTTGTTTATGTAGTCGTTTATGCGAATGAAATAAAGTAGGCCATTCGCATGACCGTTTCTGTGAATAGCACCCAAACTCTATTCAAAACCATAGTTTTTTTGTTTATCTTTGTTTTACACCAAACGTATCTGTATTGATCATATTATCATTGAGTAATACATGAGATGACATTGTTTATTGATTTCGCATGTATTTACGATATTATTGTTACATCATTTTGCTAGACCTAGGGGGATTCCTCACCTGAAGGTTTTTAAGTCATTGAGATCTTGTTAGTTTGATAGAAATCGATCCTACATAAATATGAGTCAATTTGGAAATGTAAAAATAAAAATAATAATAAAAAGAACAACAGAGAATTTACAAATGTGTTAGAGAAACACATGAATGAATGTTGAAAAATACATGCATGTAAACAACTTTTACATAAGTAAAATAAATTACATAAATGTAAAACGAACAATTATTTTTTCTTTAACACATATGTAAATTCTATGTTAATTTTGTTTTTTTTTTTGTTATTTCTTCACATCCGTTATATATATAAATAATTTTATTTATTTATTTTTTTTATAAGTTAATATAGCATAACCGTGAAAAATTACATCAAGATAGCGGGCAAGCGGGCAACAAGCTGCGTCGCCAACCCTTTCTGAATGGCAAAGCCTAACCTACTAAGAACGAACCCATGCCCTCGTGGCCCCGAGACATTGCTATGAATAACCCGTTGGACTCTGGTCAGGAAACGGATGACTTCCGGTGCCAGGGAGCCAAAGGTATCAAATGCCAGGGGTACGAAAACGTGTCGGTTCTCCTCACAGTCTTTAGCATGTTTCTCAACTTTCTTCGCCTCTTCTTTCCGCACCGCTTACGATACTACAAAACCATTATCCCTCAAAGGTTTCGATAACGATAACGAAATGGTGGTTCTCAACCGATTCATACCCACATATTTGTATGTACATGTGTATCTACTCTAATAAAAGAAAACCTTTTTTATTGCCACTTGTCTATTTTTATGTTACTTTAGTCACATTTAACATCCTCCCATTTTACTAACCAATTTATATATAGCCCACAAATTTAGAGATTTTTTAAAAGTAGTCAACATTTAAATTTAGTTAATACATTTACTATAAATCTTTAATTGATTTGTGTATTATTTTGTAGTTATTTCCCATTTTTAAATACTACAAACAAAAATTAAGATGTAATTATTTGAAATTTGGTTTTTTATAACTTTATACTACATTCAAAATTAAAAAAATATTAATAAATTGTTTTTGAATTTTATATTTTTAATGTATAAACCGTTTAATATAGCAGTTTCTGACCTCCTAATACAATAACCAAAATGGAATCCAAATTACTTTACCATTCAAAAAGTCAAAATTACGTTAACTTTTATCTTTATTTTTATACTTAATAAATTAGTATATTTTTTGTCAAGTAAGTGACACAATTCTAGACCTCCAATTTTGGCTTTCTCCGCCTCATTTATCATACAATTTTTAAGTAATACATCATTGTTTTATTTATAACTAGGATTCTATTACCCTGCGCTTTGTGGCGGGAGCTCTTGTTGCGTTGAGAGTTTGGTGAACGTTAAAGATTTTGAGGCGTTGTGGGAGCTCCTGTTGCGTGGAGAGTTTCGTGGGCATAAAAGATAATACTAAGTGGCTGTTATTCTCGTGTGGGCTTAAAAAATATAGTCGTAGCTAAAAGCTAAAATTTCGATGCTCAAAGTTTGATGGTCAAATTGGAAGAAATGAAAGTATATTAGTTAGTAAGAAAGTTAGTGGTCATTTAAAATTCTAAAAGCTAAAAGTTTAGTGGTCAAAGTATGAAATCCTAAAAGCTAAAGGTGTGGTGGTCAATTTGGAAGGAAATAAAGCACATAGGTTAGTAAGAAAGTTAGTGGGCAAAGTGCAATGCAAGTTTAAAAAACTTGGGTGGTCAAAGTTTGAAATCTTAAAAGGTAAAAATTTAATGGTCAAAGTTTTAAATTCTAAAAGTTAAAAGTTTGATGGTCAAAATTTAGTGTTCAAATTGAAGTAAGTAATAAAGTTAGTGGCTTAAATGTAAAAAATCGTTGCCGCCAGAAGCAACCAATCAGAGGCTTTTGCCTCCGCTATCAACCAACCAAAACACTTTACTGTAGAAGTGTCAATAACTTATTAGATTCTATAATTAGAATTAAGTATCTCGTGTTGCGGAACACAACGTAATGTCATGTCAAGTAGCACTACGACCAGCGATCACCAACATCGAAAAAGCATGTGTAAAAATATATATAAAAAAAACCGACCAAACAAAAAGAAAAGTAGGTATAAAAACGTTGTACCACATAGTTGAAACGTAAAAGATAAAAAATAACTAAATCAATCTAAGACCCGCACGTTGCGACACACGTTGAACCAGATGCGTACGTCGCGGTGTATTAACTTGCTAAATTTAGATCAAATCGTAAAACAAAAAAAATTCTAAAAGATGAAAAGTATATGAACCAAATTTACAAGTGAAAAACCATTGAGGTTAAATCGAAAATATGTAAAAATATTAGGGGTTGAAACTTGAAAATTTTTAAAGATAACAATAAAACAAAGTGTGGAACAACCCACTAAATCAACGAGTACAAGCGTTATGCACAATATACTTGATAAGCATGAAGTACAACATCACGAAGTACAAACTACTTGTAAATTAATAATATATAAATTATTATGGGTAAAAACTTATTTTCATCATTCATGTTTTTACTTCGAAGGTATTTTGTATTATAATTATAGCATCTTATGATTAATTTATTTTGTATAGTTATATCAACCAATGGCATTATAATTTTCTTTTTCAATAAACTTATTTGTATAAGTCTTTAGCAAAGTTTATTGGCATTTTTTCTAATAAATTATTTTTCTATTTTTATAACTAATCATTTTACATTATTTAATTAATCTTTAATAATATAATAAAATAGATTTAACAATAAATTGATAACATGTAATCTATACCTAACACATAAGTAAGTGTTGTGCAATGATATAACTATATAACTGCAATTTCTTTTATAGCCTCCCTTGTTTTCAAGCATTTTTGTGCATCTTTTATCTAATCCATTCATTTAATAATTTCTAAATTATAATTACTAACTGTTAATATTTCTTTTATTTAACCCGTATAATTTACAAGTTTCTAACCTAATACGTAATATCAGAAAATTTGACTATTAATTAAATACCATAATACTTACACTTAATAACATAAAAACAAAAAAAAAAAGTAAAAAAAAAAAACAATTTTGTCATTACCTTATGTAGACTTGTAATATTTCTAAAATAATTATATGGCAAAAAAAAAGTCTAGATGAATTAAAATTTAATACGAATAAATTCAGATATGTTACTTTATTAGATGAAAAAAATTGTAATAAAAGTCGTAATAAACTTGATATATATATATATATATATATATATATATTACAATCTTTTTAGTTGATATTAGTTAAATTGTTTTTTATGTATTTCAAAATGGATATTCACTGCTAACCTATTGATTATTTTATTTGGTGTCACCAATGGTGATCGATTGTGTATCGATACATAATAAAGATTGAGCATGTATGTCATTTTTTTTACATATGCTCAGTTTACACATCAGAATCGTCTATCATCATCATGACATTCATTTGATATCAATTTTGCTGTTTTTTTTTTCAAGTCACGTTGCTGCTTTAGAGTTTCTTGAGGAAATGACAAGGTTGTACAGAGACTTCACTCAAGAAAGAGGTGTACACGTAGAATTAGAAGTAGGTTTTATAAGTTATCGAGTGTTGACATTTTACAATTCTTTTTTTTTGTTTCTGAAAAAAATGGCATATTCCTTTTATGGTACACACATTTTATAACTTTATATTAGATTTGTCTTACGGGACACTCCCGGGGGGATAAACTAGCGACTAATATATTACTTTATAACTAAAATACTAGAACATAACTATAATAAAATAAAAATAAAAACAATTACATTTTCATTATCAACAAAATACTTAGAAGAAAACTCTTATTCTAGTCGATAGTTATTTTCAATAATAATAATAATAATAATAATTTTTATTAATAAAATTTTAATCAATATGTTTTTTCATTTAAAAAAAATATTTCAAGTTATTACTGAAACTGATCACACTAATGTTATGAATTAATATTAGAAAGCTGATAATACCATTTAAATAAAAAATAAAAAAGATTATATCATGTAACATTAATCTATACTATATAAGAATAAAAGAAAATTATCTATACTATATAATAAAAGAAAATTATTGAGATACATGTCATTCATTAGATTCATTTATTTTTTAATTTTACTGTCTATTTCTCTTAGTTAATAATTAATACTATTTATTAATTAAAAATACTCTTCCTGTTTAATTGTAGATAATTATTTTTATTTAATACTTATTATTATTATATATTAATTATATGAATGAAATATGGATTTAATTAGTTCTCTAAATAAGCTTATATTTTTTACTTAAAGTTTTAAAAATTAGATTAAAAAAATTTATAACTGTCACGTCAATTTTCATTTTTATAAATACGTATCTTGACGACTGTATATGTTAACAAAATAAATTGTATTTTATTCTATTAGCATAATACAGAGGTTTATTCAACCATGCAATGTATATGGTTTTCTTAAAACATAACTTTTTTTATAACTATATAAAATTACATTTATCAACACATGCAGTACAACGGATTAATTGTAACCTAATATAATATAGTCCAATATGATATAATAATGATATATGATGATAAAATAAAATCTTATTCAACATATTTCTTTAATTTTAAAATAATTATTATCCACATACTTTTTTTAACGGCTAATTGGAATCACTCACAGACTAATGGAGTATCATCGTGTCACCAGTGTTACCACGCGATCATATTCCACCACCAAGCCACTAATTCAGGAGGAAACTCTTAATTATGAGAAAACTCTCTTGTAAGATTCGAACCCATGACCTTATAGTCCCTAAGTATTATCCACGTTATTGCACAAAATTATGAATTAGTATTTGAAAGCTAATAATAGTACCATATATAAAAACTATAAAAAATTATATCAGGTGACAATAATAAAATATAGTTTAATATGATATAGTTTATATAATATGGTGTAATACAAAATAATAATAATAATAATAATAATAATAATAATAATATACATATTATCATATTTATTATTATTATTATTATTATTATTATTATTATTATTATTATTATTATTATTATTATTATTATTATTATTATTATTATTATTATTATTGGTGCAGATTGATTTCTGTCAAACTTTTGGTGAAATTATAAATATTCTATCAAATTTGCTTATTATAGTTTAATTCGTGCATTTGATAAAACATGGGAATTTGTATCATTCCATTTACTAATCAATCAATCAATCACATATTCACATTACAAGTACATAAAATACAATTTCAACTTCTTACGTTTGATTAATCAAGATGTCCATGTTGGTAGCTAAGCTCACATAAATATATCCAAAGTTTTTTTTTATGAAAGAAAAATCCTCTTTTTACAAAGAATATATATGTATAATTTCCTCCGTATATTTATTTTCTTTTTTCATGAGATTCATCTATAAACGTCACTTTACTAATATTTACATCGGAGTTTAATGCAAATTTTGTTTCTTTGCCAATCTTAGCCAATGTATTATTCACTTCCATTTTAGTCAATATATTCTTTTTCTTCTGTTTTTACCAATATACCTTTTCAACCATTTAAGACAGCAACATTTTCTTTTCTTTTTAAGAAAGTGTATTATTAGCCATTGACCATGATTAAATTTTATGTAATTATAAAAAAAATATTTAAGCAAACAATTAATTCATATCTATTTATTTAATCTTTACACAATTAATTAATTCCATCCGTTATTAAACAAAATATTTATTTTTCAAGGTACGGTAGATATGAAAGTTGCCACCTTCACCTCTATATAACAACAATAATCAATCCAAAACAAAAATGTAGAGTTGCCAATAGACTGATCATTTGTGTGTTCATACTTCAAATAACTAAGGTTGTTTGTAGCTCATAACTTATTTAATATTCATGGTTAATATAGGTGACAAATTAGATTGCAAATTGATAAAGTAATTGTAACAAATAGTTACTTTGGATTTTGCAAATTTTTATTTGATATGAATTACCATAAGAAATTATGGTATGATTTTGTTGTGATCATGTGTAAATACACATAATCTGTATTAATTGTTGCTGTTTTTTTTTCTTTATAAGTTATGAAGATCTTGTGTGATCTATGCAATTAGATGCACATTTCAGTTATCCTTTAGATTAAAAATCTCCAAAAGAATTGGCTGTGACTTAGATGGCAGTGATCATGGCTAAAGATGGGCAGAATTCAAGGGGTAGTAATAGCGGTGGTGGTGGCGGCGGTGGTGGTAGTGATGGTGGAGGCGGTGGTGGTGGTAGTAGTCATAGATCTTCCAAGAAGTTGAAGCATAAGAAAGTGCCACAGAGAGGTATGGGTGTGGCTCAGCTTGAAAAGATCATATCGGAGCAACGACAAAAAAATCAAAATCAAAATCAAAATCAAGACCAACAGTTGGACCATCCTAAATTCACTGCAGGCTTCACAGCAAATCTTGGTGGTTTTGGATACGAATCGAATCCACCTATTCGGGGCCCTGCCCCTAATCTAATGCTGCATAGATCACAACATTTGCAGCAACCTTGTCCTTCAACAATGGTAAACCTTTATTATAGTTTTCTCTTCATTGTTGTTTTTGTTGTGATTGTTCTTATACATGGATGATTGAAATCTGTGACTATTCGCAGGCGAATGTTTCTGCAGGAACTTTGCTGTCGCCTTCATCGTCTGCTTTAAATTTTCAGATGGAGCTCCCTTCAAACCAAAGCTATTATGGCAACAATTACCATCCTTTGTGGTCAGAGGACAATAAGGTGATGTTGCGATTTTCTCTTAACTTTTTCTAACTATTTGTATATATGTGATCATAAGGTTCTTGGTTTAGAGTTGATGTATGCAAAAACTAATGTGCGTTTCTTCACGCTTTATGACAGATGGTTGGCATGAAGAGGCCATACCCCTTTTCGTTGGAAAACCGGCCGATGCCATCTCTTCATAGCAAATTTCCTTCTGCTTTTTGTACCAATGGACATGTTACTAGCATAGAGCATGCATATCCATCTTTCAGGTGAGAAAGCCTTAAGTTCGGTTCATGTATGATATTTGAACTGATTTGAAACAAATTTGGATGTATGAAAGTGTTGTTTGATGGTTTGCGTTTTGGGACTCCATTGCAGAGAAAACTCTTTAATCTCAAGTTCCAAATCTGATGCAAGCGCGATGAAATTCATCGACGAAAACCAAGTTATGACAAGGGATTTTCTCAAACTAGCTCCTCCTCAAGCATCCCAATCAAAGTCAAAGGAAAAAATGTATCTTTTACCTCAAAAGGTATTAATTTTTTTTCTTTATCATTTTATTGTCAAAAAAATCTATATGAATCTTGTATTAATTGGGTTGATAATTTTTTCAACTTTTTCTTTAGGGACAATCAGAAGATCCTAGCCATTTGTCTGGAAGAGGCGCGTCAAACCTTCCGCCGTTTCGTGGTTTCTTTCCGGCTGCAAGAACACATATGGAGCAGCCAGACAACAACAGTGGTGAGGCAGGGGAAAGAGTTGATCTAAATTTGAAGCTATAGAGGGTTTTTTCTTTATTTATTTGATTTGTTCTTTATTTATGTTGTCAAGTTGGATCCTTTTTTATGATAAAAATGTAACCATGAAAGAGTAATAAACCTCAATCAAATCCTCCTTTGTCTTTATGTTTTGAAATTCACTTGGTTAAATTTGGTGGCAAGTTCAAGTTTTACATGGAAAAAGATTCATCCAAACACATCTTAGTTATGCCTCTCATGACCCTATGGGTCATGATCTATGAACAAATTGAACCATGGTGGATTCTTATGATTCATGCCTAGATTCACCCTCGTTCGTTTTGATTTACTATGAAGTTCTTTTTATTTCAGCATGGTGTGTATCATGACTATAAATCTATTCACTTTTCACATTAGAAAACCCCTTGGTTCATATTTGGTTCATGGTCCCGTTTGGGACCAAACCGTCTATAGCCAGATGGGTTTGGATCGGTTTGGTTTCTAGTGCTCTTATGAACAATCTTGGTTGGTGACAGGTTCAATGATCTAAATACAATGTTGTAAAACTAGGTCTCGGAAGCCGAGTATTTGCCGAGTAATCGCTACAATTTTGTTCAACTCCGCATAATTACTCGGAATTGATCAAAGACGGAGCCAGAATTGAATATAGTCTGTCAACTCGAGGCGAGTTTGACTTAAAAAAACCAGACATAATTTTTATGTACTATAATATTTAATGAATTAATATCATTTTTCAAGGAACGAATATTAACTTTTCAAATATTTTATCATTTAAACATGTATCTTTTTTATTTATATGCTATCTGTGTATTTTTTTTATAAATATTAGTAAATTTATGATATTTGGCATATATATAACTAAATTATATCCCTGAAGTTTTCCGGGATATATAAATATTATATGATGTGGTAAAATATGTGTTATGATATAACATAAAAATTAATGTACTATTTTTTTTTTGAAAGGTAAATTTCTTGCTCCTTGTGAGACTTGAACTCATAAATTTTAGTGTATTAAAAGGCTTTGCCTTGCCATTGGACCACCAACCCCAATGGTAAAAAAAAAAAAATTAATGTACTATAATATGAAAAAAAAACCCAACAATTTTAATTGTGTGAATAAGAATGAAAATATATATTCAAAAGAAGATGTATGTTTGGATGAGTAACAGAGCTAGAAACAACCATTGCAGGGCGTGATTGAGTCGGTAGTTTTGAAGGTATGACTTTTTTTTTGGAAATGAGAGGTTTTAACTTAGTCTGCTTTTGATGAAAATAAAATTCCTAGTTTGAACATGATTAGTGACTAGCGTAGACATGATTAATGAATTACATGAACATATTGTGTTTTTTCCTGTATGAACAAAACCCGAAAAAACTCATTTTTTTTTTCGTTTTTTGTATAGCACTAGGGTACTTGCTATTTGTGGGATTTACTGGGTACGTTTGATTGATTGATTGTATAGCACTATAGTACTTGTTAGAAAGATAATAAAATGTTTGTTAATTTGGTCTAATTTAAAAAAAATCTCGTATATAACAGTTGTTAACGTTTTGAAATTGTGGGGGAAACATGAGAGAAAAGTAGACTTTTGAATGGAAATAAGGAGGATGCCACATGGCACACTCAAAGTGGGAGGATGGACTCTTTGATTGCCATATCCGAGTACCCTAAGTACCTCCTAGGCCGAGTACTTGCAACTCCTCAATCGATCGACATGGGAGCACCTAGCAACTTCTACAATCATATCTAATAAATAATTTGGTGAGAAGAAAGAGTGAGGGCAACACCATAACAAACTTATGCATGTGGGTTCATGAAGATTTGGTCATATTTATCTATATCATTGTTGTCCTTATATATGTGGATACTGAGATCTTAACTTCACATTGTGATTCTAGATTGGTGATGAAACAAGTGACCCACCAACAACAACAAAAACAGAGGAATCATTGTATGATGACAGCAGGATATCTTACCACTTGATTTGTTGTGCCAACTCTTTGTCCTAAATTAGTACCAATGCCAAGCTGGTAATTAACTTTAGTATGGTATGTTATACAATTTATAGAAAAGAATCAACAAACAACGTAATTCCTCCTTAAAAAAACAAACATCTGGTATAATTCATCAAACATAGTGAACCTTGGATACATATGTTGACAAACATATCTTGCGTAACTTTTTATTATGTTTATTTCAAAAAAGAATAACTTGAGTCGATGATCAACCATAACCATAGTCGTGAACAAACATAGATATGAGAGACAACGAGCAAGAAAGCCATGAACTGCGTAGATAGAAGAACAGCCTGACACATGATGAGAAATCGCATGTCAGTCTCCAACGTATACACATGCTAAGAACATCGGTAAATAGAGAAGATTGTTCTAGTTTTATGTGATACAAATTGTTTAACAAATATGTGTTAACAACGAGTAAGAAAAAAATGTAAGCTTTAAGCAGATTAACATAAAATCTTTCATTTCATGTTGACAAAGGAAAAAGTGATGTTAAGGAAAATGTCTCTCGAATGATATGTATGTTTATAGAAAAACTAATATGAAACATTTTTTTTTTGTATATTATATGCCTATTTACAAAAGGCCTTGTAGCCCAATGGTAACAAGGTGTTTGTTAAGGTGTAGCCCCTACTCCTTAAGGGTTCAGGTCCCACTCTGGACAAATTAAAGTATTTTGAAGTAAGTTGCCGTTAACGAAAAGTGAAAGTTATATGACCATTTGACCCTATAAATTTTCTGTGAAACATCAAGAAAGTAGGTAAATTATTCTATGATAAGCTTTGTCTTATAAACGTTGATTAAGAACTTAGTTGGACATTTGGACGAATATATACGTAACAAAATAAAAGGACACATAAGTTAAAGGTAGAAACAATGATATAAAGAATCATTTCCCTTTTGGTATTCAATTTAGTTGTGGTTAAAAGTTTTTATGTTCATTATAATAACACATACTTACAAATGCCTAAATATTTAATTATTAAAAAGAAAATTGTTAGTGTTAAAACGCCTCTGTGTGAAAGCACAAATAATAAGAGAATGCTTTGTATAACAAAAGTTAATCCAAAATCAAACCCAATGTATTACTACATCTTGAGAAACTGAAATTTACAACCTCTAGTTGGAACTGATGGTCTATGTATAACCGTAAATTCATGAAATCCACGATTACACGTTCTTATTATTGAAACAGAATAAGTCAAAATTACTAAAAAAAAAATTAAAGAAAACGGTTAAAGGTAAAATGGGAATTTCAGATGAAAATTTGGGTTTTAGTTGGACCGCTTAGGGTGTCCAGTATCAATTCGTATCCCCTCCACCTCAACTAAACAACCACCAATTAATAGCGCCCCCATCTACTTTCTGAGTGCCATTGGGGGGGGGGGAGGTGCCATTGAACGAACGTAAGCACAATAACGAGCTTCAACGAGGTGGTCAAATGGGCCCCATATGTCAAAAAAATCAAAATTTTTTGTTTTCTCCCTTTTTTATTTTTTCCTTTTTTTAATTAATGGGACGTTATACCATTGCATTAATGTTATTGAATAAAACCACTTACTGCCTACGAGGCGCAATGAAGCCCCTAAGAGTTCTATTCCATACCATATAGCCTTAGTAAGGAGTTGGCTAAAAAGCCTACTTTTCCTAAGAAGTGTAAGAAGTCTGTGTAGGTATTGTGATTTAAACTTTTATATTATTTTGGTATTGTGTTATATAGAAAAACAACAAAAGTAACAATTTAAAACGCAATCACAAGTATTCTAAGCAATAAATTGTAAAACACACTGATTATCTTTATAATACACTGATTATATTTCTTCGCATGGTGTTTTAGATTTAATGCTTATAATACATTTAATTGTGTTTTAAATTCTTACTTTTGTTGTTTTTCTATATAATACAATACCAAAATAATATAAAGCATTGCTCCTAAAATTTAAAACACAATGTCTACATAGACTTCTTATACTTCTTATGAAAACTAGACTTTTTACACGAACTCTACCCTATATATTGTTTGTCACAACGTCTCGAATTTTTTGCATGAATGGGTGTTTTTGCATGAGGGGGAGTGTTTCTAGGTGGGTAAGGAGTAAATTTGTGTAAATAGGTAGATAGCAATTTCGATTAGCGACCTTCAACAATGTTAATTCAAGGTAGCTCATCCGATTAGCGACCTTCAAAGAAGGTCTTAGATTCAATCAGCGACTTTCATAGGTCGCTGAATCAATCCTTAATCTTCTTTGAAGGTCGCTAATTCATACTGCTACCTTCAATCAACCTTTGTTTGGCCGTGTATATTTATAGGAAATGTCCAATGAAAGTTGCCGTTCACACAAAAAAATTTGCTCCCAACCCTTTTCCATGCTACCTGTTTATTTTCCATTTCAATGTAAGCCTTGTATGGTAGAAAAGTCAAGTGTTTACAAGTTAGGAGTGTTACAAATACGTGGTTTTGATATTATACGGGTGTATACGAAGAAAAAAATTGTGGCATTTCATAAGTTTGAAATGAACTTCGTGTTGGAGGGTATGGTTTTTTAGTGTTGTTGGATCGATGTTACATCTGCTTGAAATCACTTGGATCGATGTTACATCTACACGTGGAGCAACACGTGTAGAATGCAACCTTGCTATTGTGATTTGAATGTTGTTAATGTTGGAGGGTCCAAAGGTTGTAGAAGAATGCATCCAGCTACTTCTTTGCAACCCCAACTACTTCTTCGATAGTGGTGGTTGGGGTGGTTTTTGAATTTTGGCATGTCAAGGGGAATTTTTGTCACGCCTTTGACCCATGACTCGCCTTTGTGCTTATTTTTTTAGGGAGTATGCATGATCTTGCAACTTCGCTAACAACGAAAAAATTGCAGGCTGGGTTCCTCTTATTTTTTGATCGGTGTTACATCTACATGAAACTACTTGGATCGATGTTACATCTGCACGTGGAGTAACACGTGTAGAATGCAACCTTGGTATGGTAGTTTATAATATTGGAGAGGTGGTTTGCGTAGGTGATTAGCCTCATTCATGTTGATCACCTTCAATCTACCGTTTGCGGAAGAAAGGTAGTTGACACTGGTGGGGCTGCCACATATGCCTAGCGAAGAGGGCGGCGTAATCAATGTAGGCGCGTGCGGCTATATTTTGTTGGTGGATATATCATGGGTGAGGATTGCCTCCCATATCTAGCCATAGAGAGTTAATTAACGTAGCCTGGAGATATTGGTTGAAGATGCCCTTGGTGGGCAAGGAATGCTAACATCTCATCAACCTTCCCTTATAAAGTTAGAATTGGTGTTCTCGGAAAGACCATCATTGGATCGATGTTACATCTGCATGGTCGGAGGGCGCTAAATACGTAGAAAAGTCTATGTAGTCTCAATATCCCCAGTAGTAGTAGTGTTGGTGGCATGCAGGGAGGATGGGTGGTACAGGTGAAATTCCCAACTCTCTCTTATTTCTGCCATCGATAACGAATGCTATTGAGTTGGCAGGCAAGGTAGATGGGCTTTTCTATAGGGCGTTTTGGCATCACATGAAAGCGTGGAAAAGAATCTGGTGTACCATTCACGTTCATTCAGAGTACTCCCACGTTCACATGCCAATTTTCTCTCTAGGAGGGAGGATGCATGATCCTGCAACATCTCGAATGATTGCAGGTGTGATAGTATATGACTTTCCATAAATTTGCTGGTTAATCCTCCCTGTTCTTTTAGATCGATGTTACATCTGCTACTTACACTCGCGTGTAAGGAAGACGGGACTCCATTAAAAATGGTGTTCGAAATAGTATCGGATGGGTGATGTGCCTTCCATGTCCGCCCTCTCATGACCAATGAGATTGGAAATGCTACAATTCGAAATGCTGCACGTTTTCAGTTTGCATCATATTGTGTAGTGAAGGCTGCCCTACTACTCTTTTAAGATGAAACTTGAACACAATCTTTCCCTTCAGCGTGTCACCTAAATATTCAAGCCGTTCATACGACAAACCATCATCTGCTTTATACGAAGCATGAGTAGATTGGAAATGTTTCTTGTTGCCCTTATAAAGTTGGAGTGGGTGTTCTCGGATATAGATTGTTTTGTAACTGTCATTTGTATAGTTTGTCAACTCGGTAGATTGTATAGATTGTCAACTCGGATATACGTTGTATATACTGTCATTTGTAATGGATATTATTTTTACAATTAATGAAGCTTGACTAGTTGGAAAAACAGTTGGTAAAATTCTCTTTTTTAACGTTTTGTCGCGTATCGAATCATGTTAGGGCGGACGGGGCGGTCCTTGATGGGCTAGCAGTGATGGCCGTGACCATCATGTACACTGCCCCACCAACATAATCGCGGTTGTGACGATATAATACTATATATAATAAAAACATTATATATTAAACCTATTAAATTAAATAAAAACATTACATAATTAAACCTATTAAAAATTACGTAATCCTAAACATTAGATAATTAAACGCATATTTCTTTTACGGAGAATAGTTATCCCAATACTCCAGTGTGTACTCTGGCGAGGACACAGAACGATTGCTATCACGACCGTCCGACCTAGCATCCGACCGGATGCAGCCATAGTAAGGACTTGGAATATAGTATGGTTCATTATCCATACTCCTAGCTTCTTCGTATTCCTCCTCAGTTGGCTCCGAAGCAGGAGGGTTTGGGGTTGGGTTGGGTTGGGTTGGGTTGGGGAGGTTGGGTCTCCATGTAACACCCGGCCCCTCTCACCACCAATATTGTCCGTTTTGCCCCGATGGATTGCCCATCCAGAGCTCACGGATTTGTTTTTGATTGCCCCGGTGGAGACTTCCCAGGAGGTCATCCATCCTTATACTGCTCCCACCTGAGCACGCTTAACTGTGGAGTTCTCCTCTCATCCACTAACATTAAGCCCCAAAACGCGTTGGTGATTTAAGAGGCAAGACATTACTTATGAACCAAGGATCTCTCCTGGCCACGGCCGATGTGGGATTTTCCCGGGGTGTCACATTCACCCCCTGTTAGAGTCTCATCGTCCCAGATGAGGTATGCACCCACTATCTCGAACGACACAGGAGTGGCTCTGATACCATCTGTAACACCCGGCCCCTCTCACCACCAATATTGTCCGCTTTGCCCCAATGGATTGCCCATCCAGAGCTCACGGATTTGTTTTTGGTTGCCCTGGTGGAGACTTCCCAGGAGGTCACCCATCCTTATACTGCTCCCACCTGAGCACGCTTAACTATGGAGTTCTCCTCTCATCCACTAACATTAAGCCCCAAAACGCGTTGGTGATTTAAGAGGCAAGACATTACTTATGAACCAAGGATCTCTCCTGGCCACGGCCGATGTGGGATTTTCCTGGGGTGTCACACTCCACCAGTCGTAGCTGCCCCACTCCCATGACAGCCATAGTGTAGTCTAGAGCCCAGATATATTCCTCATTTGTGAGAGGAGCATCTAGATTTAGGGGAGTGTAACCTGGTAAAGGAGGAATTGTTTTCAATCGACGAGATGACTGTGGTTGAGTTTGGGGAGGAGTGTACACTGTAGGAGGAGGAGTGTATACTGTAAGAGGAGGAGAGTATAGTGTAGGAAGAGGAGATGACAGTGGTTGAGGTTGGGTAGGAGGTGAGGATAGTGGTTGAGAACGTTGTCGTTGGCGAGAATATCGCCTAAGGTTTGAAGGGCCGGCTAAATCGTTATGATAACCACCACCCATATCTTTATGTGTTGATTGAATTATGAGATCAAATTGTGACTAGCTATGAGTGTTCTGTCTTCTATTTATAGGCTTAGAATAGTAGCCATTTGAAAAGTAGTCGTTTGAATAATAATTTTTTTAAAATATTTAAATAGTATTTTCAGTGTTGAAAGTGGCCCAGGGACCCCTTTTGGGCCCCCTATATCCGTCTCCCAGGCCGGTCTCTACGATCACCGGACCCTCGACGTGTCGTCCTCGGGTGATATAACTGCCCCGTTAGAAATTAGGGCGTCACCCGACCGCCCGTGATCCGATCCGGCAGGTCACAAAAAGCCTCGGACGTCATTTTATGTAATTTGTTTTAGTGTTGAAAGTGGTCCGGGGAGCCCTTTTGGGCCCACGTATCCGTCTCCCGGGCCGGTCACTACGGTGACCGGACCCTCGGACGTGCCATCCTAAGGTGATATAACTACCCCGTTGGAAATTTGGGCATCACCCGACCCCCGTGACCCGATCCGACAGGTTACAAAAAGCCCCGGACGTCATTTTATGTACTTTAGATTATGTCATTTGTATATTAATGTCATTATGAATCCAAAAGACAACATTAGCACAAAACAAACACATCAATAAGTAATACTACGATAATTATATTGACATTACGAATCCAAAATACAACATAAGCATAAAACGAACACATCGACGATACCATTATATAGATAGTAAAAAATAAGAAAATACAATTACCATAAACTAAACTTGCATAGAAGGATGACATTGTTGATACGGCTGACAAAACCCTGTAGGATCATTCACTGAGTCTGAGTCCCAAGACGAATTGCATTGTTATAAGTCTTCTTGTTATGGCCAGTCTCTCCACAGATGCTACATGTAGGTTGCTAATCGGATCAACGACCTTTATTGTAGGTTGCTAGTTAGATCAACGACCTTCATTGTAGGTTGCTAGTTGGATCAGCGACCTTTGAAGGTCGCTGAATGGTACAACAACCTTTGCCGTGAACACACACACACTCATATATATATATATGTATATATATATGTTGCCCGAATTCAACTGTTTCATACACATGGCTACCACCACACAATCCTGTTACATATATGACCATACACATCCAAAATTAATGTCATTCAACCATGAAAAACATTGGAGGCTATGGGTTTTTAGTATTTTTGGAGCCATGTTACATCTGCATTAAATTCGGATCAGAAACGTATACAGTAGCCTTAGCAAGAAGTCCTTCGTATTTATTTGACCGTTCACAACAAATTTCCTCGGGACCAGATTTCCGGTGTATGATTTTGGAAATAATGTGTGTTTAATTAATTGTGTTTGTAGTTAATGCAAAATTATGTTTTATTTCTCATGCCATAATTAATCGTGTTTGTAGTTAATGTAAGATTAATAGGGTTTTTTCAGTTTGTTCGTGACGCATTGCATAGTCGGTAGCGTGTGCACCCAACGTAGACATTTATGCCATGCCAGGTAATCGCATGAGCTCTAAGAACGTGTACCATCGGTGCCCGTAAGGCCAGTTCTAAGAATAACATTGTCACACCCTCAAAATACACTTGCGGAGTTTTACCGCGAGGCGCATGACAAACCAGGATCCAAGTCAACGATCACAATAAACAATTCTAAATGAACATATGCAATCTCAAAAACATAGTTTAAATCTCCAATTACAGCGGAAGCTTATTATCAAAATAAAATCCAAAAGTAAACCAAATTATTCAATGTTTGAAAACCATGCAATCCTAACTAGACGCCGTGCAGACGCGTGCGCCCTAGTTCCATAGTGCTACCTTAGCGACCTGAGAAAACATGTAAGAGTTTACGTCAGCACAAAAATGCTGGTGAGTTCACAGGTTTTGTAATCAAGTATCAAGTTTAACCTGTCCATACTATAACAATTTGTAAACCAAGTACGCTAGCTAGGCATATGTTTTAGTACATCTACGATTGGAAAACCATTACTAACTCGTAAACCAGATGTCGTGCCCGAATAGTAAACCTGTTCCTGTTTGAGACAATATGCACTCGCCCGGCCCTCCAAGCCGACGAGCGGGGTTGGTCATTCCCAATAGATCTATTCACATTTCCCCGTTGTGCTAACCCGCACATTCATGGTTTCCCCCGGGACTTCCAGAGATCGTATAGTAAACCATAGAAACCCATAGTATGACAGTTGTTACCAAAACATAAGTTTAACACATGTTTTCTCCCCCAAAAAGTGAAACCAGTTAAAAGAGGGGCCGTAAAATCACCTTAGGTTGCGTTACTTCGAAACACGAATAATATCAGCAAGCTATGCTAGCCCCGTAAAGCGGCAACCTAACATATGACAGTTACAAGTACTTAGACTAATAACCTGTAGGTTAGTTAGTCCTTAGATGTCCAGACCATAACCAAGTTCGTTTGAAAACACCGTGACTGTTAAATTAACCCAATGTACAAGACTCGACATCCCATTGGTGACCCGAGACTCCCCGTGTTATACTTGCACTCACAAACATACAATCATGAAATCACACTTAACATACGTTAAAGTCCAACAAGTTATAGCACGTAGTTCAAGTATCACTTAAACAAGTCCGAGAACATATTACCAAGTTACTAGGTATGTTACGGGGTTCCTAGCATGTTCCTAGGTGTCAAATCGGGTCCCGAAATGCTAAATTACACTTACAGCAGCAGTACAGGCGATTAGGAAAAGTCAACTAGTGATTACGTGGGTCAACAGGCATTTAGGAATGCTAATCGCCTATACTATAGGCGATTAGGGCTATATGGTATGCAATTTATGAGTTTATAGGCGATTACGTCGTAAAGCATGCAATTCAGGGCTTAACTAGCATTTAGTATCGTAAATGCATGAAGTAAAGGCAAATAGGCTCCTATTCGCCTATACTATAGGCGATTAGGGCTCCTCATCAGGCGAATAGCCTCCTAATCGCCTATAGTATAGGGGATTAGGGTTCCTATTCGCCTATAGCACAGCTGTTCCGGTTTTTCGCGCGTTTAACACTCCAAATCAAATCCAGAACGTGTGTAAACATCAATTATCAATCAAACAACTATATCAAACATATTTCAATCAAAATCCTTCGTTTAACCTCGTTCTATCAGCCCTGCATGCAACCATGTATCCCAAAAACAACACATATAGCATGAAACATCACATTAACATGCATAACCCTAACCCTAATGAACAATTACTCAGATTTCATCAACATGCTATCATTATTAATCTGTAACTACCTTAATATCATGTTACCAATCCTTCTTGAATCATAAAAACCCTATCTTTTAATCATAAACACACATACAACATGCGTAGTAGTTAGAATCCAATTAACAATGACTATTAACGAATTTCAGAAGACACATATGTTTATAAACAGGTCTGGACCATTAGGGATTTAATAAAAACGTTATTAAAGATTGCATGAATGAAAACCACACCTTAGATTTATGATAGATTGATGTAATAGGCTTGAAATCTTGTGTTTTGATCCAAAATCGTGTTCCAGAGGTTGTGTGTGTGTTGGGGCGAGTTGTGGGACGACTAGGGTTGTTATAATGAAGTTTAGGAGGTCTAGTATTGTATTTATAGGCGTTTTTAGTCGTCCAGCACGTTATAGGCGATTACGCAGCATCATCAGGCGAATAGGGATGCTAATCGCCTATAGTAGGGGCGATTAGCATGCTATTCGCCTATAGCATGTCCCTATTCGCCCCTCCTATAGGCGATTAGCCCTCCTAATTGCCTATAGGGGTTGGTTCAGCGTATTTTGCGCGTTAAATCCCGTTTTAACATATGTTAACACATTTTCACATACCGACAAGTCACATAATGATTATAAACACATAATACATGTAAACAAACACATTCACACTCGTTCACCAATTCCCGGGACTCGAGACTTGTATGTTCCCAATGCTCTGACGATTCTACGAATCGTCACCCTTTGTACACTTGGTTAAGGACTGACATCTAGTGAGCCTTTAGACTAACATCTAATGATCCTCTATACCAAACTAACAGTTCCCGAACCGTAACACGACTCAACTAGCCCAGTTAAGTATAATATACGCGTGACTCGCTAAGGTAGGCTTTAATCTAGACAGCGTTGTTAACCAGAATTTGCCGGGTGTCACATCATCCCCACGTTAAAAGAATTTTCGTCCCGAAAATTGCACAAGTACCAAAAGAAATAACAAAAGAAACAGACAAAAGATAGAAACCAAGAATGAGATTTACCCGAGTTGTCACAAACATACATCGCCCCAAAACAATCACCTTATTAATAAAATTTAGGTACCAACATACTAAATTAAACAGGTTTAAACACACATCATTAATAAAACTTAACTACAAACATTGAACAACCAGACTGGTTCCGCATCTGTGTCGTACTCGTCATGAGCTTGTTGTTCATGCCACAACCGGAATTGGATTTCATCAAGAACTGTCTCATCAAAATCCTCTAACTCATCTTCAGTGTGAAGTGGGTTTGGTTGCTCACCAGTGTGAATGCGATAATTACGTTGTTCCATGGTAGATGGATGTGGTTGCGTAGTTGTAGGACGGTTATGGTTTTGTGGTTGTGGAGTTGTCGGACGGTATGGGTAGGCTTGTTGCAAATGGGAGTGTTGCAAGGTAGGGTTTTGTCGCTGGTCATTGATGTTTAAAGAACGATGAAACTGTTCGTTGCTTTCATTCATCATACCCGAAGTCGAAGTAGAATCCACAACCACAGGGTTTCCTGTTACAGCAGTATACGAATCCACAGGTGCCTCAGCCCAGCATACGAATCCACAACCACGGGGTTTCCCGTTACAGCAGTAGAATCGATGACCTGGGTTTCTTGAAGTTGTTGATATACGAACCGTTGTTGGCGAACCACAATTGCAATAAACCATTTTTTGGACTCGAAAAGATGGCGATGTGGTTGTTTTAGGATGGCTCCGTATAAAAAACCTAAAGACACAACAATTCACGTGATAAACAGAGGTGAACAAAGGTTGATTGAAGGTAGCAGTATGAATAAGCGACCTTCAAATAAGATCAAGGATTGAATCAGCGACCTATGAAGGCTGCTGATTGAATCTATGACCTTCTTTGAAGGTCGCTAATCGGCTCCAATACCTTGAAATTCTTTGATTCAAGGTCGCTGAATCAAAGAGCGACCTACCTATTTGCACGTTTTTCCCTCTTGTCTATATAGTTACACTCATCAAACATCCAAAATACATACTTCTGAAAAAAATTCCAACGTCTCACCAGTTAGACATTTTATGCCCATATCTTATGTTCCTGTAACTTAAGATGGACCAAAAGTCATTCTTTTTTAATTTAGTTGGCCTTTTTTTGTAGTCTATTTGTCATTACCCTTTGTTTCAAATACGAATTTGTGATTAACCATATAATTCTCTTGAAATATTAATCTTAACTAGTGTGTTTAAAAGTGCGTGTTGCGCGCCTTACAATTTTGTCGTATCCAAAACACTAAGGCTGGGGGGTATGGTCTCGGTAAGCTTCTTCGGTGGCTGAGGTGGACGAGGGTGCCGACGGCAAACACCGCCCCCCGATTGAACTTCAGCAAAAACGGGGCTTTTTCCCCGACCTCACCGTCCCATTTCCCAATGCTTTTTTGAATGTTGGGGCTACTTTTTGGAAAAAAAAAACAACAAAAAAAGGGAAGGGGGAAGGGGGAACCATTTCCCCTAGAAGGGGGAGGAGAAAGGGGAAATGACGTGGCGCTGACGTGGACAAGGGGGAAGGAAGGAGGAAGGATGACCACACCCCATAGCCTAAGAAGCTATTATCAACCAAATAACTACCAATTTTCATACCATATTTAAAAACGACATATCACACAAATATGGGTATATTTGTATTTATTACTTAATAACATATTGTGAATGAAAACAAAAATTGAGCCGCCACTTGCCCTTCCCATATTTCGAACCTAAGACTTTAGACAATAGAAATGCACCACAAACCACTCCACCACTGAACCATGTTGTTTTTTATTATGAAATCATATATTATTATTACTAAAAAAATGTTTGGACCTTTTAAAAAAAAAAAACTTGCCCTTCCCATGTTTTGAACCTAAGACCTCAAACAATACAAATGCACCACATGAATGAAAAAAAAATCGAGCCGCCACTTGCCCTTCCAATGTTTCGAGCCTAATATCTCAAACAATACAAATGCACCACAAACCACTCACCAAGCCATATTGTGATTTATTATGAAATCATATATATTTATTAATTAATAATAAGTGTTTGAAAAAAAAAATGTTTGGACCTTTAAAAAAAAAACACCTTGCCCTTCCCACGTTTTAAACCTAAGACCTCAAACAATACAAATGCATCACAAACAACTCCATCACCAAGCCATATTGTGATTTATTATGAAATCATGTATATTTATTAATTAATAATAAGTGTTTGAAAAAAAAAATGTTTGGACCTTTAAAAAAAACATATTGTCCTTCTCACGTTTTGAAGCTAAGACCTCAAACAATACAAATGCATCACAAACAACTCCATCATCAAACCATATTGTAATTATTATGTAATCATATATATTTATTAATTAATAATAAATGTTTGAAAAAAAAAAAGGAAAATCCAAACCACAAAATTGCAAAAGTCAAATATGGAACCAGCAAAAAAAGAAAGGTTCTCGATAAAAAGGCTCACAAGACTCAAACCTGAGTACACAGGGAAGGGAAATACACTTCAACCACCAGACCACTCACAAATCATTTGAATTTCATCTAACAAAAACTTACTCAAACACATAATACATGTAGAGTAAAAATAACACTGTTCAAATCAGTTTGCTAATTAATAGTATGTAATGATCCATAAGATTATAGTATCTTTCTTCTTGGGTCAAATAAATCATTTTAAAAAGATGATTGTTTAACACTCACTTTTCAAAAAATAATAATTGCCTAATGATACAAAACCAAGATTGTATTTACAATCAAATCAGCAGATACAAGTGAACTATCCTTTTCAACCTAAAACATTGTCCAGAATATATACAAGATTAGTTATATATGTGCCTAAGCAATTGACAGCAAACCAGTTGAGAAACACTAGTTAACAACTATGACCATGGTTGAATCTACGACCAACCGAAAACATAGTCCAGAATATATACAAGAACAAGGGATAACGGGTAGAGCACGAAAGCAATGAAAGATGTCCAAAGTGGGAATGTTGTACGCAAACTGCCAAAAACGCCCATCACAATGCATACAATCAAAATAACAAGCACTTCTGACGTAAAATCCCATGTAAGTCCTCGCGTGTAAACAAGTGCTAAGAACACCGATAAGCACAGTAGATTATTCATCGTTGCTGCTCCATATAACTGCAAAAAAAGGCCATGAATCTAGCTAAAGTAAAACATATTTGTCCTCATCTAATTGTTTGTTTTGGATTGCATATTTGAACAAATGTAAAGATAATGCATATTTTGTTAATTTTTATAGTCAACTTATTACCCAAACCAACCATTTGCTAATAAAAAAAAAACACAAACCTCGGAAAAGGTTAGGGAGGCAGATCTTTGCTTTTTACGCGAAGCAAAGATGATTGCTGATACGGATTCACTAGAGTTGGTTACCAACGGCAACACAATGAATGAGATGAAGAAAGACGGGATACTTGTAGCAGTAGAGAAACCATCAACAGCATCCACTAGGGGATCAGCAAATATTGCAGCTACAAGTGTGCCAAGTAACAAAAATAACACAGCTTTTATCGTTGTCTGATGTGAGTCTCGGTCACCTTCATCATGTTCTTCATCTTCCCCGCCTTCATCTCCTAAAAGGTAATGTTCTCTTTTTGTTTCCTGCATATTCATACTTTCGGTTCTTAAAATGCTTTTGTTATCTGATATAGTCACTTTTAAAATGCAATACCAAACGTCGCTATTGAAACCAAACATCACCGAATTCGATCTTACAAATAATGAGTCATGACAACAAAAACATACCTCATAGTAGTCATGAATATAGTTAGTTGTGTCAGGACCAGCTAAAGGAGAATATGTTTTAGTAAGTCTAGCCTCCTCAAGCCAATTCCCGATTCCAGTTATAAACTCTTCAAAATCTACTTCATCGTCTCCAGACGTGTCAAATTCTTTCATCAATTTGTAAACGCTGTCATCTTCGTTTAAATTTATATTCAATTGCATTCCTACAACTAGAGATCTTAGTTCAACATGTGAAAGATGTCCATCCCCATTGACATCAACCGTGTTAAATAGCCTGCCAAAGATTAGTGTGAAATGTACATTGTAGTCAGCTTAAAGATTATATATTGGTTAAAAAAATATTGAATAAACAGTAATGCGACTGACTTGTATAGAACTTCTCGATTAAGTTGGCCTTGATCATCTAAAAGTCCTCCAAATGCATTCGATTTTAAGTACCTAAGAATTCCAGACCGTACATGCTTATGTTTTGCGAAAGCAAGGCGTCTCTTTTGTATATTAGGTTGATAAACCTGCAGACGATTCACAACCATTTTTAATCAACCAAGAACAACAAAGTTGAAAATTAAATATAGTCACATATATAATAACATCAAACAAGTAATTAATATCTATATGTACCTTAATAGCGTATATATATTTGGAATAATTGTATAGTGTTTATTGTGATTGATTTGATATTATTTGTTTCCTAAATTAGTGGAACTAATTGTAATTATAAATAGCATTGTAAATCAATAGAAGAAGGCAAGGGTTTTATCCTCTTTCATGGTATCACGAGTCCAGGATATCCAACCCTAACCTTTTTTCTGTTGTCGCCTCCTATCTCTGGTCGATTTCTTCTGAATCGACAACATATCTTCTTCCTTTATCGGCTGCTCTTCTGCACCGATCCTACATCTTCACAAATCCTCTTTCACCTCTGCCTATTCTTCTTCAAACATGACAACAACACCACCAACGACCCCTGCCACCCCCTCAATCACCCTCGAATCCAAAATTCACCCCGCCACAACCGTTTCAAATATTAAGAACTATGTACCCATTCTTCTGGAAATTGAATCCTCCCAATACGCATCGTGGGCGACTTTGTTTAAAATCCATTGCAAGGCGTTCTTGGTGCATGACCATCTCTCCCCTCGACCCCAAGACACAGAATCCTCCTCTGTTTCACCCGACGATTGGGAACGGCTTGACGCCATCGTTATACAGTGGCTATATAGCAAGATCTCAAACAACCTTCTTCACACCATAATCGATAAAACAACCACCGCCTACGAAGCTTGGAAAGCTATCGAAGATTTATTTCAAGACAACCAAGCCTCACGAGCCATCCACCTTATACACAAGTTTTCTAACACTCGATTAGATGGGTTTCCGAATGTCTCAGCGTATTGTCAGGAACTCAAGACTCTAGCCGATCAGTTGTCTAACATGAACGCACTTGTCGATGATGACCGATTGGTGCTCCAGTTGATTGCCGGGTTAAACGAACAATATGAGGGGATTGCTACTATTCTGACTAATATGAAACCCTTACCATCTTTTTTTGTGGCTAGATCTAAAATTATACAGGTGGAAACCCAAAAGGCGGAACAAGCATTGCACGCCTCCAAATCAGCCTTGGCGGCACTATCAGCTACTACTGCTCGGGCGCCACTGTCGGACCTCAATCGATCTAACGACAGGCAGGCTGGACGCAGGTCTCGTGGGGGCAGTTTTGGGTCAGGCAGACGCGGATGTGGGGGCAGGAATGGCTCTGGTAGAGGAAGGTATAACCAACCTTATTACCGTTCTTTCTTTAACCAGTGGTTACCATCTTGGTTTCAACCTACACCTAATTGGCCCAATTCTAATAATAATAATAATAATAATAATAATAATAATAATAATAATAATAATAATAATAATAATAATAATAATAACCTCTCGGCCCAATTAACATATAACTGGTCCAACCCCTAGCACAAATCGGTCTTTCCCATCTGGACAGGCCCAACAGGCCAGCCTTCTAGGCCCACGACCACAACAGAATAACTATGCAGCCTACAACCCCACGGACATTGAGCAAGCCATGTACACTATGTCCCTCCAGCAGGCTGACCCGACACAATACATGGACACGGGCGCCTCCTCTACTATGTCTCATGAACAAGGTGATTTCCACTCCTTTTCTAATTCATGCATTCCTAAAAGTATTATAGTAGGAAATGGCAATACAATTCCAGTTATAGGATAGGGCACCAAATACCTTACCCAAGCCTTTCCTACCATTTGTCATTAAAAACGTCCTCTACTCACCTAAATTAATTAAAAACCTTATCTCTGTCCGTCGTTTTACCAGGGACAATTCTGCATCTGTTGAATTTGACCCTTTTGGTTTTCTTGTGAAGGACCTCAAGACGTGGGCTCCTCTCCTGTGATGTAACAGCAACGGTGACCTCTACCCATTGGTGCTAGGGTCCTCCACTTCCCAACCATCTACTTTTGCCGCCATCTCTGCTCCACTTTGGCATCAACGTCTCGGCCACCCCGGACGTCAATCTTTAAATTCAATAAAAACTAGTTGTTCCATTTCTTTTGATACTTCAAAAAATAATGTATGCCAAGCGTGTGTTTTTGGAAAAAGTGTTCGTTTACCGTTTTTTTGCCTCTACTAATGTTACTGTTCAACCCTTTGATGTCATACACAGTGATGTTTAGACCTCACCAATAATTAGTTCATCTGGTCATAAATATTATGTATTATTTTTAGATGACCGCACAAACTTTTTATGGACTTACCCTCTAGCACAAAAATCTCATGTCTTTCCCGCTTTTACGCAATTTGCCACCACTATCAAAACACAATTTGAACGAACAATAAAAACGTTTCAATGTGATAATGGTCGGGAATATGTCAACACCTCTTTCCAAAAAAATTTCACCAATAATGCCATCCTATACCGTCTATCTTGCCCTTACACATCCTCTCAAAATGGCAAAGCCGAACGAAAAATTCGCACAATAAACAGCATGGTCCGCACCCTCATGGCCCATGCCTCCCTACCTGCCTACTTTTCGCACTTTGCCCTTAAAACCGCCACATATTTACTTAATATCCTCCCCACCAAAACCACCCACCACAAAACGCCCACTGAGTTACTTTACAACTCCACCCTGACCTACGACCACCTACGTGTGTTTGGATACCTATGCTATCCTCTCCACCCCTCCACTACCATACATAAACTAAACCACCGTTCACATCCATGTGTCTTTCTCGGCTACCCAACACCACATCGAGGATACCGATCGATGTCTAGACCTGACCACTAAACAAATTGTCATCTCTAGTCATGTTGCCTTTGACGAAACCACCTTCTCTTTTTTCCAGTCGATCGGACCTACACCCACCTATGATTTTTTACCGACTCCTTTCCTCAACATCTGTGCCCACATATCACCACTCCAAAATCCAACTTGTCTCCTACCAACCAACCGCCTCTTGTCCATCTCGCCCTAACCCAGCCCAACTCCCACCAAACTGGTCCAATACCACAGCCCCCTCCCACGGTGAACTCCCAGCCTACCACATCAGCCTATACACCCCATCCTTCACCAAACACCCACCCCACTACCCCAAACAGCCCACAAACCAATCAACCACCTATCACCTAGCACTAAACCCAACCGGCCCAACCTTATTCCCGTCCCCACACTCGTTCCATGAGTGGAATCTATAAGCCTAAACAACCGCTCAACATACACACCTCCACCGCCACCATTGTCGTTCCATTCCCAAAAACCCAGTCGATGCCTTTAATATACCGGAGTGGTACTCTGCCATGACTACTGAATATAATACATTAATTAGAACTGGAACTTGGGAATTAGTACCTAGGCACCCTAATATGAATGTCATCAGGAGCATATGGTTGTTTAAGCATAAATACAGGTCTGATGGCACATTGGAACGGTACAAGGCACGTCTGGTATGTGATGGTTGTTTACAGCAAGTAGGGGTTGATTATGGCGACGTTTAGTCCGGTGGTTAAACCTGCCACCATTCGGACGGTTCTTTCCATTGCTTTATCCAAACATTGGTCGGTACATCAGTTGGACGTCACTAACGCCTTTCTTCATGGGAATCTCAACGATACTGTTTACATGTATCAACCCATGGGGTTCAGAAACAAGCAATTTCTGGATCAGGTTTGCTCTCCTAAAAATTCCTTATACGGACTTAAACAGGCCCCACGGGCCTGGTACTAGCGGTTCTCAAATTTTGTCATATCTATTGGATTTGCACATAGTAAGTGTGATGCCTCACTTTTCACTCTTCATTAGGGAGCTGACACAATTTTCCTTCTTCTCTATGTGGACGATATTCTTCTCGTCGCCTCTGAGCTACTTCCTTGGCATTCATGTCTCTCGTAACCAGGACACCATGTTTCTGTCACAACAGTCTTATGCGACTGATATTATTTCTCGTGCAGGTATGCAGTCTTGTAATCCTGTGGCCACACCCATTGATACTTCCAACAAACTTAGTGCCGACACCGGTGAAGCTTTTCATGATCCCAATTTATTTCGCAGTCTGGCCGGTGCATTACAGTACCTCACATTTACACGGCCAGACATCTCCTATGCAGTTCAGCAGGTGTGCATGGACATGCACGCACCACGGGTCGACCATTGGAACGCTCTTAAGAGGATTATTCGCTACATCAAAGGTACTGTCTCATTTGGCATGACTCTTCATGCGTCTCCCACGCAGGCTTTGATTTCTTACACTGATGCTGATTGGGCCGGTTGCCCTGACACGAGGAGGTCTACTAGCGAGTACTGTATATACTTTGGTGATAATCTTATTTCATGGTCGTCTAAACGACAGAGCACCGTCTCTCGCTCTAGTGCTGAAGCAGAATACCGGGGAGTCGCCAATGTCGTAGCTGAAATATGCTGGTTGCGCAACCTTCTACTTGAGCTTCACCATCCACTATCTCAAGCTACGCTGGTATACTGTGATAACGTTAGTGTGATTTACTTGTCTGGGAATCCCGTGCAACATCAACGCACGAAGCACATTGAATTGGATATACATTTTGTTCGAGAACAAGTTCAACGCGGTCACGTCTGAATGTTACATGTGCCGTCTAGGTACCAAGTTGCAGATATCTTCACAAAAGGTCTTCCTCGCATTTTGTTTGAAGACTTCAGAGACAGTTTCAGCATCCGCTCACCTCCCGCTTCGACTGCGGGGGTATAATAGCGTATATATATTTGGAATAATTGTATAGTGTTTATTGTGATTGATTTGATATTATCTGTTTCCTAAATTAGTGGAACTAATTGTAATTATAAATAGCATTGTAAATCAATAGAAGAAGGCAAGGGTTTTATCGTCTTTCATACCTGATAAACGCAGTATGCAATAAGAAGAGAAATAGAGATTATAAGGCCGATTAAGACTGTCAACTGTCTTCCAGGAGTCGAATGGACGACTTGTGGAAACTGAACAACTATAAAAGGTAGTACAGATATAGCCATTGTCATTGCAGAGTAGCTGGTCCAAATATCAGTGCTCACACCAGAGCCTGTAGTAGAACATCATCTAATTTGTAAGATATATTATTGGCTTTAAGTATTCAGATCACTATATTCATTATGTTTTTGGAATCATTCACAACAACAACCAAATAATTATGTTGGTTCTGGTTATTTAGTCTTATGTATCTTGGAACATACCTACTAAGTTGAATCCTTTGGTATCTTGGTTATCAATAGCAAATGAGTCCTGTAAATCGCATTTGCCTATGATGATACATGCTCCCCATATAACAGTTAGAAGCATGACAGTTGAACCCGCTAATAATCCCATGCCGACGGAGACTTGATCTTGAGCCGTTTCTGTGCTTCCAGATAATCCCGAAACTACAAGTAAATTAGAAAAAAATATTACATCACTATGTAATAGGTGTAGATCATTTTATAGCTTCTATATAGAGGGGCGAATGGGCTTCGTTTTAATTTTAAAAAATCTTTACCGAAGATTTTAGAAAAGTTTACTAAGAGTTTTTTAAATCAACTAGCAAATATATGGACATACAGAGACCAAAATACCAAATGAGCATCCAAAGGTGGATAAAATTCCACTTAAGTTTCATTTCTGAACATCCATGAAATTAAGGTTTTTCTTCATTAGTGTCCATCCTAAACAGTAGAAAAAAACTTATGTGCAAAGTGTCTCACTAGTAACATAGTGATCAATTCATCACTTCTCTTTTCACTAATAAATAGTGATCACTCTCCACAAGCATCGTCTTCTCTCTCTCTCTAATGAGATAGAAATCACCTTAATTGGATCTCCAATATATATGAGACTTTGATGAGGACGAGATCTAAGAGCTAGCGGACTCCTACATGGACTAGCTAGATAAGGGGAAACGTGACAGAAAGAGCCCAAACTTTAAATGGGCATAACTTGGGCTACAACTAGAGTTACGAGGCCACAAGCAGGAGACAGAAAGGTCTAACGAGCTAGATCAAGTGGCAAACTTTGGTGGGTTGACCCAGCTGTCAAACCTGAATTCCTTAATCTAAGGCCTTAATTTCGTCAATCAAAATTTCCCCCAAAATTTTGCAATCTGCGTACTTTCCTTTATAACCCAAAATGCTTGAATCATTGATTAAATCAATTTACAGGTTCATTTCTATGTTTTTTCGGTATTTCATAATGTTTATTGTGTTATTTTAGTCTACACATGATTTAACTTTGTCTATTGTGTTTTTAGTATACTTTCCATTATGTCTTACGTTGTTCATTGTGTTTTACGCAAATAAGTTTTGTTTATGGTGTACATTGTGCTTTATTATGTTGTTCATGTGTTTTAATCTACTGTCCATTGTGTTTTAGTCTTTTGTTTATTGTGTTTTTAATATGTTGTCCATTGTGTTTTATTAGGATGTTCATTGTGTTTATACCATATTGTTCATTGCATATTTAATTTGGTATTCATTGTGTTTTACGTTATCTCCATTGTGTCTTACGCAACCGTGTTTTCAAATTTTTTTTTCAAAAGTATAACAATAGGGTACTCATATTAAAGATAAAATGACGCTCGATTTTATGGTATATTTTTTTAAAGGCGGCGTATAAAAAAGTTACGTGGGCGTAAAATGGGGGTGGAAATAACATATGACTTGCATGTGCATATTGTTTTGACAAAATTACTCTTCCCACTTCTTTATTACTTGGACACATATCAGTTTCTAGTAGCCTCTCATATTTCTCATTTTTCTTAGAGCATCTACAGTGCATTCATTTCGGACGGTCCGAAATGAATGGCCGGACCAAGCAATAGGTTTGTAGCATTGGAGATGGTTGAAAGGAATGGGTCTGTCCGATGCAATGGACCGGTCCATTTGATTTGAGGCGGGGCACGCATGTGTACCTTAATATTAAATAAAAAAAAAAGATTTTTGTGTGTGGGATATAAATTAAATAAATGGAAAAGTAGGTTATGAGGTGGAGGTTTTAAATGGTTTAGGGTTAGAGGAAATAAGTGGAGTTTGGTTTGAAATTTTTTTTGAACGGCCAACAAATTTGGAATCACTCACGAAACACTGGAGTATCATCATGCCACCAATGTTGCCACGCGATCATATTCCACCACCAAGTCACCAGTTCAGGAGGAAACTCATAATAATTATGAGAAAACCCCCTTTGTGAGATTCGAACCCAGGACCTTATGATCTCTAAGTCTTATCTCACCACCAAGATGCCGCTGGGCTATAAAATAATAAGGACATGACGGTTTAGACGGTTTAGAGTAGTTTATTTAATTATCATTATAGATGCTCTTGGTCTTTATAGGATAACTCAAGGCTTTATACAAATATCCCACTTGTTCAAAGAATCAAAAGTAAGATATATATCCAATTATTGTATTCGTTTGGACAACGGAATATCAACACCTTAAGTAACCGCAACGACCGTTGATTAGTCAAATCATTATCAAATCACTTTAGCATCTTTGATCTAACCAAATGCTAAAAGCGGACACGTAAACAAACACCACTTTATTATTATTTAGGCACTACTAACGCGTCACACGGATCATATGATCCGTATGTACTATATCACATGAAGAAAATAATTATACCGGCCGTATAGCATGATAAAAAAAAGGAATTAGTAATATGGGCCATTGAACCCAAATCATACGGCCCGTGGATGTTTTAACCAACAAATAAATTAGTGATGTGAACACAGTGAAAAAGTCGTACAACGAATATGGGTCGTACGACCTTTTCACTGTGTCACATGGCCTCTATGAACCATTAAGGCCGCATGTATGATCCACACCCATTCTATAACACTGAAATAGCAAAATCAATCAAGTTATAAGGTTTGTAATTTTTTTACCAAGAATTAGCATAGCGTCCGGAAGAGCTCCAAGGATCGGAAGAAAGAGGCCGCCCACGATACCAGGACCTAAAACCTCCAACAATAGCTCACTACCCGCGGACAAATACGTAGCAGCAAGGAACATGAGGTAACCATAGACCGAAATGAGGAAAAGATTGCCAAGTACTGAGGTTGTACAAGGCATGAACCCGTAAGTCTGCTCACATAACTCTAACTCATTCCTTGATGATGACAATGTGAGCATATCTTTGTAACGGTAGCGAATACCATCACTAACGAGGTTAGTGGATGAGTTAGTGGAGCTTATGTGACGGCTGGCAGTTGCGACGGCGAAAGAGACAAGAATTGTCACTAGAATAAGAGAATTGTGAGCCATGTCTCCGGTTAAGGATTTGGTGTGCTTTTGTGGTTTATACTGAACCTTGATTCATGGTGTTTTACGTGTTGGATGCGCGTAAAAGATAGGCATTGACTTTACACGTCTCGAATTAACTTTTCTTTTTAATGAACACATGATGGCCCATCAACTTACACTTTTTTAAGCACACTTGGCTTCTTATTAGTATATAAATATTTTCCACAAGCAAAGCAAATACGTTCAACTGTTCAAGTCCCTGAAAAATGCTTTGAGTTCATAAAGTCCCCATGGAAGAAAAAAAATTGTGAAGTTTGATTCGGTTATATTTTTTTATAATGAAAATCTAATACAATTCTCAAATCTGCATTAGTGTCCATTATGAGCCTCGAACCTTAACCCGCAAGCATTGGGAGAAACACATTTTTTTTCAAATATGAGAGTGTTTGGGATTGAGTTTCAAAATAACTTATTGACTTATTGGCTTTTCCAAAAAGCCAATTAGTCAATAAACTGTTTGTGTAACCTAAAAACACTTTCTGTTTTGACTTTTGGCTTTTGGCTTTTAAGGGTGGAAAAACTGTTTTTGAAAAGTTAGAAATCCTAGCTTTTGGCTTTTGGAAAAAAAATTACAAATCTACCACCCATACAACCAATATTCACAATAAGTTAAGCGAAACACTTAAAAAAACAACAATTTATTGACTTTTTAACGTTTCTCATCCCAAAAGCTAATCCAAACACTTTTTTTAAAACTTATTTTCAAAAAGTCCTAAGTCAATAAGCACTTTTGACCAAAAGCACTTTTGCATCTCCAAACTCAATCCCAAACACCCTCTATGTGCACACACCTGAATATCACTAGGTTAAATGACCTTTAGGTTATGATTTAAACAAGAAGTTTACATGGTGAATCTTACTTACTTGCGTGTGTGTGTGTGTATATATATAGGGGTGAGTTCAATGGGGAACCTAACAAAAGTGAGGAACTGGAGAACCATTTATTTAACATGTTAATTATATTATAAAAAAATCAATTTAACATGTAAAAAATCATTTTTATCAAAAATTTAATTGGAGATTTTGTATATAAATGCATGTAGAAGTTTTTTTGACAAAAAAAAAAATAAAAAATTAAAATATTTAAAAAATGCTTAAAATTAGTTAAAAAGGTAAAAAAAAAAATTTTTTAATTATTTTTTTATTGGAATAGCTTTTACACATGTTTATATGCAAAAGCTCTGAAGACATTTAAAAAAATTATTTTTTTTGCATGTTAAATTGAATTTTTAAAATAAATTTAACATGTTAAATGAATGGTTCCCCAGTTTCTCACTTTTTTTGAGGTTCCCGAATGAACCTTACACTATATATATAGGTAGAGGATTTTGTAGGAATATTGTTTTGTGTGAGAAGTGTAGGAAGGATTAAGAATTGACGTGTAGGTATCATGTTTTTTATTTTGGAATGATGTATTTGGTTGTTTTGGCTTGAAAAATACTTAACACAACAATATACAAAAATTTAAAACACAATCCAATGTATGGGTTAGGATCAAATACACAAAACACTTTTTCTAGGAAGGGTGAGAAGGATTGTGATCCATTGATCATATATTTGAAGGGTTGAGATTAGTTTGTTTGAAAAAAATAAATAATGAATTAGAGGAAGGGCATAAAAGGAAAACCACATTTGTTGATTTTCTCTCTCCAAATGCAATACACATGTCAATTCCCCCATCATTTTAAAACGTCTATAACTTTTTCATACGACATTTTTTTTTCAAAAAAATTTCACCATATTAACGAGCATTTTTATCTTTATTAAGAGTACCACATTGCTATATTAAAACTAAAAAAAAAAATTCATGCTAAACTGTTTTTCTTCTCCGTTGTGTCTTCTGCTCGTTCATTGTGTTATAGTATGCATGTGTGCTTTATAAATATGTTATTTATGTTTTTTTAGTGTACACATGATTTAATTTTGTCCATTGTGTTTTCAGTATGCTTTTCATTGTGTTTTACGCAAATGAGGTTTGTATTTAGGTGTACTGTGCTTTACTATGTTGTTCATTGTGTTTAAGTCTATTATTCATTGTGTTTTAGTCTTCTGTTCATTGTGTCTTTTATATGTCGTCCATTGTGTTTTATTAGAATGTTCATTGTGTTTTATACCCTATTGTTCATTGCATATTTAATTGGTACTCATTGTGTTTTACGTTATCTCCATTGTGTCTTACGCAACTGGGTTTTCAACTTTTTTTCCAAAAGTATTCATTGTGTTTTAATCTTCTGTTCATTGTGTCCTTATTATGTCGTCCATTGTGTTTTACACGATTGGGTTGTTAACTTTTTTTTTTTCAAAAGTATTCATTGTGTTTTAGTCTTCTGTTCATTGTGTCTTTCGTATGTCATCCATTGTGTCTTACGCAACTGGGTTTTCAACTTTTTTTTTTCAAAAGTATTCATTGTGTTTTAGTGTTCTATTCATTGTGTCTTTAGTATGTCGTCTATTGTGTTTTACTAGACTCTTGATTGTGTTTTATACCTTATATTTAATTGGTGTTCATTGTGTTTTACACTCCATTGTGTCTTACGCAAGTGGGTTTTGAATTTTTTTTTCAAAAGTATAATAATATGGTACTCATATTAAAGATAAAAAGACGCTCAATTTTATGGTGTAATGTTTTTTAAAAAAGGATGACGTATAAAAAAGTTACGGGCATTTAAAAATGAAGGTGGAAATGACATGTGACTTGCATGTGCATATGTTTTTGACAAAATTACCCCTCCCACTTGTTAATCCTTTGGACACATGTCATTTTCTAGTGGCTTCTCACCCTTCTCATTTTTTGTAGCCATTGTAGAATAACCCAACCCTCCAATGTATTATAGTCATTAAATTTAAATTACAGATAAAACACCATAGTAATTACTTAAAACACTCTGCTTAAAATACATTGTTTTCGGTTATTAATTTGTTATGTTTGGTGTTTTTCTAAGCAAAACAATCCAAAACATCATGAATAAGTCATAAAAAAATATGCATTCATATCAAGTTTTAATCCTTCCTACACTTCTCACACAAACCAATATTCCTACAGGAACCCTACCCTATATATAGGGGAATTCTAAATAGAAAACCAACTTGACTTGTGAAAACTCTAAAAACCCTATCTAGAGGACCTCATTGCTCCACATCATCTCTTCTTCATTTTAGTTCAAGGGTAGTTTGGGTAAGTTATATCTCATTTTTCCATGCTCTCTCTCTCTCTCTCTCTCTCTCTCTCCCCCTCTCTCTCTCTATCTATCTATCTATCTATCTATCTCTCTTTCTCCTGACACAATTTAACCTTTTCTTGATGAAGATAACCTCTCTCATATACATCCACCAAGATACAAAACACACACTCTCTCTCACTCATATTTCTCCATCAAACACTTCTCCATAAAACACCATTTATCAACAAACTCTAATCAAGCTTACCTTCTGAATCTGGGTAACCACCACCGCACTCCAGATCCGGTGAAAGCGGCCCACGAGAGACGAGTGGTGACATGATGCTTTATGGTTCAAGATCTTTTTTTTTGTGGTGATTATCTATAGATCTGAGATAACAGATCCGGAAAGAAAGAAGTCAAGAACAGATTCGGCAAGAAAGAGACCGAGATGACAGATCCGGCAAGTGTGATGTACTTCCCGCAACTGTGATGGTGTTGTATTGTTACCTTTTTTTCGTAGCTCATATTGTTACCTTCGTGTTCTATTGTGTTGTACTTCCCACAACTATGATGATACCTGAAGTCATTATTCCAAGGTGGGGTGCAGTTTATATCCCAATCGTCATCACTATTCTATTTGAAAATGATTGAATCTTATTTGTATAGTACTATTTTTAATCTATAATGAATTTGACTCAATATTATATAATTTTCTACAAATGGATTGAATCTTTTTTTTCGTAGCTCATATTGTTACCTACAAATAGACCATGTTTTTTTTTATTATAACACATAAAATCTCTGTTTTTTTTTTGTTCAGTTGTGTTTTCATAGCTCTGTTTATTTATTGAAAACGTTAGGCACATATTTTTTTTGTTGAGATAAGTCGTAAAAACATATGTTTCTGGTGAGATAATTAGTGAAAACATCTGTTTTTGTTGTTGGGTTATAATTTATTACATGTTTTTTTGGTGAGATAAGTCGTGAAAACATATGTTTTTGTTGATGGGTAACAATTTATTATATGTAATTGGTGAAAACATATGTTTTTGTTTTTTATATATTTCTGGTGAGATAAGTTTGTGATAATATATGTTTTTGTTATTAGGGTATAGTTTTTTATATACTTTTGGTGAGATAAGGCTTGAAACATGTATTACTCAAACATTTTATAAAAAAAACATTTGTTACCTGAGGCTACTTGGTAACAGTAGTTTGTTTTGTTTGTTTGATTTTTTTTATTGAAAAATATGAATCTATATTATTTGGAAAGAGGAGAGAGGAGAGATGAGAGAGAAGATAGGACACTTCAAAAATAATCTTGGACTATATTACCCTTTTTTACTAAATATGGATCTTAACTTTTTAATAAAAAGCAAGAAATAATCACCACCATTGATCACTTAAGATGAATGGTTAGGATGTGGGTTTCATGGGTTTTCTTAACTAGGGAGGGTTTTCAAATTATCCCTCCCTTATAATATATATATATATATATATATATATATATATAGGATTTGGTTCAAATGAGAACCTTTTCCCAAATTGAGAACTAGAGAACCATTCTGGGCCACACATTTCTCCAAGGCAAATTTTTTTTTTTTTTTTTTTTTTTTTGCAAAAATCGCTACTTTATATGTAAGGAAAAAAAAAAATTTTATTTTTTTTTTCAGTATACACATGTGTATAATTGCATTATACACATATGTATAATGCTATATACACATATGTATAACTGAAATATACACATATGTATAGCTGAAAAATGCTATATACACATATGTATAATTGCTATATACACATATGTATAATTGTCATATACACATATGTATAAATGAAAAAAAAATTCAAAAAAAATAAAAAAAAAAATTTCCTTGCATAAAAATGTGCGATTAAAGCAAAAAAAAAAAAAAAAAAAAATTTTTTTTTTTTTTTTTTTTGCCTTTATATGAAATGTGTGGCTCAGAATGGTTCTCTCAGTTCTCAAATAGGGGTTGGTTCTCTTAGGATCCCTACCCTATATATATATATATATATATATATATATATATATATATATATATATGATGGGGTTAGGGTACAAAAGATGTGTTTTGTGAGAAGGGTGAGAAATAATTGTAGCCTTTAGATCATATTGATGGATGGTTAAGATTAAATGGATGTCAAAATTGTATATTGTTTAATGATCTAATTAATAAATTAGGACTTGTGAAGGTATAATTGTAAAAAAAATAAATTTTAAACTACCTCCATAATTTAAGGACTCTCTTTCCTCTTGTTATTATCGGTTATTCCTCCCCCTCTCTCAAAATGTGTCACAATTAAATTGCTCATTCCAACAAAACCAATGTTTTTGTATCACATCAAAGACTACAGAGTATGGTGTTGTTAACTTCATATTATATCTAACTGATTACCCCGGGAGAGTCCCGGTGTTGAAAAATGTAATATGACTAAATAAAAATGATAAAAGTAGAAAACATACCAATCGTACACTTAGTCATACAGATCATTAATTCTCATTTGCGTTCATTGACCTAAACCTTGAAGCAAATGTGGCGATTCATAACTCACTTAAGCTTAAGCTTAAGCAGTAGCTTCGGCTTTCTCTTCATACTCTTGTGGTGGCTGAAGAGTGCAGATGAGGTTGCGGTCTCCATACACATTTTCTGTACGGCCTGTTACATAAAAACACATCAGTATATAAGGAAAAGAAAAAAAAAACAGTGTTTTGAATAAGAGTTTTGAAGGTGGGAGTGAGAGACGGACATGTGGTAGGCTAGAACTTAGCAGCACGAAGCCATGGATCAGGGTACACTGCGTATTCTCTAGAATACGGTTTGGTCCACTTATCAGCCATAAGGAGTTGTGGCGGGTGAGGAGCACCCTGCAAACATAATAATTTTCTAATATCACTAATAATATTTGAGAATAAATTACTCCAAAACAGTCATAATCTGACTACTAAAATACCTTGATGACATTGTTGTTGAGATCAATTGTTCCTTTCTCAATCTAAATATAAAGACTTTACCCTCCACCATACATTGCTTTCACTTTTAGTTGGCTCAATCATGAGTGTCCATCAATACTTTTCTACACCTACTGTCAATCCTCAACAACCAACAAACTATAAAAACTTAAAATTCAAACCATTATGAACCAAAACTGAACTTACCAGTTACCAATAGTCATTTACTTATAGTTATTTAACATCAATACAGCTGAATTCAAACTTATTGCTAGCAAAGATCTACTCAAAGTCTCAAAGTACATAAACATAATCACATCTCTTCAATCCCTCACACTCAATCACGGCATGTCCATAGTATAATCAGTAATAAGTCATATTCCTAACCTAAAACCTAATAACTAATCAGATAAACAATCACTTAAGTAAGCTGCAACTATTTAAAAACTCATCACATCTCTCTGATCTTCCATATTCTAATAACTCCTATAATTCCTAACCTAATCAACTAAACAATCAGTTAAGTTTAAAGTTGCAACCATTGAAAAACTTATCACATCTCTAAAATCTGTTACATTGAAAAAAAAAATTAAAACCTAAATAAAAATGTGTCTTCTTTACCTTCCGGCCGTTGATTATCCGGCCATTTAAACCAGCTCTCCTGTGACATCCGTCACCCTCGTCTTTCACCTAACTGACAATAATAGCCCTTCAAATATTTTCATTTTAGTCCCTGTAAATTTCGTCGTTTTCAAGTTTAATTTTAGAGCGAACTAAAATTTATCGTTTATATTTATTATGGCTCGGGTATGAATTTTAATCAAGTGCGTATGTGGACACGTGTTCGTAAAAATCTTCTATAAAAAAAAATCCAAGTTTAAAAAAAAGTTTTTAAAGTTTTTAAGTTAAGTTATGTAACTTAGTTAACTTTTATAAGAAGAAATATAACCAAAACATTAATAAACTTAACAAATCTAACTACAGGGACTATTTCTGACAATTAACAAAAGTTTTAAAAGTCTTCCCTCCCCTTGTGCTCCCTGTTCGTTTCCGGCCAACAGCTCCGGCGGCCGGAGTCCTTTTCCGGCGACAACTAATACCCATTTTTAATGTGTGTTAGTCCCTTTATATGATTCCTAAACGTTTCTCCACGCGTTGTAACGTATTTCCCATCATTATAACTATCATAAACACACTATAATTCGAGTATTAACCCGGTTATATTGTAACCGATCGGAATTTTTAATGACGCGTTTTTTTCGAACGTTTATATAAACCAGCCTTACCATTCATTCCTGCACCTTATTCGCATCTAACCCACAACAAAACGAACCAAAAACGTGACCAGAAGACCTCCAATCGCCAATCTAAGTGCAACTCTGTTTCTTCACATTTGCGACTTCAAACGGGTTTGTAAGTATGTTTTATTGATGCCATTTTACTAGATTATTGTTCAGGAGTAAAAGCCCCATAATCTTAGGCGCGATCTGGTTGTTATCGTGACAATTGAAAAAAGGGTTAGGGTTAGGGTTTGGCTAGTGAAGATTGGGGAAGAAGATGAGATGAGGAGTGGATATAATTATAATCTTTTCCAGATTTAAACACATCAACACATATAATCAAGTGGTTGTATGCGTGGTTGGCTGTAGGTCAGACCCGGGTTCAATTCTTACCACATGCGGGTCTGTTCATTTTTTTTTTGCTGTTTTATTTTTTATCATTTCTTTATATTATATAAATATACATCAAACTTGAAATATTCATAATAAATCCATTTTTGCTCCAAAAATTATAAAAATTTAGGAGTAGCATCTTGACACTATAAAGAAAATTACCACAATTTTATTTTCTGGAAAATGTCTTATTTTTATATTTTTATTGAATTTATTTGTTTTAATCGTATTTAATTGATTAAAAATTCATTTTTAATGATTTTAATCTCAAACTTTTTGGGAATTTATTTCTAATCATTTTGAATTGAAATAAAATATTTGGTTCAGAAAATATTTATTTTTATTAATTTTCCTATTTTTAATCATTTAAACATGATTTAATCTCATTAAATCAGTTTTAAATATAAATAAGTTTATAAAAATTATGAGAAAATTATTTTCATTATTTTACATCAGAAAGCATCCATTTTCTATAAAAATAGTATTTTTGAGTCATGTCTTGTATTATTAACATTATTTATGTTTAATTAGATATAATTTAACATTTATTTATTTACACTATTTAAACATCTATTTTATAAATATTTTCTTATAAAATAGAAATGTCTTATGATTGAAAGTCTTTATTATCGTTAATGGATCTTTGAGTAACCCATAACTATTTATTTCAATATTTATGATTATTGTATTTATTTACAATAATTAGTTAAAGTAATTAACTAAATTATTTTGTCTTAATTATATAAACATATTTTTTAACTACATACTCAATTGGTAATAATTATATTATTTAAACCACATTTACAACCTTTCATATATTATTTGTGATATATAACTGTTACATTAACGCGACTTATCATAAAAACTCTATTTCCCCAAATCGACAAACCCTAATGCCTTAGACCCTAGATACCTTAGATTTTTTAGACATTTTCCTTATTAGTATTTTTACACATTATAGGTTGAATTCCTCGGAATTCCCATTACTTAGCTCACGACCGCTTAAGTTGGATTTTGCTCGCTTTCGCAAACAGTGAGTATATCTTTCCCCTTTTTACTGTTTTACTATTTTGGGGTGACTCATGTACTTACTATCAAGTTTATATTTCCTTTTACTAAAATAGCAATTCTTATGTGTGTTTGCTTGTGTCATTTTGTGTATCTATGACCTGTCAAATCATTAACCGTTGCGGCCTGGCATTTCAATGAATAGTACTATGGTATATACCCTTGTGACTCTGTTGAGAGTCCTCGTCATTGCTATGTATTACATTACTACTAGCGCATACTATATATATCTGCTTTCTTCTCTTAGGGTTGATTTGACCCGGATACCACTTACTACATAATTGCAAACAGTATACGACACATGAATTGCTAAACACTTTTCTACTATATTTATTTAAACAGGGTATGCTCACCAATACATTTTGTATTGACCAAAACGTTTTCGTACATGTTTCAGGTTGTTTTGAGATGCATCCTTTAAGCTTTCGGATTTATATTTAGATTTTGATTCATTGTATTACAATTTAGTTGGCAGTTAGAATCGTTGTATTTCATTTCAATGTAATAAATTATTTAATCAATGTATTCAAATTTACACTTTAGTCCATGAGCTATTGAACAATCGTCACTACGTGGCACCTCGATGTTTCCGCCATCGGTTGGGGTGTTACAGATTGGTATCAGAGCCATGGTTATAGGGAATTAGGTTATTAGAATGCCTTTTAGCCTAGTCTATAACTAAGCTTACTTTCACGAGTCCTCTCGTTTATATTTCTCTTATTTCCTATTATTTTCTTTCAAGATATTTTCGTTATGATTATTTCTCGTTAATCTTTCGATATTCTTCTTGGCGAAGAAGACACTCGTATTTCACAAACGAAACGATATCATCAAGTTAGGAGTGGTATCCATACCTTGGTGATTAGTTTCACTCCTCTATTGGTTATTTATGTTAGGAATATATCTTTGAGATAGGAGTGACATCCACACCTCAAAGAGTATTTCCTTCAAAAAGAAACTTAATCACTAAGCTGGGAGTGATATCCTTAACTTAGTGATTGGTTTCATTCAACAATCGTTTTCAATTTTGAAATACATCTTTGAGTTAGGAGTGAAATCCACATCTCAGGGATCTATTTTTACATCTCGTTAATTATGAATTTTCTTAAATATTGGTAATCTATTACATACGTTAATTTTATCATTTACGTCATTTTAAATCTTGGTCTTTTAAAACATATTCGATTTACACATACTTCATGAAATGGTTTCATTTTGCAATTTTACAAACTTGTATTGCATATTTTAAAGACCAAATGTAAATCTTTTTTTCATATGACGTATTCAATATATATTTCAGATGAAATTTGCAACTAATAATAAGCCTTATAACATTTTTCAAACTCGACTTCTCGTAAACACATGAAAATGTGTATTTATGAAGATTTTGCAAATAAACTTGTTTTGAATCTAAAACACATTTCGATTTCTAAAAAATTTTCATTCTCATGCATCACTACTACTCTTTCAACAATATCACAAAGTCGAGTAAACTGCGAAAATTACCTTTTACACTTATACTCTTCCAGTTGCAAAATTTTTGGTTTAACAAAACAATGGACATATCTTTTTATCAGGATGTTGCTAAATGGCTTTTATAGTATAACGCATATATGTAAAATTACTAGATTTTAACTCATATGCCAGTAGGCTATACACCCGTTCTTTGCACATTCATTTGCCGTAAAATTCATTATTTTTATTCTTGCACCATTTTTTAATAGTTATTTCTAACACGTTATTGTGATTATTTTCACATTGACTATTTGCATTAATTCAACTCGTTTATTTTCATTTTGTGCAATTGTGCGATTTACTCGATTTATGTTATACTATTCTTTTAGTCGAAATTTTATGCTATACTTATATACTTACTTGAACGCATATTCGGTATGCATATTTTCTTTCCTATTTTGAGCAAAACCCTGTTATACTTTACATTATTTTGTTCATCGTCATGGCCAACGAATATACTAGTTGATAACTCGTATGAGATCTAAGCCAGTGCCCACGTACGACTCGGATTAGAGTATTCCTTTAATCCGAGGGGAACGGTGTAAATCTCGGAGTTTATCAATATGGGTGTTTAGAGCCAACGATGTGAACAGAAGCTACTGGTTAAGGGTGAACCCGAAAGGGAAGAACCTCTAACCATGTCTATTACTTACATGTTATTCTCATTACGGTTAAAGGGTAAACCCGAAAGGGAAGGATCTCTGACCATGTCATTGTTTCATTGCAGTATCGATTACTTATCATATATTGATTGCACGCATTTGTTTCTTGTATTACTTAGGATAGGATTATGGAAAAGCATAACACCTTAGTGTAAGGTAAATCGATGATTACGGTCCGGAACGCAATCATGGGTTTACAGGTACATGAGGGTGGTGTGTAATTCTATTTAGGCTATTGGTAGCCAATTAGTACGAATCCAAAGTATCGGGAGTGTGGTGGGTCAGCTGCGGTACACCCTATATATAAGCATAAACGATACTGCGGGAGCGGACTAGGAGTCTGACCAAGAACCTATCCATTACTTTATACTTATCTCTCCATTAGAACAGTGGGCTAATAACTAGAATTTTCCATAAGAACGTTCTTACACGAGCTTCGATACGTCTTCCTAGGGTTCTTCTATTGACCACCCGCACAGAAAACACGAACCTTTGGATACTTGCTGCATACTCTAATAACATTTAGTCAGAAACTTTTCTAAAGTAGGGGAGACTATTTCATCAGTACCTATGCCCTCACCCTTTACACATTCCCAAATTTTTTTCTCATTTAAACTCTTAACTTTAGATAACTGTCAAAAGGATTTGAAACTCTTACTTTGGATATTAGACAACTATTTTAAATTTTGTCAAATCATAAATGATGAAATTACCTTTAAAACCTACTTAGCTTTAACAACACCTTTTGCTTCATAGTAACCTCCACTTGAAAGAAATTTCGAGACGAAATTTTCTAAAGTAGGGGAGACTGTGACATCCGCCACCCTCGTCTTTCACCTAACTGACAATAATAGCCCTTCAAATATTTCCATTTTAGTCCCTGTAAATTTCGTCGTTTTCAAGTTTAATTTTAGAGCGAACTAAAATTTATCGTTTATATTTATTATGGCTCGGGTATGAATTTTAATCAAGTGCGTATGTGGACACGTGTTCGTAAAAAGCTTCTATAAAAAAAAATCCAAGTTTAAAAAAAAGTTTTTAAAGTTTTTAAGTTAAGTTATGTAACTTAGTTAACTTTTATAAGAAGAAATATAACCAAAACATTAATAAACTTAACAAATCTAACTACAGGGACTATTTCTGACAATTAACAAAAGTTTTAAAAGTCTTCCCTCCCCTTGTGCTCCCTGTTCGTTTCCGGCCAACAGCTCCGGCGGCCGGAGTCCTTTTCCGGCGACAACTAATACCCATTTTTAATGTGTGTTAGTCCCTTTATATGATTCCTAAACGTTTCTCCACGCGTTGTAACGTATTTCCCATCATTATAACTATCATAAACACACTATAATTCGAGTATTAACCCGGTTATATTGTAACCGATCGGAATTTTTAATGACGCGTTTTTTTCGAACGTTTATATAAACCAGCCTTACCATTCATTCCTGCACCTTATTCGCATCTAACCCACAACAAAACGAACCAAAAACGTGACCAGAAGACCTCCAATCGCCAATCTAAGTGCAACTCTGTTTCTTCACATTTGCGACTTCAAACGGGTTTGTAAGTATGTTTTATTGATGCCATTTTACTAGATTATTGTTCAGGAGTAAAAGCCCCATAATCTTAGGCGCGATCTGGTTGTTATTGTGACAATTGAAAAAAGGGTTAGGGTTAGGGTTTGGCTAGTGAAGATTGGGGAAGAAGATGAGATGAGGAGTGGATATAATTATAATCTTTTCCAGATTTAAACACATCAACACATATAATCGAGTGGTTGTATGCGTGGTTGGCTGTAGGTCAGACCCGGGTTCAATTCTTACCACATGCGGGTCTGTTCATTTTTTTTTTGCTGTTTTATTTTTTTATCATTTCTTTATATTATATAAATATACATAAAACTTGAAATATTCATAATAAATCCATTTTTGCTCCAAAAATTATAAAAATTTAGGAGTAGCATCTTGACACTATAAAGAAAATTACCACACTTTTATTTTCTGGAAAATGTCTTATTTTTATATTTTTATTGAATTTATTTGTTTTAATCGTATTTAATTGATTAAAAATTCATTTTTAATGATTTTAATCTCAAACTTTTTGGGAATTTATTTCTAATCATTTTGAACTGAAATAAAAATATTTGGTTCAGAAAATATTTATTTTTATTAATTTTCCTATTTTTAATCATTTAAGCATGATTTAATCTCATTAAATCAGTTTTAAATATAAATAAGTTTATAAAAATTATGAGAAAATTATTTTCATTACTTTACATCAGAAAGCATCCATTTTCTATAAAAATAGTATTTTTGAGTCATGTCTTGTATTATTAACATTATTTATGTTTAATTAGATATAATTAAACATTTATTTATTTACACTATTTAAACATCTATTTTATAAATATTTTCTTATAAAATAGAAATGTCTTATGATTGAAAGTCTTTATTATCGTTAATGGATCTTTGAGTAACCCATAACTATTTATTTCAATATTTATGATTATTGTATTTATTTACAATAATTAGTTAAAGTAATTAACTAAATTATTTTGTCTTAATTATATAAACATATTTTTTAACTACATACTCAATTGGTAATAATTATATTATTTAAACCACATTTACAACCTTTCATATATTATTTGTGATATATAACTGTTACATTAACGCGACTTATCATAAAAACTCTATTTCCCCAAATCGACAAACCCTAATGCCTTAGACCCTAGATACCTTATATTTTTTAGACATTTTCCTTATTAGTATTTTTACACATTATAGGTTGAATTCCTCGGAATTTCCATTACTTAGCTCACGGCCGCTTAAGTTGGATTTTGCTCGCTTTCGCAAACAGTGAGTATATCTTTCCCCTTTTTACTGTTTTACTATTTTGGGGTGACTCATGTACTTACTATCAAGTTTATATTTCCTTTTACTAAAATAGCAATTCTTATGTGTGTTTGCTTGTGTCATTTTGTGTATCTATGACCTGTCAAATCATTAACCGTTGCGGCCTGGCATTTCAATGAATAGTACTATGGTATATACCCTTGTGACTCTGTTGAGAGTCCTCGTCATTGCTATGTATTACATTACTACTAGCGCATACTATATATATCTGCTTTCTTCTCTTAGGGTTGATTTGACCCGGATACCACTTACTACATAATTGCAAACAGTATACGACACATGAATTGCCAAACACTTTTCTACTATATTTATTTAAACAGGGTATGCTCACCAATACATTTTGTATTGACCAAAACGTTTTCGTACATGTTTCAGGTTGTTTTGAGATGCATCCTTTAAGCTTTCGGATTTATATTTAGATATTGATTCATTGTATTACAATTTAGTTGGCAGTTAGAATCGTTGTATTTCATTTCAATGTAATAAATTATTTAATCAATGTATTCAAATTTACACTTTAGTCCATGAGCTATTGAACAATCGTCACTACGTGGCACCTCGATGTTTCCGCCATCGGTTGGGGTGTTACCAGGGCTGCAAACGAACCGAACGAACACGAACAAGGCCTTGTTCGTGTTCGTTTGTTAAGAAAATTATGTGTTCACGAACAGTTCATGAACACTTACCGAACGAGATTTTCTCTTCGTGTTCGTTTGTTAAGAAAACACTCATGTTCGTGTTCGTTTGTGTTCGTTTGTCAATTTTGTTCATGAACGCACACGAACACAAACGGATATTAATGAATACAAACAAGTGTTCATGAACAAAAATGAACACAAAGAAGTGTTCTGAACGGATACAAACACAAACAGACATATAGTAACTTTTGAATAACATCAAATTCACATATATTAAGACAATAGCTAGATCCTCCCAACTATAGTAACCTAATTGTCCGAACATACTAAGTCATGGAAAAGCGTGTTGGAGGTGGAGGGCGTCAATGCTAGAACGTGGAAGCATATAATGAGCTTGGATACAAAAAGTAGGTTTATTGATCTCATATAGTCATATATTTACATTCTATATATTATTTATTGGGTAAAATAAATAAAAATAGAAGAATATAAAAAAGTATAAAAATTAAAAACCTTAATAAACTATCGAACACAAACGAACACGTTACCGAACGTTCACGAACATAAACAAACGAACACGACCTCTGTTCATGTTCGTTCGTTTAACTAACGAACAGAATTTTTTGTTCGTGTTCGTTCATTTATTAAACAAACGAACACAAACGAACTTCCCGCCGAACGGTTCATGAACTGTTCGCTGAAAGTTCAGTTCGTTTGCAGCCCTAGGTGTTACATCTCCATATGTGTATATTACATTTTAGCTATACATATGTGTATATTTTAGTTATACATATGTGTATACTGGATTATACACATGTGTATATTGAAAAAAAAATTCCTGCATATAAAGCAGTGATTAATGCAAAAAAAAAAAAATGCCTTAGAGCAAGTTTGTGGTCCAAAATGGTTCTCTCAGTTCTCAATTTGGGAAAAGGTTCTCATTTGAACCAAATCCCCTCTCTCTCTCTCTCTCTCTATATATATATATATATATATATATATATATATTGGAAAGTTCAAATAAGAACACAATAACTTGTAAGAATAAAAATAATAAATATTAACTAATAGGCAAAAAAATTACCTTGGGGTAGGTCACAGGTTCAATCCATGCACACCACAAAAAAAATTCCCCGTGACGGTTTGAGCTTAGGCAAGGAGGACACTGGTGTGTGGGTAGAGATTCAAACTTGGGACCGCTAGGTTAGGGTTGTACAAGGATTTCCACTAAACTAATCTTAAAAAAAAACTAACAGGAATATTTCATATAATAATTGTATTTAATGTTAAATAAATTATTAAGTTTTTGTAACCCCTCTTAAACTAGTTAAATAAATGGAACTCATAATTAATTTTAAAGTTATATATTTTCAAAGCAAACCTACCTAAAGTGAAGGATAATTTTGATATGTGTAGAATATACGTAGGATTAACTTTTATATGTGTAGGATAAACGTATGATAATCTAAATATGTGTAGGTTAAACATATGATAAATTTCGATATATATGTAGGATGGATTTTTTTATGTATAGGACAAATTTTGATTACGTGAAGGATAAAGTGTTAATGACTAGTTAGTTAGAGAGATAATAATATGAAACCTGACTAAAACGTGTTAAAAACTTATATCGAATCCAACGATTCAAACCGGATCGCAAAACTGGTCAAAAACCCAAACCGAACATGACCCGCGTTAACAAAAACAGATCTTACACCTCCAAATCGCACCCAAACTTGAATCTAGACCTACTCACGTATTTACAACTCTAAATTGCACCATACATTCCAATATTAAATGTTAAAGGTTCCAAATCGCCATCCAATTGACCAATTCTTTAAACATTTAAAAACCCACTTGCAAACCGAGCCACTTTACCATAAATGGAAACCTATTATAACATCTTATGCCTTAGTCGACCGTTTCTGTGCAAAAATATACCATAAACACCCACCAAATCGTTCCCAATTTGAAGAACAAGATCAACCAGTCGCAATTTTAATTGTTCGATTAGCCTAAAAAATGATCAGGCCAGTATGATTATTATACATGGTTTTTATCGGAATTTGATGTTCTATAATAGCCCTATGATTTCGTTAATTGTCGTGGTCGAATTCGAGGTTAATCGAAATGGGTTCAAGGGTTAGGGTCCGATCAAAACTATATGGGCTAAAAGTGTAAAGTTAGAAAATACGGTTAACCAGTTTTTTAACTAAGTTAGGTTAAAAGACAGAGGGTGTAGCAAATTGAAAAAAATAAAGGACAAAATGAGTGAAAAATTAACGTAAAGGACAGAAAGTGAAATTTTTATAATAACTAAAGGACAATCTTAGTAATTCCCTCTATATATAATCTTAATAAGCATGGTCAGTGGCTGTCACATCAAACCACCAACCAGGACCTTTTTTATTTATATTGTGTTCAGATTAAATGACTATTGATGTTATGTTCTTTTTGGTAATAAGAAGTTGTAGTAAGAGCATTCATAGTAAAGCCTTCATATTAGTGTGAGGGGAGCCTCCATATTATATAGAGTGAGTATAAGTGGTTGTGAGTAGAGGAGAGAGAAAATATATAGAGGAGACACTGTTTATCAGTAAATTTGGAGGAGACACTGTTCATCTCCATAATTTTTTAATATTTTTGAAAGTTGTTGTGAGTAGAGGAGAGAGAAAAGGTAATGATAAAAGTATAGAATAAATATTATTAAATAGAAAGAAGTGAGAAAAAGTAATGTTTTTAAACTTATTATAGAGAAAGTATGAAGAGTTTACTGTGAATGCTCTAAGGCTTGGTAACTACGAGTTCAATTTCTTACGCACGCATTTTTTGAAAACTCTCCCCCTTTTCATCTCTCCCTTGTATTGTCCTTTTTCGTTCTCTCTTCTCTTATTTTTTCCATGTTTTAGTTTAATTTTTGTATATTTCTCTTTTTTCGATTCTTTTTTTTTTCTTTTTCTTTTTTTCACATGTTTTAGTTTAAATAGTATCGACTAAATCGAATGTTGGTATAAATTTAAGTCCGTTTATAATTTAACATAATTTTTGACGTAAATTTTAGAGTTAAATGCCAATTTAGTCCTTAAGGTTTGTCAAAAATTGTCAATTTCATATAAATCTTTTTTTTATCAATTTAGTCCCTATGTTTTCATTTTTTTTTTGTCATTTTAGTCCTTGTGGACTAACAAGATTTGGATGAAAGTGGCAACTTTTGACAAACCTCAGGGACTAAAATGACAAAAAAATAAAACCACAGGGACTAAATTGACCAAAAAAAAGATTTGGCTGAAAGTAGCAATTTTTGACAAACCTCAGGGACTAAATTGGCAATTAACTCTAAATTTTATTTGAAAACAAATCGAATCAAATGTAATAAGTTTTCATCCGACAATATAAATTTGAGTTACCATACGTTTCGACGTAAATTTAGTTTGGAAACCCGCCCGGTCGATTGTAGTTTATACTTTATGACGCCACGTATTGTTTGGAAACAAGTCAGATCAAATATAATACATTTTCACTCAACTGTATGAATTTAGATTGTTCTACATTTCGACGTAAATTTAGTTCGAAAATAAGTTAGGTTAATTGAAGTACATACTTTATCATGTAGCCTATGGCGCCGCCGCAATACGCGGCCGAGTAAAAAAATGAGTTATTAAATAAAATGTTAGTGCACTTCGTGTATGTCTCTAGCTAGTGATAGGTCGATAATAGTCGTAGGCATGATTGTATAACGTTTTAGATGTCACCGGGTTGCATTATAGTGTTTATATAGGCATAGGGGTACTTAGGTAAGTTGTAAAGCTTCATACACGTACCAGGAACGTGTATGAGGGATGTGTGTGAAAGCCCTCTATATAAACCCCTTGCCTTTGTTGTTTTAAAAGACTTTTGCTTATTTCATACAAGTGCAACCTTTTGTGTGTGTGCTTTCTATCATATTATTATTATTATTATTATTATTATTATTATTATTATTATTATTATTATTATTATTCTATCCATAAACACCCACCTATAACAACTAACTGAATCATTGATTTCCGCCCTCGATTCGATACGCGCGTGGTACTAATTTCTTGTTAGAACGATCCTACATAAAATATAAATTGGCTTAAAATATTTATCATTTATAATACAAGGGTGAAATATGAAAAAAAGGAATTGTTCAACAACATTGAAATGAAATTAATATACAAAATAATAACAAGATCATTTTTCAAAGAAGTCTGCGGTAACCATGGCAGCCTAGCCCAATTCATGACAAGATGCCATTACAATCTAGAACTACCAATTTGGCTGATTAGCCATACTTTTTTTTTTTTAACAGCCAACAAGTTTTCATTCAAACCATACGGATAGCCGGGATCTAGCCTACACCAAATTACTAATTACACACCAAAAAAAGCAAAAAAGAAAGCAAAAACATAAAGATACAGCACTACCAACCTACTCTATGCAGATGAAAACCTCTCCACAGCCCCCATTCCAGATTTGTTTGCTTTGAACGAGCCTTGACCTACAAAAAACTGCATGACTTTATTACACTAACAGTTGAATTGATCGAACACTGCACCTGATTGAAAACGACTTCGTTCCTTGCTCTCCAGATTGCCCATAAACTAGTGAGACAAACAACATGAATCACCTTCCTTTTTTTGATCGAACCGTCCTCGTATCTCTCGATGTCCAATATATACTTGATGCTGAACGCGTACACCGGTTTTAGACTACACCATTGTGCTATAATTTGCCAAATCGATTGTGTGAACCCACATTCCACGAATAGATGTTCAGAATTTTCAAAAGACTCCCCACATAAACGACACAGATCTGATGAGATGCTGATGTTCCTTCGGTTTAATGCAGAAAACGTTGGTAGCCTGTCAAGGTATGCTCTCCACGCTACAACCTCCACCTTCTTCGGTACCCACGATTTCCTCTTACAAGTATAATCCGGTCTTGTACATTGGAGCGCCTTCAAACCCTCTTTTAAACTTGCCACAGAGAATGACCCAACCCCACCCAAATCCCAAACCCTTTTGTCTTTCGCAGAAGATAAGGACACCTGACCGATTAAGGCCATCAGTTGTTGCAGCTCCATGTCTTCAATACCGTCGGCAATCTGACGTTTCCATTCCCAGTTCCAACTCCCAAACCCCTCACCCACCCTGTCCGCCATAGTGCACATTTTATTCTTTTCAAGCTTGAATAAGTTAGGAAAGCGCACCCTAAGCGGAACATCCCTAGTCCAAATGTCCACCCAAAACCCAATGTCCACCCCCGACCCAATTGCCCTCTAATGAGAGCCGAGATATCAATTCCAACCCTGCTAACTTCTGCCACCGATCTACCAATTCCTTTCCACAGACCTGGTTGAGAAAGCTTCACAGGAACAAAGTTCCAACCCCTCGTATTATTGTGAATAGACCATATGACTTTCCACCATAAGTTGTCTTTTTCATTCTTAAACCTCCACCATCACTTTGCCAACATCGCCAGGTCTGCGTCCCGCAATGAGCCCAACCCCAAGCCACCATACTCATGATCCGAAATTACGTTCCCCCACGCTACCCAATTCATTTTTGCTTTTTCTTCTGACCCACCCCAAAAGAACATCCGACGCATTCTATCCAAAGATTCAAGAACCTTCTCCGGGGCATTGTAGCGAAAAGTAATAAGTTGAGAGAGAGTTTAATACCGATTTGAGTAGAGTCACCCTACCCCCAACGGACAAGGTCGTGGCTTTCCAAATAGATAACCGGGAACGAAAAGAATTCAACATGGGATCCCAATGCTTGCAAAAATTCATGTTTGCCCCCACCTTCAAACCAAGGTATTTGAAAGGGAACGATCCGGCATTGCACCCGAGCATCGACGCCATTGTTGTTACCTCACCCGCTTGTACCCCCACACCATAGACCGAACACTTGCCCATGTTTACCTTCAGTCCCGAGATTAAGAAAAAACACCTCAGCAACCTTCTCAAATTTTTGACATTCGCCATGGACCACTCGCCTAGCCGCAGTGGCGGATCTAGACCAAGATTTCAGGGGTAACGTTTCATAATTTTCACGGTAACATAATACAAAACACGTAAAAAAAATTAAAAATACACAAAAATTACACTACGCCAAAAAAGTTGAGGGGTAACGGACGTTACCCCTGCTTAAGTACTAGATCCGCCCCTACGCCTAGGAAGACTACATCTACATCAAGTGGGTTATAATCAGCCCCGAACTTCCACACACAGCACCGTGAAATAAACCAACTTGGGCAGCCTTCCTTATAAATCACCATACTAACTTCCTGGCAAAATCCCATTATCCAATTTTGAATCACCATTGATGATCTTGTGTACGGAATTACTCTATTGGCAAACTTTTTTCGTCAACACCAACCGTAGGAGTTTATGGTTTGGACCCAAGACAGGTAAATCCGTTAAAACTAAAATAGTGACTTGTTTAAAATATTAAAACCGGGTAATCTAGTTATCAGTTCGAGGCTCGCAACGAGTCATTCTGGCTGAAGTAACCTTACATGAATAATTTTGATCCAAACTTTCAAGCTGAACCATTTTTGTCGGTTGATAGTCTAGCGAAGTTGCACTTTAAAAGTAGATTTAATTTATGTGTGAGTTTGCCGTTCTAAAAAAAATGTTACATAGTTTACCTCAATTATAATCATTCTTTATAAGACCATGTGTAGTGGTAGAGTGAAAAGGGCGTTAAAGGGCAATTTCGCACCCCAAACACACCCCTCTTAGTGAAATGGGCGCTAATTTGATTGGTGGGTGGCTTTTGATTGGATTATAATAATAATAATAATAATAATAATAATAATAATAATAATAATAATAATAATAATAATAATAATAATAATAATAATAATAATAATAATAATAAATTATGATGTATGACTAACTTAACTACACAAATTCAATGGGTATGACTGCCACAAAACGAAAACTGAAGGAAATTTCTAGCAAATACTTTTCAACCAAACGTGTGACAAGTTAAGCATTTTTTTCCGCAGAAAAATTAATATCATTATAAAGTTAATATTATGATATGACTAACAAAAGTATACATTAGCTTTTGAGGTATATAGGAATCCACCAAAGAAGGATCTCACGGCCATGCACATTTATCTGGTTGCTTTCTCGTGTTTGCTTCTGCACGCGACACTAATTTCCGGAAGCTTGAATAGGGTGGCAGAAGTCAGATATGAAACAAGAGTCGGTGCCATTCTCGACCAAACTTCTAGGCCAGGCAAAGAGGCCAAAGTGGCGATCGACCTAGCAATACAAGACATCAACATCAAAACCAGTAAGCCTTGGGTTCTATATGTTCAGAACTCAAGAAACAAACCTGCCCATGCAGCAATTGCAGGTAAATTATTTAACTTCATTCCGTAATTTCGTTTATGCATAAGTTAGTAAATTTGTCATATAGGGCTTTGATTTGGTTATCTAGTGATGACGTGGGTAGTCCAAAGCAAAAATAATAAACAATATACAGAATTACGCTTAAAGGGTTGAAAGCTTCAACGGTTCAAAAGGCAGGAGTATCCTAAGTCAAAAAGATGACTTTTCCCATCACCTTTTCATCGTGCACCACAACCAGCTGCTGATGGAGTAACAGCACTGAACAGACCGCAGGTCAATAGCCATCGCCGGCTACTAGTGGATTGTCCTTTTGTTACAACAAGGTCCAAGATAATATGCTTTCCTCTAATAGAGAGTACATCCCTCTATAAATCAGACTTGTCTTCACAAGATCTGATCACACCATCTCACATCACTCTCACTCTAAACTTCTTATTCCTTTGGTCCTCACACGTGGAGAGAATATTTCTCTTCACTTGGATCTTGAGCGTAGCCTTTTTCTGGTTTCGAGTACATCTCAAACCAGAAGCTAAAAGCATTAGCAACATTAAAAAATTATCTTGAACCTCCTTCTACGTTTGCAACGTAGAAGGACACCACGACCTGCGTTAGGCAGATCGGAACCCTTGAACCCCTGAACTCTTCCTGTGACTCAGAACCAACGTCAGGCAGTTATTTGCTGTAGCAACAAGTTGGCGCCCACCGTGGGGCTACGCCATTGTCTTTACAAAAATCAGTTGTGTAGCTCCGACTCTCTCCATGTCTGACCCTGAGTCCCAAGAAGAGGTTAACCAGATCTCCCCAAGCACAGATCAAACCTCTCCTGCCATATCTGTGTCTTTCTCCACTCCAGGAGGCACTCCAGCTAGAACTCAGTCCCCACCTGCACGTCCTGGGACGACAAGCTTGCAAACTCCACCTCCCACTCGTTCAGGGGTGTTTTCCCCTCTCCCTGATCTTGCACAAACTCCCCAACGCATAGATCTCACCCCTGAAGGAGTGGAAAGAAACTTTCTGCAGCTTAGATCCCTTTTAAACCAATACGTCATGAGGGAAAGGGACAAAGGAGTCCGTCTCCGGCTAGATTATGGCGAGGAAGAAGAGGTGTCACTCTCTCCTGGACCTCCTCCTCCTCTAACCGCCACCTACGGTCACAGATCATTACTCGGGAGCAGTAATGCTGGCCCCAGCAACACATTCCCTACCTCTCGGTACGAAGCAAGGTCCAGTCCTACTGCTTTCCCGTTGTTTACCACCCAAGCTGCCACCACCGGTGCACCACTCGGGCACGAAGTCACCTTGGATCAACTTCTACAATCACCAATAACCAGTATCCCACCGCCGGCAGCCACTTCGTGGGAGCAAGCCATGGCTTCGCTTCCCATGGCTAGGAACGCTTCTATGAGCATCCCCATGATAACCAGCAATGTAGAAACAACCGAAAACCTCCAAGGTTTCAACCTCATGCCCTATATGATATCACAAATGATGGCTAACCTCCCATGGCAGCAACTCATCAGTCAGGCCATCGCTGCTCAACAAGGAAATCCGGGTGGGGTGACCAACAACAGGGTGGAACACAATGTCAACCAACCCTACAAGCCAAACAGTTTATCCTGTTTCTCACCGGAAATAGCAGACTATGATTTCCCCAACAAGCTGAAGATGCCAGCTCATATAAAAACATACGACGGCACTGATGACCTAGAAGATCACTTTCAGATCTTCTCGGGAGCTGCTCGAATCGAAAAATGGGGTGATCCCGAGTGCTGTCTCATGTTCATGCAAACCCTTGTTGGATCTGCACGAATTTGGTTCAACGGCTTGCCAGCAGGAAGCATCCATACCTTTAACGAGTTAGGAAAAGGATTTCTGGCCAACTTCTTACAACAGAGACGTTGCGTCAAGGATGCAACCGTTATCTTTCAAATAAAACAGAAGGACGATGAAAGCTTGAAGAATTTTATTGAAAGGTACAAGAAAGAAGGCCTTACCTACGTCGGTGCGGATGAAAAAATGAAGGTTGCAGGGTTCATGAACGCCATCAACTCAAAATACCTTACCAGGGAATTTTACAAGAGTCTCCCCAAAACCCTTGAAGAGGCTTTAGAAAGAGCCGAAGCCCATATCCGAGGAGAAGAGGCTGTAGACATAAAAGAACAAAGAAAAAGGGCTTCCAGCTGGAGAAGCAACAGCCCTACTAAAAAAAGAGGCAACTACGGTACCTATGACAACAGATCCAGGAGATCTGAGTCTCGGAGGTCCGAAAGCAGGAACCCTCCAAGCAAGGACAGAAATGTAAACTTTACAGCCCTCTCCAAAACTCCTCAAGAAATTCTGGCAACGGAAGAAGTCAAACACACCTTTAGACCACCTCGTCCCTTGCCTAAAAGCAAGAGAAACGAAAACTCCAACCAGTATTGTGAGTTTCACGAAGAAAAGGGACACCATACCAACGACTGCTTCCAACTTAAGAAAAGGATTGAAGAAGCCGTTAGATCTGGGGAACTAGCCCACTTGGTCAAAGGTGTCAAAGAAAACATAGCTGATGGCAAGAAGAAAGACATCGCCATGGTGTTTGTTGAAAGTGAAACACCAAGCAAGAGGCAGAGGTTGGAGGATTGGGAACGTCAAGGCATCTACTTCCCTTGTACCAACGAAGAAAAACATTGTGATCCACTAGTCCTTGAAGCCTTCGTGGGTTCATGTCAAACACAAAAAGCCTACATAGACACTGGAGCTGCTACTGAAATTATGTTTGCAAAATACTTCAACCTTCTAAGCCCCGAAGAACGCTCCATGCTCAAGCCAGCCGAAGCTGCCATCAAAGGCATAGCTGACATTCCCATCAAACCCTTGGGCGAAATAGTGCTCGATGTAACCTTTTCTGATGGACAAATGCGAAGGACCGAACCATTGACTTTCGTTGTCTTGGACCTACCATCCAGTTACGATGTCATCATTGGCAGACCTGGTGTAGTAGCCTTCGATATGACCGTTTCCATTAGCCGAAAGAGTGCCAAGTTCCCCACCAAAGAAGGAGTAGGAACCCTCCAACCATCAACCTCTGTGTTAACGGTTGTTGAAGAACACAGCAAACTTGGTCTTAGCATCAATCAAAAATACCCTGATCAAAGGATACGGGTAAACACAGCCCTTCCCAGGGAAATTCTTTCAAAGCTTGAAGCATTGCTAAAAGACAACGTCGATGTTTTCGCTTGGTGTCCTAGTGACATGACAGGGATCCCTCGTGAGGTTGCTGAACATGAACTCAAGGTCCCCCAAAACATCAAACCAATAGTGCAAAAGAAAAGAAGCCTTTCTCCAGAACGAAGCAAAGCAGCTTGCCAGGAGGTTGACAAACTGGTCGAAGCAGGAATCCTCCGAGAAGTCAAATACCAATCCTGGGTTGCAAACCCAGTAATGGTTAAGAAGCCTGATGATTCATGGAGGATGTGCATAGACTTCAAAGACCTCAATAAAGCTTGTCCAAAGGATTGCTATCCTTTACCAGAGGTGGACTTGAAAGTTGACTCGTTAACAGGTTACCTTTGAACCTAAGAACAACTTTTAAGTTATCCAACACCTCCAAAATTGTTTTCTTTCACATAATGCATGCTTACAAGTTAACCCTTCAACAGGTTTCCCCTTCAAGTGCTTTTTGGATGCCTATAAAGGTTATCACCAAATACAGATGAAGGAGGAGGATGAAGAAAAGACTGCTTTCCATACTGACAAGGGTATCTTTTGTTATAAAAAGATGCCCTTCGGTTTAAAAAATGCAGGTGCCACCTATCAAAGGTTGGTTGACAAAGCCTTTGCCAAACAAATTGGCAGAAACATGGAAGCGTATGTGGATGATTTAGTCATCAAAAGCAAGACTGGGGACGAAATGCTCGAAGACATACAAGAAACCTTCAACAATCTCAAGAAAATCAACATGAAACTAAACGTTGTCAAGTGTTCCTTCGGTTTCGAAGAAGGAAAATTCTTGGGTCATGTCGTAGGGAAACAAAGCATAAAAGCTAACCCGAACAAGGTTCAAGCCATCCTTAACATGAAGTCACCACAAACCAAGAAGTAGGTGGAAAGCTTGAACGGCAAACTTGCCGCCTTGAAACGTTTCGTGTCAAAACTAGCTGAAAAATCCCTTCCTTTCTTCAAGACCCTCAAAGGTTGCACTGACAAGAAAAACTTCAGGTGGTCAGAAGAAGCAAAGGAAGCCTTCAACACCATGAAACGTTATCTGGCTTCCCTTCCCACCATTGCAGCACCTGAAGCAGGGGAAATGATCTCTGTCTATCTTTCAGTTACTGAGGAAGCCTTCAGCGCTGTTCTCACTATCGAAAGAGAGAAAGCTCAGGTACCTATTTATTTCTTCAGTAAAACCTTAAAGTTAGCAGAGGTCAAGTACCCTCCTTTGGAAAAGTTGGCCTTAGCCTTGGTACAAACAGCCAGAAGGCTTCGAAGGTACTTTCAAGCACATCCCATACAAGTAATCACTGACCAACCAATCAAGAATGTGCTTGAAAGGCCTGAAACCTCGGGACGACTAGCCAAATGGGCTGTTGAGCTAGGTGAACACAAAATCACCTACGTCCCGAGAAAAGCAATAAAAGCACAAATACTTGCTGATTTCATTGCTGAAATTCCAAGGGTAGAAACTGCCAAGGTTAACATGACCATAGACGAACCTCTTGATCCTGAAGCCTGGAAGCTTTACACAGATGGAGCTTCCAGCGTTGAAGGCTCAGGAGCTGGTCTTATATTAATCAACCCTGAAGGGTTAGAATTCACATATGCCCTTCGTTTGGAATTTCAGACAACAAACAATGAAGCCGAATATGAAGCCCTGATCGCAGGACTCAAGCTTGCAAAAAAGATGATGGTTCACAAGCTTCAAGTGTTCACTGATTCACTACTGGTCTCCAGCCAAGTGAACGATAGCTACATTGCCAAAGAACCCAACATGAAAAAATACAAAGAGAAGGCCAAGGAAATCATGAACACTTTCCAGCATTGCAAGATCAAACAGGTCCCAAGGTCCCACAACAAAAAGGTTGACGCCCTAAGCAAGCTTGCCTCGTTGACTTTTGCCCACCTCACTAAGAAAGTATTGGTTGAGGTGATCAAGCATCTTGCCAAATCAGAGCTGGAAGTCCAAGATGTCATCACTGAAAACGAACCAAATTGGATGACTCCGTTTATAAGGTTCCTACAAAAAGGAGAACTACCACAGGACCCTGTTGAAGCTGAAAGGATCCGGAACAAGTCCAAGCAGTATACCATCCAAGATGAAATGCTCTACAAAAAGGGTACTTAGCCCCACTGCTCCGATGTGTAGGTCCCGAACAGAGCAGGTACCTGATTAAGGAAGTTCATGAAGGAATCTGCGGAGCCCACTATGGTCCAAGGTCAGTTGTGGCAAAACTTATGAACCTGGGATACTTCTGGCCCTCCATGCATCGTGACGCATCTGAACAGCTGAAAAGATGTAAAGCTTGTCAAATTCACGCCCCCGTCCCCAAGAGTCCCAAGCATGACTTGGTTCCCGTTAATTCGGCCTGGCCGGTTTACAAATGGGGGATGGATATCGTTGGACCCTTCCCACCAGCAAAGGGAGGGGTCAAATTCTTATTGGTGGCAGTTGATTACTTCACAAAATGGCCAGAAGTGAAGCCCTTGGGGAAAATATCAGGCAAAAAGATAATCGACTTCGTTTGGGAAAACATCATTTGCCGGTACGGCCTACCTGGGGTGCTCATTACGGATAATGACAAGCAATTTGCGGAGAGACCATTCAGTGTTTGGTGCAAGGAGTATCAGATAACACAAGTCTTTAGCTCTGTGGCATACCCCCAGTCGAACGGCCAAGTCGAAAGAATGAATAGGAGTGTGGTTGAAGGGATCAAGGCTAGATTAGGCCAACAAGGAAGAAACTGGTTGGAAGAATTGCCAAGTATTCTTTGGGCAATTCGAACCACCGAAAAAACAAGCAATAAGAAAACTCCTTACAGCCTTACTTTTGGATCTGAAGGAGTCATACCTGCTGAAATCGGAATCACCACACCAAGAACCTTTCATGTTGACATCCAGGCAAATGAACAAGAAACATTGCTTAATCTTGATCTCCTAGAAGAAGCAAGGGACTCAGCAGCCATCCGAGAAGCTCAATACAAACAAAAGATGGAGTCCTACTACAACGCCAGGGTTAAACATGAACGATTTAAGCCCGGTGACCTGGTCTTAAGAAACAACGAAGCAAGCAAGAAGGAAAGTCAAGGGAAACTAGGACCTAAGAGGGAAGGCCCATACACAATCCTAGAATCCCACAAAGGGGGGTCCTACAAACTGGCAAGCATGGAAGGCAAAAAACTCCCCCGTCACTGGAACGGCAAGAACCTCAAAAGGTTCTTTGTTTAAGTTGTAAGGAAATGTTGTTCTCTTTCAAACAATGTAATGTTAATCTATCGAATGAATGAAAGGATCACTTGATCCTCTTTTAGAAACTTTGTCTTTCTATCCTATGTTCAGGTTGAGAACCTTGCAAGAAACTCCATGGTAGGGACCATGTAAGGGGATGAGCTCCCAGGCCATTTTGCTCAATAGGTTCGAAGGATAAACGGACCTATATAAGGGGTGAGTTCCTAAATCAATCCTACTCCATGAGATAAACAAAAAACACTTTTATAAATCTCATGAGAAAAAAAAATGATGAATCATATAAAAAGTAACTATCATAGAGCAATAAACTTGGTTAATAGTTGCATATGCAAGCTTCTATTGGCCCACATCGATTAAACAGAAAGAACATGAGCACGTGTTTGATCAAACACCTGAGGACTAAATTGAAAATTAACTTTACCATTGCAAAGACATCATGAGCAATTATCAGATGACCACGTACAACTTGAAAAACAAGAAGCATAAACCAACTCAGATAGGAAACTAGATAAAGACTCACGTGCTTGGGATTGGGTTATGAAATAACTTATTGACTTATCGGCTTTAAGTCAATTTTTTTTTTCTAACGGTGAATTTCATTAAAAAGGGGACGGGTCCTCAAAACAAGGACCCCCAAAAACAATTACAACATATACACAGGATTAACAATCCAATTTTTCCAGAGGATATAAGTAACCTTCGATCTATTTTTCAACCACAAGTAAGACCACGATTTAACCAAAGCGACCGCCACAATGACCCGAGGATTAACCCCCTCAAAAACCTTTGCGTTCCGAGTTTTCCATAAAGCCCAACATGCGATCATAACAATCTCCCGCACCACTTTCTTCACTTATTTGTCACCGTGAGCCTGCTGACTTGGACAGTCAATAAATCTTTAAAATCAAAAGCAATAATCGGGTCAACATTACAGCATTTATCAATCGCGAACCAAACACCGAAAGAGAAGCCACAACCTGTAAATAAGTGAAGGGTATCCTCGTTCATAGCATCACACAAACCGCATAAAGGGTCTTGAATACCAATCCGTCTTCTAATGAGCGCCATTTTAGTAGGTATGCGGTCCATCTCGGCCATCCATATGAATAGATTAACCTTGATTGGAAGCCACGATTCCCACTGCATAAAATGGATCCGACGAACTTCATTGTCTTCTTGGATCATTTTCTTAACTTGCGCCACAGAAAAAGAATTCTTCTCGTCAACACCCCAATTACATCTATCATTCTGACCTGAAAGGGAAAAATTACCAAAAAGAAAAAGAACATATTGCCTCTCGGACAGCTCCTGGACCAAAGACAGTCCTCTTTTCCAAGCTGGCCGTAAACGCAAGCCCTCTACAGTCTGCAACAATCGATCTTCCACTGTGCAGCGTTTTTCCTTCTACAGCGCGAAGAGATTAGGCCATCTCTCCTTCAGCACAGACGACCCAATCCACATATCATACCAGAAACAAACATCGCTTCCTTTACCAACTTTCGGCCTGATCAAAGAGTATATATTATTACCGTTTAACCTGCAGCCCATAATGTTTTTCACAATCATCTTCCAACAACTTTTAATTCTCCGATTACATGGCAAGAACTCCCAACGACCTCTACCACCATGAAGGAACTCGATAACCTTTCTCCACGAGCTATCTTTATGTATTATGAATCTCCAGGCCCATTTTATCAACAACGCAATGTTAACGTCCTTTAATTTTGTTATTCCCAAATCACCATTCTTTTTAGAAGTTGTAACTGTATCCCAAGCAACCCAACTAAGCTTTTTACCTTCATTCAATCCGGCCCAAAGGAATTTTCTGATCATTTTTTCGATTTGGTCTAACACTTTACACGGGGCTATGTATAGGGATAAATAGTAAACCGGAAGAATAGCAAGAACCGGTTTGATTAATGTTAGACTTCCGCCCATGGATAACAAACTCGCTTTCCAAGAAGCCCACCAAGATTGGATAGTATCAATAACCAAAACCCAATAATAACTTTTGTTTATATTTGCACCAATCTTTATCCCCAAGTAATCAAACGGAAAACTCCTACCCGACAACCCAAGATAGAAGCCATATGAACAACCTCTTCACTATCCACCCCAATACCAAACAAATGAGACTTTTCGATTTTGATTTTTAAACCGGAACAAATATAGAAGATTCTAAGCAGTCTAGCGGTTTTTTTCAATATTAATCTTAGACCATTCCCCCACTAACAATGCATCGTCGGTGTATAGTAAATGAGACAACGAAGGCCCACCATTGGAAATTCTAATGTCATGAATTCCCCCCAAATCACAAGCATTACCCACCATATATGAGAACGCCTCCATAACAATTGGAAACAGAAATGGTGAAATAGGACCCTCTTGTCTAATTCCCTTTTGGCATTGGAAGTTAAATGTGGGAGAATCGTTCACCAAAACCGAAGATCTAGCCGATTCAAGGATGTCATTAACCCACATACACCACTTAGAAGGAAACCCCATTTGCCCCATGATCGATAAAAAAAACTCAATTGACGTTATCATATGCCTTTTGGAAGTCAAATTTAAGAAAAAAAGCCTTCCTCCCCGTCTTCTTAAGCCAACCATACACCTTGTTTAACATTAGTAGCCCATCCAAAATATATCGATCTTTAAGGAAAACCGTTTGGGTGTCAAAAATAATATAGGACAACGTATCCTTCACCCTCATGGCTAAAACCTTAGAGATGATTTTGCTAATAATCCCCACTAACGTGATCGGTCTATACTCCTTAAGGCCAACATGAGACTTGGTTTTCGGAACAAGAGTTATAAAAGAGATACTACAACTTCTACTTATAGTACCTGTTTCGTAAAAGTTATCGAACATCTTCACAAAGTCATATTCCAAAGAGTTCCAAAAGTGTTTAATGAACTTGAAATTAAAGCCATTAGGCCCTGGCGCTCTGTTAAACCCACAATCAAATGCCGCTTCCTTAATCTCCTCCTTTGAAAATGTTCTAATAAGAAACTTACAATAAACCGATGATACTTGGTTGATATTTGCGCAAATCAGATCAGGCCGGACAGGACAGGGTGTTTTTCGGTAAAGTGATACCTAAAGAAACCCAAAACTTCTTTTTTCACTAGCTTAGGATTCGTAATCCACTTCTCGTTGATCAAAAGACCCGGTAACGCATTGGACACCTTTCTCCCATTAACTACCCTATGAAAAAAAGCTGAGTTACCATCACCCTTGGAAGCCCATTTAACTCGAGATTTTTGTTGCTACACTTCATCTAGTTTAACTGTAACATCCCTCTTTTACATTCTTCCCAAACCCAAATCTCTTCTTCTTCTAAGTCGCTTTCCTCCATAACGATTTCTAACCTTTGTAGCTCATTCTTAAAAGTCTCTATCTCCTCCCCTTCTTTGCTGTAGGATCGACTAACGGGTCATCCGACAATCACGAGCTTAATATTCAGAGTGCGGAATCCTCTAAATATGTTCTAATAACAGAAACGAATATGAAACAATGATATACGAGTAATTAACACACACAAATGGGTCAAAAGATTAAAGATTTATCACTAAAACAGAGCTCGAGTGTTTACAATGATCAAATCAGACCTTACAAACCAGGGGAGGGTGTTTGGAGAGTGTGTGTGGCAAGAACTAATGATTAGGGCAATGATTGGGACTATTTATACCTCCCGTACTCGTACAGACCTGTTCATGCGAGTACGATGCTATCCAGTATGATAAACTAGGGAGTAGGGCCGTACTCGCTAGTAGATGCATGCGAGTAGGAGCTATCAAGCATGAATACTGATATGGTATAGGCTGTAAATGCCTAAAGCTATCCCTACTCGCCTGATGTGTCCCAAACATCCCGAAACGCGCATAAACGTCTCCAAACACCCCGAAACGCGTCCAAACATCCTATATACTAGCCTAGGGACATCATGTACTAACAGACTCCCCCTTGGACCAGGCTAGTATACGATTACGAGCCATAAACTGCCCGATTAAGCTAGCCAACGACCTATAGAGACCTATCACTAGCTAGGGACATACAAACAATGCACTTACAGACTCCCCCTTGGACCTAGCTAGTGATTTACAGACTCAACCTATCATCTAGCTGGGACACACAAGAAGTGCATTTACAGACTCCTCGTTGGATCTAGCTGGAGATATATGGTCTTCGAGTCTTCAAGTCATCATGTTCAGCATTCTTCAACTTAGGGTGACACCGCAGTGTATGACCTCTGAAGATTTGAACATATCAACTAATTTGAGCTTTAGTCATGGCTTCATAAGATCTCGTCTTGGTCATCCATTTTCTTCGATAACTTGGGAGGTAACAAGAAATCTCCGCTTTTAATGATTGACAATTCTTTGACTTGGACGAAGATCAATATCATCTTCACTTTCATCTCTTGACTTTCATCTTCTTCAGCTTCGATTGCTGGAGCTCTACCACGATCTGGTTTCTTCGTAGATGAAATATCGGGTTCTTGCTGTTCAGGATGATTTTGTTGTTCAGGTTCGGGCCTTGTTCAGCTTCGAGCCTTGTCGTTTGAATCATGGTATGCACAGACGTTTTGTTGATCCTGCAGGAAAAATTAATAAAAACTGCACACAAACTACAACTTGTATTAGATACGACAAATAATCCGGAGTCAATCAAATTCTTGAAGTTTATCATTTGATGAACTTTCAAGATTTGTTCATAGTGACCACCAATTTGAGAAACGAATCATTCTCCCCCTAAACATTTAGATCCTTTCAAATTTTACCCTGAACTCTCACGATTGACAATTTGTGACCCTGAAAGTGAAATTTGACCCTTGAATTTTGTAAAATTTAGATTTTATTTGTGTTTCGTCTTCGGATCTGAGATTCCAATTGAAGAATACTTGTATTCCAACATCGGTCAATCAAAAATAAAGACAAAAGAAAGATCTTTTTGGGTTTTTCAAGATAATTAAACAAAAATTAAAAATGCAGGAAATGTAAAACACTATTCACTATCATATTTTTGCGAGTTTTATCTGTTTAGGGAAACATATCAGTGTACGGACTAATCTAGAACCCTTATATATTCAGTTTTTTTTTTAATTTAAATTACCAATAAGCATCCTACAACAACTGCCGATATTGTTGTCCACCTAAACTCAAAATCAAGTTTTATCGCTAGGCACTTTAGATACGTTAAGGTAATATTAAGACTGATGTACAAGGTGTTCCCCGCCACGCGACACATTCCCGTATCAAGTCATGCACAAAGCTTCCTCGTAACCGGTGAGTAAGCTGTTGTCATCCGAATTTTACAAGGAATGGACTCAGTGGTGATCAGGTCTGCAGAAATGCTGCAACAGAGAGACCAGTGAGATCCAAACCAGGGTTCAAGTCAAATACCATATATTTGATTTTTCACGGTACGATGCTTTAGGTATATGATTTGATACCTTAGAGCGAATTCTCATTGAGAATAGGGTTTTGGCATATATGAATCTTTTTGCTCTTTTAGGATTCCCGGACGTCTCCTGATCAGAATTTATTCTATTTTTTTTTTTTGTTTTTTTTTCAGGAAACGACATAGAGGTGTCTCAGTCGTAGGATGCGACCCCAACGTACGACACGTGTGCCACTCCTATTTATTCTGAGAGACGTCCAGTTCACCCCGGATGTACCAACCTCTTAAAGACCATGAAACCTCGGATTTTGGCATGCTATCAAACGAGATTTCGGTACCAAGACCATATGCCAACGCACGTTGATCCACACTTGTTTCAGTAGATTTAGGTTTATATCACCGTGCCGAACTTGAAAATGATTTTGAGCCTACCGACACATCATTGTAGAGGCTACCTATCAGTTCCAATATTTTTAAGATGATAAGAGTCCGGACAGTCCGACTGATTGGTTAATATCATCTTCCCTTTTTCACCAAAGAAACTCATTTTTGCATTTTTCATTCATTTTTTTTTGGAATTTTCTCATTTTTTTTGAATTTTTTGCATTTTCTGATGTTTTTGTATTTTTTCTGAAATTTTCTCCCCCTAAAAATCTAAAAATTTGCGAAAAGACAATATTTTTGGATTTTTCTGATTTTTTAAAGAAAAATATGAAATAAAAAAAATGATTTTCCGATGTGGTTTACTCAGATTTTCCCAAAATGCCTTTTACCTTTCAAAGATAGTCAAATTTCAATTTGTCAAGTGATTTGGTAAAAATTTTGGCAATTCGGTAGTTAGTGTGGACATAAATAATCACTAGATCCTTAGTGATTGTTATGGAAGTTACACTATTAATAAGAAAATGGAGGTGATAAGAAAATGCAAACCATAGTCAAGCATGTGTGTAGAAGTATCCAAAGATAAACCTGGAAACAGCAGCTCAATGCAGCTACCTGATTCATCTTCGCAGGTTGCAGGAAACACATGTGACGACCTCCCAAGAACTGATATCCACCCGTTGCGGATCCAGCTTCAATATTGTAACCACAATTGATAAATTCACTAAGGTCAACGAGATCCAGCTTATCGCCATTAGGGTACCATAGACCTTTGGTCGATAACCCTTTAGATAACGTAGGAACCGTTCTGCAGCAATCACCCAGTCCACTCTTATTCATTACTGGCATCCGTTGTTAAGTCGAAACACTGGGTCTGGAATTATACTTATCGAGCATTTTCTCTTCTTTCTTCTTCTTTGATAACAAATCCCCCCCCCCCTTTAATGGCTAAGGTTACATATCCTTCAAAGATATTCTGATCAATTTACTGGAGCGATATGACACCTATTTTGTGCTAAGATGCCCCACTGTCAACAATCAAATGACTGCTGATAGTTCCTCCTGGAACACCCTACACACTCGTTCAAAGATTAGTTCTCGAGGGGGACCCAGGCCTTGACCATCTCTGGTCGGCCTAAGTCATCAATCATAGGCAGCTCCATCCACCTACCATGGGGGGTAGGTGTTTTCTCATCAACAACAGTTGATGTAGATGGTGCTAATGAAGTAGATAAACTCACAGATGGTGCTTCAGCTGCTTTTGGCTTCCAAATCTGGTCATGCTTAGCCTTTACAGGTCTTTGCTTCACAGATTTGGGTGGTACCTGAGACTTCACCTTTGGGTCAGTCGGTGGCTTTGCCCTTTGGTTAGTCTTTGGACCTGCTTTTGGGCCTCCCTTGGGTTTTGCAACCTTGGGTTGGGCCTTTGAGCTTCATGTCTGGTTAGCTTTAGGCTTTACACCATCAACAACAACCTTTTGTTTCTTTTTCACATTCTTTGGTGTCACCTGAACTTGTTGTTCAGGTGACTTGTATCTTTGGTTGTTGTATTTAGGGGGCTTAAGTGCTTTCCCCTTTAATTTTCTCAGATAGGGACAATTAGCAATCAAGTGTCCAACCTCGTTACATTTATAGCATGACCTCCATTCTTCATAGTACTGGGGTTCATACCGTGACTGTCTCGAACTAACCTGAGAAAATCTAGGGCTACAGCTCCCTTGTGAGCTTCTAAATCGAGAGGTACTCGGATATGAATCATAATCAGATGATCTTGGTGAAAAATTTCTTTGATGATTTTGAAGAGAATGTCTCATCTGATTAGTACCTTTCGATTTGATGGGCTTAAGTTCATTGATCTTGGGACCCTTTTGATATTTCACAAACCGATTCTTTTGATTCACATGTTTGGTGGGTTTGTGTTCAACATGTTTCTTCTGATCAACGAGTTTTCTTATCTGAGCTTCAGTAACTGGTACTTCCTCAAAAATATGTTTAATCAAGGATTGATCCACATTCTTAATGGGAAACTCTTTATCAGAAAACAATTTGTCAGATCCCACCAACATGTACAGCCCTTCTGTGCCTTCAACAAAGTGAAAGTGCTTCTTTTCCAGTTCAGGTTCACACAAAATGTGATTTTTAATAGAGCTATGTGAACCTGATTGAGCCTTCTCAGTTTCCTGGGATTCTTTATTAGAAACCTCAAGGTCTGCCTCCGATAAGGCCTTTGGTTTCAATTTCTCTTTCCGTCTATTTACAGAACGTTTATTGTAACCAAATCCTTGATTTTCTTTCTGCCGAGACTGTTTTTTAAGATCAACATCATTTTTACTTAGCACAAACTTTGCAAACTGAAAACCATCTAGCTTATGTTGAGCTTTTTCGTAATCAGATTTTGTTTGCGCTAATTCTTTCTTTATTTCTTCAAGAGTTTTAGAAAGCTCAGAATTTTCTTTCATTAAAATTTCATTTAAGTTTTTAAGCTCCATTTCATTTGCTCTCAAAACTTCATTGATGGTTATACAATTTGCTAGATCGCAAGTAAATAGGGTCAGTTCTGTGCTTCATTTGAACTCCAACTTCTGGATTTTCATCATCAGCATCTTCCTCTTCTGATTCACTTCTTTCGGAAATTAAACAATTTGCATCAATTCTGTTGATTTCTTCAGAACTTCGTTCAGGATCTTGTTCACTGGATGATGATTCACTATCTACGTCTGTACTCTCTTCTGAGATTTGAGCACTCGCTAACACTTCTCCCGATTCCACAGTCTCTACTCGTTGAGCAAAACACGCAATTTCCCCATTAACACCTCCCATGAGTTGTGTCTTCTGGTCAAAGCCTTTCTCAGCAAGCACAGTAAGTAAACTCGTAGCATCTGTGTTTGCTGAGACAGAGTGAATTGCAGGAGTAACCGAAACCACAACCGTTTCTTGATTGTTTTGAACATTGTTGAGTTGTCTGGTTTGATTCGGTTGACTTTGACTAGCATCTGACGTTGATTTCCTCTCCAGATGGGCCCACGGATTACATCCAAAAATCCTCTGTTGTTGTCGTTGTTGGGCCGGTTGGGTGTTCATTGAAGACGCGAAAGCCCATGGTTTGGTTGCATTTGCCATTATGAAAGCCTTGTGAAAAAGTCAACTCTTGGTCAACAAAAGTCAAACTTCGGTCAAAGACGGTTAACACCTATTTTTTTGAAAGTCAAACTTGGTCAACGAAAGTCAACTTTGGACAACGCGAGTCAAACTTAGGTCAAAGACGGTTAATACCTATTTTGAAAGTCAAACTTGGTCAACGAAAGCCAACTTTGGTCAACGAAAGTCAAACTTAGGTAAATTCTAGGTTCAGGTCCTTTCAGGCGAGTAGGAACTCTATTCTTGTGTTTATAGGCGATTAGGGTTTTGTTGGGGCGAGTACGGTTGTAATCACTAGTATTACACGCGATTAGGGTGTAAATGCTAGTGAATAGGGACCTTTCAGGTGATTAGGGGCTATACCACATAAGAAAGTGGGGAATAGGCCCCTAATCGCATGTAATAGGGGCGAATACAGTTGTAATCGTGTGAATATGCTTGTAATCGCCTAAAGATTAGGCGATTAGGGACTGTACTCGCTAGAAGGTCTGCGTACTCGCTAGAACTGATCTGTAACCTCACTTTTGCTCAAAAACTGCCGTTTTTGCCTCAAAATCTTATCCAAAACAATGTGTTTAAACCCCAAATGATTGGAAAAGTTTCCAAAACACTTTTAGAACAAAACCTAATAAAAAAACACACGTTTTAATCTATAAACACACACCAAGAATTTGAAAATAAGGGTTTTTATCAAAAACTCAAAGTTTCAAACTTCAAAACAGGTTTTTGCTCAAATATCACAACTTTCCTATAAAAAACCTACCTGTTTTTGCTCGTTTTTGCTATCAAAACACTCGTGATAAGAGCCTCGGCTCTGATACCACTTGTAGGATCGACTAACGGGTCATCCGACAATCACGAGCTTGATATTCAGAGTGCGGAATCCTCTAAATATGTTCTAATAACAGAAACGAATATGAAACAATGATATACGAGTAATTAACACACACAAATGGGTCATAAGATTAAAGATTTATCACTAAAACAGAGCTCGAGTGTTTACAATGATCAAATCAGACCTTACAGACCAGGGGAGGGTGTTTAGAGAGTGTGTGTGGCAAGAACTAATGATTAGGGCAATGATTGGGACTATTTATACCTCCCGTACTCGTACAGACCTGTTCATGCGAGTACGAGGTCAGTTCATGCGAGTACGATGCTATCCAGTATGATAAACTAGCGAGTAGGGCCGTACTCGCTAGTAGATGCATGCGAGTAGGAGCTATCAAGCATGAATACTGATATGGTATAGGCTGTAATTGCCTAAAGCTATCCCTACTCGCCTGATGTGTCCCAAACATCCCGAAACGCGCATAAACGTCTCCAAACACCCCGAAACGCGTCCAAACATCCTATATACTAGCCTAGGGACATCATGTACTAACATTTGCTAATGATCCCGTCCCACCATTTTCTAAGCTCTTCCCTCACATGTTTAAATTTCTTCATAAGAGCAATGTCAGGTGCTTCAACCATATATAGACCTTCATCAAGCGCCTTGACAACCACCTAATGATATCCTTCCCTTTCCAGCCACGAATTAAACCACCTGAAAGGTTTCTATCCAAAGTTGGATTCAACCAAAGATAAAAGGAGGGGGTATGATCCGATAATTCTCGCAGAAGAAACTTTAGCAAACTAAAATTCTGTCAATTTTACTAAGTTTGATATCCCCATTATTACCAGCCACGAAAGTGAATCTGTTGCCTCTCGTATAATATTCTTGCAAGCACATATCATCAATGAAACAGTTAAAGTCCCACGCACTTGTATGATTAAACCGAGAGTTTTTTCTCTCTTTTTGAGATCTAACCGCGTTAAAATCTCCCAAAATTACCCACATCCCTTGATGGCTACCAATAACGCTCTAAGTTTATCCCAAAGCAACCATTTGGCGACTACTTTATGAGGGGCATATATATTAACAATGTTAAGAACCGAGCCATCTTCTACTAAATCACCAGTTGTAAGGAAAAATTCGAGTCATATAAAAATTGTTTGGCTTAAAATACTTTCAGTTTTGGCTTTTTAATAATAGTGGAAAAGCTGTTTTGGAAAAGTCATAAATATTGACTTTTTCTTTTGGCTTTTGATTTCTGGAATACAAAATAAAGATATACTCACTCACCCTTTGCATTCATTACAACCCATCTACACTCTTTGATCATTTTAATAAATAAGTTAAGCCAATCACCTTTTATAACAACTTATTGACTTTTCTACCACAAGAGCTAATACAAAACATTTTTAAAAACTCATTTTGAAAAAGCGATCTTTTGCACCTAGCCCATTTAACATTTTTTTTTTCCAGGTGAGCAAAATAAATCTGAATATTTGTTTGTTATTATTGACGTCCAAAGTAATGGAGGTCCATTGTCCTCGTCACGATTAAGGTTTATCAGTGTTTCCTTTTGCACCCACTTTGGACATTTAGCCATATAATGTCCAAACTCGTTGCATTTAAAACACCTTATATGACATGCTCCCTTAGAGCTCTGTTTTGTTGTAATCTACCATCCCACACAACAAAGTCACACCCATGATCTTCTTGGTTTTGAATTCAATTTGATTAACTACCTCGATCACAATTTTTATAAAACAAGCCTTTTCCTTTTTATTTGCAGTCAGTCACGGCTTAGAGTAAATTAGCTTACCATGAGTATGTCTCCATCTTCATTTGGTTCTTTAACATGTTTTCGTAGGCCTTCAATCGCCCAACAACTTCATCGAATTGCATGAAATCCAACTCGAACTACTTAATTGAGGCTAAGATTTTAAGGATATATTTAGGCGCATAAAATCCCACATTTTTCTAAGCAATGTTCCCTCCTCGATAGCAGTTCAAGACCCTTTGCGACATAAATCCACTCAATTTTCTGGCAAACCCATTGACCAAATCATCTTCCTTCCCCTAAAGCCCTTTAAACTCCCTCCTAGAATATTGGTTAAATGCTCCCAAAAGAACCTACCGCAACACTTGTTCTTATTGAAAAGATATAAGTTTGAATTTCTTTATGGTTTTTAAGACTGCTGCCTTCTGCTGATCAGCCGAAACCCTTTATAGCTCACGCTCTATACCAAATATTGGTCCAGATCAACTAAACAGAAAGAACATGAACACAAATGTGTTTCAAACTCACCTTTTATTAATAAACAAAGATTTAACTAACCATTGCAAAGACACCATCATCATCATCATCATCATCATACTCAGCTAATCCCACCTATAGCAAAGCTAAGGTAGGGTCTGAGGAGAGTAAGATGTAGACAGTCTTACCTCTACCCCTAAGAATAGAGAGGCTGCTTCCAGTGAGACCCCCAGCTCGATGTGGTTTGGTATCAAGCCTTAGACATAAGGCACAAAACACTTAGCAATCGGGACCGGTCGGTGCATATACCTCTTTGTCTTTTGGCTATCCACACCACCACATGAAACATGTCAGGTGCAAAGACACCATGACCCCTTATATAATAGATCGAAACTTGAAAAACACGAAACCTAAACGAACTCAAATTAGAAACTAGATAAAACTCAATATGATACTACCCTAAAATACGACTCTATAAATATTACTCCAAAATAAGACAAACCAACTGAATTACGTATATAACTAAAACATCGGACTCCAGCAAAGGCTTTTTTATGCACCTGACATGTTTCATAGTTTCTCATATGAACAGTTTCCTACATTATTGTAATGACTTTATCATGATTTGCAAATTATGCAGCCAAAGAACTTATTGATGTACACAAAGTGAAGGCCATTCTAGGAGCTCATACATCGGAAGAAGCATCTACCATAGCC